>JAEAOA010002053.1:3300000-3830000 GCA_016746295.1 Potamilus streckersoni
TACTCGTATGGCCAATTGTTTGTCACTTTTAAATTCGTAATTTGCTCAATTACATAATATCAAAATTCTCAGCACATTTTAAATATTAAATATATGTATTCTGTATATTTTGAGTTTACAAAATAAACAGACTGAGAACCTTTGCAAACTATTTTTTTTTTATTTAGCAGTCATCTTGATGCAGTCATATATTTAGAAACAGTTCTATATGAAAACTAAAAATTTCAGAAAACAAACCATTGTGGAAATTGAAAAACAAGAAGAAAGATGGTTTATCTTAAATATTAAGCATTCACATTATTCACATTTAGTACTATTTCAGCTATCTACTTGTTTCATATTTGTATTCAAAAGATATAGTACAATTCTCAACTGTCTACTTGTTTCATATTTGTTTCAAAAATAATTTTACTTATTTGATTATTTTATCAATTCTCACTTTACTAGTATAAGGCAATTATTTTGAAATATTTGTTTCATACTAAAAAGTTCAGTCTTTAGATGTGTAAATGCAAAATAAATTTATATTTATGGGTCAATAAAGTTAAATAATGTAATCTTTTAATTATAATATATTTTCTATTATTTAGTTTTTGCTCCATTACTTACTTTTAACCATTAATATTATTTGTATTGTATTATATTTCTAACATGTGGTTCAAATTAGGTTGGGTGGCGCTCACCAGTTATTATGTACTTTTGAGAGAGTGATGTATGTAAGGTGAAGTTGTTTGCATTTTAAACATGCACAGTGGAGAGAATGTTGGCACACCTATATACTACTTTCATGTAATGTGGATGAAATTTCTTTGGATATTGTACTTTTGAAAATTTAAAATGAGCTTAGGACACTGTGAACTAAAATGACTGCTCCCTTGTGCTCCAAAAATCAACCAAAATTTGTCTAAAGTACACTATTCTTGGCAGCTATTAAAATATGGAAAATGAATTTTGCCAAACTAGATAATACCAGCTTCTAAAAGTGCAATGACTGAATTACCAAATACATAAAATGTAAAAAAAAGTTATCGGCTCTTTTTTTTACAATTTACCTCTGAAGTTCGAGAAGTGAAAATGAGCAAGTAGAGCTAGCACTTTTTTGTAAGGTGCACATCTGCAGTAAGGTCAAGCTGTATACTCTCTAACCCATATTACACCCATCAATCATACATCAAAATAAAGGGAATTAAAGGTTCTTTGAACAATACCTAAGATATACAAAGTCTCTTTTAAAACACCAGTATAACTAGTGAGGAAACTCAGGGAAACTCTTTTTCTTTAAAATTTTAACCCTATGCTAAATACGAAACTGTAGAGCGCCACCTTAAAAACAAATATAAACATATATGAAATTATTTTTCTTATTTTCATATTATTATGTATGATCTTCTGAGTAAAATGGTACATTAACAATGATTTTATTCATGAAACCTTCATTATGGGGAAATTAGAAGTCTTAGAATATAGAAATAAAGTCAACTTAAATTGAAAAATGTTGCAATAAATAACGGAAATACATAGTGAAAATGTTTCATTTCATTTATTTGCAATGAAATTTAAAAATAAATGATAATAAAGCAAATTTGCTTTCTTCCATATCAAAAAATTAGTTAATATTTTACCCTTTGACCTTTGACCTTTATGAACCTCACCTGTAATATTCCTTTTTATAACTGTAAATTTATTGTTGACATTTTAGGAATAAATATGGTTAGTTTCATGTTCCTGTCTATCAGCATAACACTGGTTGCTATGTTGACAAAATGCAATGCACATTTTTTAAATTGTTCACTTTTTATCATAAGGAGGAAGGGCTGTACCGGTTTAAGACTCTGACTCTAATAAATGCTGTTTTGAGGGGGAAAATATAGGACAATTATTACAAAGGACTGTTTTGATGCTTGCAACTTAAATATTTCAGCCATACAATCAAAACTAAATCATACAATAATAATTTCTATATACTCTTTATTAAAACAAATATAAACATATATGAAATTATTTTTCTTTCATATTATTATGTATGATCTTCTGAGTAAAATGGTACATTAACAATGATTTTATTCATGAAAATAAGCTAATTATGCTTATTTTTGCTCTAGCATACCTACTTTGCTATGAGGCATTTTTGGGTGAGTAGTGACCTTCATTATGGGGAAATTAGAAGTCTTAGAATATAGAAATAAAGTCAACTTAAATTGAAAAATGTTGCAATAAATAACGGAAATACATAGTGAAAATGTTTCATTTCATTTATTTGCAATGAAATTTAAAAACAAATGATAACAAAGCAAATTTGCTTTCTTCCATATCAAAAAATTAGTTAATATTTTACCCTTTGACCTTTGACCTTTATGAACCTCACCTGTAATATTCCTTTTTATAACTGTAAATTTATTGTTGACATTTTAGGAATAAATATGGTTAGTTTCATGTTCCTGTCTATCAGCATAACACTGGTTGCTATGTTGACAAAATGCAATGCACATTTTTTAAATTGTTCACTTTTTATCATAAGGAGGGGGGGCTGTACCGGTTTAAGACTCTGACTCTAATAAATGATGTTTTGAGGGGGAAAATATAGGACAATTATTACAAAGGACTGTTTTGATGCTTGCAACTTAAATATTTCAGCCATACAATCAAAACTAAATCATACAATAATAATTTCTATATACTCTTTATGGTGGCGCTCACCAGTTATTATGTACTTTTGAGAGAGTGATGTATGTAAGGTGAAGTTGTTTGCATTTTAAACATGCACAGTGGAGAGAATGTTGGCATACCTATATACTACTTTCATGTAATGTGGATGAAATTTCTTTGGATATTGTACTTTTGAAAATTTAAAATGAGCTTAGGACACTGCGAACTAAAATGACTGCTCCCTTGTGCTCCAAAAATCAACCAAAATTTGTCTAAAGTACACTATTCTTGGCAGCTATTAAAATATGGAAAATGAATTTTGCCAAACTAGATAATACCAGCTTTTAAAAGTGCAATAACTGAATTACCAAATACATAAAATGTAAAAAAATGTTATCGGCTCTTTTTTTTACAATTTACCTCTGAAGTTCGAGAAGTGAAAATGAGCAAGTAGAGCTAGCACTTTTTTGTAAGGTGCACATCTGCAGTATGGTCAAGCTGTATACTCTCTAACCCATATTACACCCATCAATCATACATCAAAATAAAAAGAATTAAAGAATTAAATACCTAAGATATACAAAGTCTCTTTTAAAACACCAGTATAACTAGTGAGGAAACCCGGGGAAACTCTTTTTCTTTAAAATTTTAACCCTATGCTAAATACGAAACTGTAAAGCGCCACCTTGATGGAAAAAAAATTGAAAATTTTTTACGAATGTTGTATGGAACTATTTGAGAAATAAATAATCTCTGATAGGAAAAATGACTGGTGGTGGTGGTATAATTCTCAGTAAAAAAGGCAGTTATAAGCTTTTATTTTTGTGTGTGCCAAAAGCATACATACCAACCTTTAGGCTTTTAGTGTAATAATTACATTTTTTTCACTATTCACTTTTTTGGTATTTCCTGCACCCCAAAAATTAATGATTTGTTTTCTCTTTTTATTAATATCCTAATAATCCCACAGACCATATTCTTAAAAAATAGCTTCTGCTTAACTACCAGATAAGAGTAAATATGTCCATTGACTGGCATGCACTTTGCTAGCTGCTAGCAGTGTTATGTTCATTGTTTTTAGCAGCTGCTATATTTCCATGAAATATGCTGATTCTTATTTCAAACAGTGACCTAGGTTTCTATCTATAGTAGCACAGCTGTATGGCTTAGTTAGGAGAGAACAGACTAGTTTTCTAATTTGTAAATTTTGTTGGCAGATTCTTTGTTCTATTTCATATCTGTTACAGAACCAGTCTATAGGTATTTGTTGCTAAGAGTCAAGTCCGATTTATTCTAGTTGATGTGTGTGTTAGGAGCAAAAATTGTTTTTAAAATAATTTCACAAATGGATTTGAAAAAGACAAAAAAACAGATTCAGATATGATTACATGAATTACATAATACAGGTTCTATTCTAGGGCAGCTTCATGCCCACTGTAGGCTGTGTAGAAAGGATTTTAACCCTTTCTCTCATATGTAGCAAAGTTACACAGTGCAGTGCGCTACACATAGGCCTGTTAAGAAGTGAAGTGTATGTTACATTTAACAGCAATTTTAATCAGTTTATGTTTTTGGTACACATATTATTATGGAAAGATTGAAGAGTCAGATGTGGTCATTATAGCTGTATAATTATTTTTCACAGAAGAATTTTATATGTACTTTAAAATCTTGAGAGAACTCATTCACCATCAAATCAGTGAAGCTGCATGACCAAGTGTAGCTGCCATTTCTCATACTTGAAATTTTCATGTTCTTTGTCTGCATCTACATCACTAAATCAGCTGAATTCGATAATTTTTAAAAAACTAATGGTTTCCTAGATCATTATCAGAGTCCTTTACCTAATTATTGAAGCTTTCATAGTTGTGATTCTAATCATGATAACTCAAGCAAGTACTGAACAAAATGTGTGATCGCTGTTTTGGAGAGACACAGTTACAACCTACTTACTTTAAATAGCAAATTTCAACCAGACATAAACAGTGACCATGTGATCTGATGTAATGGTCATTCACACCAATGAATGTAGTATCTAATATGGGTTTTCCCCGAAGGTGGTGTTACAAAAACGCACTTAAAATGTCTGCTGTTTACAGAGAAGTCAAAAGACACTTGCATGTAAATCAATTAGAGGCATCAAAAGGTGCTTGTATGAGGTAAAGGGTTAATATTGGTCATGATACTGAAACAAAGAAACCTTGAATTAGCTGGTTTTACTAACTCCAATACTAACTCTTTCATCACTGCAGACCGGAAAAACGGTCAGTGGGAAGTAAGTCCATAAACACTATAGACCAACTTTTCGGTCTGAGGCAGTGTTCTTCTTTAACGTTATAGTACTCGACTAAATAAATTTTAGGGTACCTCTAATAACTTCCATCTTGTAATGTAGATGTTATATTTGGATGATCTCATGAGTTTAGCTTGTATACAACTAGAAATATTGAACAAAGTAGGAACTTTTAACGTGTTTTCCGAATGCTGAAATTTGTATCCAAAATGGCGGCGTTTGAAGATATTTAAGAGAAGTTATCGGATGATTTAATAATTTCGACCTGGTAAATGGATGAAAATGAGAGAAGACGTATGGACAGACAATGGAATACACTTGTGGGTCACCCAGTGATGACGATGAAGGGGACTTTGAAGGTTTTGAACCAGAGGAATTGGCGCTCCACGTTGTTTTTTTGGACAAAGCCGGAAAAACCAGAGATTTGTTTCAGTTTTCTGATAGAATTTGGCACACCTGAGTGTTAGATGGTTCCAGGAAAGTTTCAGAATATTTTCAAATATTCAGATGAAGTTTTTGGAAAAATTATCTGTAACTTCAATGCAACGATCAAACGTGGCAGAGCAATATTGGTGTGTAAACAGATCTCACCTTGGAGATCATTTTGGTTCATTTTATAGAATTTTATATATTATGGACACCATGAAAGGTTTATGCTGCTACTGTGATTATTCATTAGTACATCTAGGGTCCATTGAACAAGTTTTGAGAACTTTCTATGTTTTCTAAGAGGTAATAAAATAATTACTTGTATTTTACCTGTTGCCTTACCTGTTTATAACTGCATTTTAACAGTTGTAATAGATATGCATATTTTATTGAATTAGTCATAAAATATGATTTTTAACCTTGATTTTGACACCTAATCCAGCCAGATATCTTTAACATTGGCAAAGTTATGTTGTTTCAAAGTCCAGAAGTCATTTTGCTTTACAACTCCAAAGTTACTTAGTGTTGAGGACTCTATGCCTACAAAGTTACTTAGTGATGAAAGGGCTAAGGTAACTTCTTTTTTACAGCAGAGCTCAATTGTACAAAGTTTATAAATGCAGAGGCGTTATTTACCAAGCTCTTAATAGAACACATACTACCCTTATCTGTAGGATTCTGTGTTGGTGCTTTGTTCAAACTGATTTTTTCTGATTTCAAAATTGCTGAAAATATGTATACATATGCAAGAAGAAAATCATCTAATATTGTTAGGTATTTAGAAGAAGATACTGAATCTCTCAAAATGCAGAAGCTATCAAAATTGGGCTGTTTAGTATTACCACAGAGAGGAGTAGTGATTAGGATGACGAAGTTTTCCTTAGCCTGACAATGAAAAGGGCAAGTCAGAGTTCTCTTCTTTTGTTACCAGAATTAACAGTTTCCAGATTCCACTGGAGAAAACAGTTTGATTGGGCTTGATAATGCTTTGAATACACATATGTTGGCAGAACTGTACTGGTTTTCTGCCAATAAAGCATCAGTGATGACAGGAATTCATAAAGGAAATGCATTCTATATTTTGAAAACTATCCTTCAATGTACATATCAGGTTGTCCCTGTCATATGATGCACCTTGCTGCAGGAAAGGCTGCTGATAAATTAGAAGAACCTCTGAAGTATCAAGTTGGCATTCTACTTGACAACGTACTTCCTGTGTGCAGAGTTGAATTGCGATGGTACCATATTTCCCAGCTAAAAGACCCAATAACTGGAAGGTATAAATGTTCTCTTTGTAAGTTTATAAAAGGAATATGGGATTTTTACCATTCTAATGCTGAATGTGAGAGATTGTTCAGTATTGTTAAAAAAATAAAGCTAAATTGAGATCTAGGCTCAGAAACCCAGCACTTAGAGGTCTACTTTGAACAAAACATTCATAGTTTCAGCTGTTACAAAGTTTTTTTGAAAGGCATTGCAGTTTTAAGGCTAAAATTGTTACATATGAAAACTTGAAGCAATTATTGATGCTAAAAGACTAAATAGGTAAATAAATCATTTTGGACATATGCTTATTAAATTTTTCATGCTATAGGGGATTACTCTTTTTCTTTTGAAATTACTCTTTTGTCCACTTGGATTACACATTTTCCTCACCAGGGGTTGGCATGTATGTGAAAGCATTTTCAGAATTTGGACCTTAAAGAATAGGAAATAACTAAAGAGACTGTTACTGTTATGGCATGGACCCATATTTCACAAATGTGAAGCTTGTTATAAATTGGTGACTGATGTCTGCAAGTCATATTTGTGTGTGGCAGTTTAGGTCTGATAAAACTATTTTGAAGACCTAGTGTGTGTGTTTCCATATGTGTGCATTTTTCTTTCTTTCTTTTCCTCAGTTGCATTAGTTATGCTTAATCATTTAGGTTTAGAAAGGATGTTATGAACTTTTATTATTGGCATGTTAGAGTCCTGTTTTAGTTGTGAAGTCCATTTCAAGTTTTGCATCATCCATGCATACTAATCTTAGATATTTCAGCATAAAAAGAATATTTGGATGGTATTTAAGGTATCAAGGGACATAATAATGTCACATTGAGTCATATGTCACAGTTATGAATACTACAGGCTTTAATTAAAATAATTTGTCCTATATTCCCACATGTCACATTAATGAAGGCTAGTCCAAGTTTTTACATGATGTATGTAGGTCATTTTGGGTAATTGAGTCATTACAAGACTATTTTGAAGTAACTCTTACTGCACTATGTGCACACTTATATGACAAATCTAGCTGCTACTGCATTTTCCCATGTTGCTATTGCCTTATATGCTGGCAGATCTGAGTCTATACAGTTTGTTAGGAATAATCAGTAGATCAAACTCCATAAACCCTGTTTTGCAGGCACAGCATCATATGGCAGATCAAGATATTTGTTGTTTACAGTTTGACTCAACTTATAAGGGAATATATATGGTGTGTTGCATTAAGCCATATTTTGTTGCAGTTTTTAAACAGTCTGAAATATAAGCAGTGAAGGGATTGAGATTGACAATTTTTTTATTATCTTCCATTACATGAACTATCAGCCATTAACATACTTTAGTTTCTTAATGTCATTCAAATTTATGGGAAATATATCTATGTATCTGATAAAATTTTCAAAATGAAATTTAACATTTGAATAAAGAGGACCCTATATACTTATAAATCAAGTTCAATTGCTGACAGCACAGATCTTGATCTGTTGTGTAATGCATTGGCAGATTGGAGTCTGTATTGTTTGTTCTACAAATCACTCATAGCAAATTGCATAGACCAAAATCTGTTTGAACATTATGTGACAACAGATCTGGGTCTCTGCATTTTACATTGGACTTAACTTTTAAGTAAGTATCTTCAATAACTATTTTCATTTTCTTTCACAGATTAAGAAAATTAGGTGATGATTTTTATACAATTATTATGGTAGGTGCCAAGTTGCCTAAGGGCATGTCTAGTGGATCACTCACACATCTCACTTCTGTCTGCAAGTGGTGGAGTCTCAGCTCAACCAATATTAGTACATGAAAAAAACTGTTAGTTGCTTCCTGTGGGTCATTGGTTCTTTGTAGGTTTTTCCTCCATCAAAATACACTAACCATCAATGTATAAGGTGTTTTGTATTGAAAACCAGCATTAAATCTTACAAAGACAGGCAAAAATGTACTGTGTATACACCTGTCTTGAATGATGACTCTCTAGATCCATTGTTATGTGTATCACACCTTGAAGTTGATGACAAATTATTTTATAAAACTTGAGACAGTTTTGTGACTTAATTCAGTAATGTACTAGGAGGTACAGTGGTGCTCTATGTTTTCAGTGTTAAAGAAAACATCTCAATTTGACTGAAAAAGCTAAAAGAAGTTGGAAGAAAATTCTGACACTCTTATAATTTGTAATTTGAGACAGCATATTACTAAAACATGAACATTTGTGTAAAATGGTTCACAAATTATTAATTCTTTGTTGGCATAACTCTAATTTGAGGTATCACTGTTTGCTTTTGTTTTGTCTGATTTACCTCAGTAAACAACATTTATTTTTGTTCACAATGGATTTGGAAGCAACTCCTTAATGAACATTCAGATGGTAAACAATGTTTTTTGTATATTTTCCTTTAGACTTGATGTATTTGTAAGACATGATTTGTGTTCAGCATGCAGGAAGCAGCAGAGCGGGCAAACCGACCACAAAAATAAATCCTTCCGCAACCCCTTCCACAAAAATAGTTGCCGTAGAGGCTGCCATGAGTCAATCTGACATTATAAAAAATCTACCTAGATGTTACTTATCCTCACGTAAACCCACCACAAAAATAATCCGTCCGCAACCCCTTCCGCAAAAATAGTTACCATAGAGGCTGCCACGAGTCAATCTGACATTATAAAAAATCTACCTAAATGTTACTCATCCTCACGTAAACCCACCACAAAAAAAATCGGTCCGCCAACCCCCCTATCCAAAAGAGTTGTCGTGGTTGGGTCAATTGAAAATTCACAATTAGCAAGTTGATGATTTTACAATAATGGAAGTAAAATTGCCAGCGATTTCAGAAGCGCCATCTACCAGAATCGCACGAGAAAAACTTGCCGAAATTAAGAAATTTCTACCGGTCCACGAGCGCCTCAAGGAAAAATTACAGTAACGTCAGCAAGTGAAAACTGATCTATTTGAAGGAAATCTACAAACGTTTGCTCCGATCACCACGAGGATAAAAACTGCCCTGTACGGAGATCCCGACGATGCTTTTAAACGTGATGACA
This sequence comes from Potamilus streckersoni, assembly GCA_016746295.1. NCBI lineage: Eukaryota > Metazoa > Mollusca > Bivalvia > Unionida > Unionidae > Potamilus > Potamilus streckersoni. The sequence goes on from JAEAOA010002053.1 coordinate 3,309,680, forward strand.
AAAAACCAATAGCGGACCTGCTTAAGGAAATATCCAGCAATGTTAAACAAACGCCGAAACAAACAGAGCAACAGCAACCAGAGCAACAACAAACAGAAGAAGAAACAGAAGATGTAATTGAGGATTGGGAACGAGCAGCGATTAAAAAGCAACGCGGACAATTTACCGAAGATTTATTAGCAAAAATTGATAAAATAAATGTAAGAGAACTTCCTATTTTTGCGATAGAATCATTTAGTAAAAGAAAACAATATTTGAAAACAAATAAAAAATACGCGAGTAGCCAGGATAGCTGGGCTGATGCATTGTTTAGGGCAAAAACTGGAACTCCTAGAATTAGGCAATTAGACCCAAGATATTTGTTGTTTTCTTCTGGGTTTAATGACACGATGAGAGAATATGAAAAAATACATAGTAAAATAATGGGACAGAAAGCAGGAAGAACAAAAAAACAGCAGCTGATGAGTTTAGATCCAATAAACGGAAAAGGAATAACACCGTTGATGATTTCACCAATCGCTAGATCTACTTATCATGACACGCAAATATGTCCAGACAGCCTCGTCAGAGATGTTTCTCGGTTAGAAGTCCTCATCGGGGGAAGACGCGCCGGTAACAACTCAATTGAAATAATTAATGAATCCGCGGACATAGCACAGCGGTTATTCCAGAATAAGATAATTGATCTCCACACGTATCGGGAATTTATCGAGGATTTAGTTGAAGATAGTCATTATCGTGGATATTATAGCGATTGAGAATTACTTGTAAGAGAAACACTAGTGTGAGAATTACTTGTAAGAGAAACACTAGTGTTTCCACAATTAGAATTCCAGTGATTTTACAATAAAAGATGATTATACACTACAATTATGATAAACCAACGCCGGTGTTTGTGGTAAAATCAAGAGTGCCAGTGTACAAGACGTTTTATGGAGAAGGACTTGGTGATACTATATTGGGTTTTTTCACGGGAATGGCTCCGAAAGTCGCCCCGTTCGCTAAACAAGTCGGTATGAAAGCAATTGGAGTAATCCGTGATAAAACACTCGGCGCCATCGGGGACTTGGCCGGGAGAGCATTCTCCACTGTGAAAGATAAAGCAGCATCGTTGTTTAGAAGAAAACAAAAAATTCAATTACCTTTACCTTCGACGGAGAATATGCCAGCCGCGGAAAGAAAAGTAATAAATAAAGCTTTGCAAGAAAAGCAGCATCGTTGATTCTTAACTCACCGGAATTATCGAACGCTATAATGGGAAGTGGACTTCGGCGCCGACGATGATCACTTCCGTAATTGAAAATAAAAAACGTCTTAGTATAAAAAATGTCATTCAAAAATATTATCGACGTCGCGTTTGACATGGAAGCACCAGTGCTAAGGGATAATTCCGTCGAAAATTACCAATATTTCGCGTACAGAGCAATTGATCCAGATTCACGTGGAAGAATTGACTTGCAAGTCCAGGATAAAAGTAAGTATTTTCTGCCATGCGAAGCGTACATTGAAGTCGAAGGGGAAATTTTACTAGAAAATGGAAATCCTTATCCGGCGGAAACTAAAGTTGGCTTTGTAAACAACGGCGTTATGGCGTTGTTCGAAGGGGCAAAATACAGCATTGATGGTAAGGATATCGAATCGATAAACAACAACGTTGACATCGCTAGCACAATTCTCGGACTTGCTAGGTATTCCGATGATTATACAAGATCCGCTGGACCGTCAATGATGTTCGCTAAAGACGGTAATGACTCCGCTGACACAACTCAGTATACCATAGGAAGACCGGACAGACATGATGCAGCCGCGGCCGAAGCTAACGTAGGTTCTGTTGTCAAGGGTATTAACGCTAACTACAATCTCGGTCAAGCAATCAGAAAAGGAATGCTAAAAGGAGATCGAAGGAAATTTTCATGTGCGATTCCACTTCATCATATATTCGGATTTTGCAGAAATGTTAGAAAAGTAATCTACGGTGCTAAACACAATATTGTTCTTACCAGAAGATCTGACGATAACGACGCCATCTGGAGAATTCCTGCCAACGACGTTGATGGTCACAGAGCCGACGACGATGGTATTGTTAAGTTATCTAAAGTAATTTTATGGATGTCAGTATTAACTCCATCTCTCGCAGTCAATCAACGACTGCTATCCTGGATGGAAACTGGAGCAAGCAGTTTGATAAGTTGGTTAACTACCACCACAGATACTCTTGAAAGTAACCAGACCGAATTTACTTGGAATCTTCCAGGAAAGCGAGGAATTTCAGCACCGCGGCATATATTCGTGGCTTTACAACGACGAGATCGAATACGAAATCCCGTTCAGCAAACTCGTTCGCATATGATATTTGATAGGCTAGACGTAACGGAAGTCTCCCTGAGAATAAACGGCCAACAAGAACCAGCTGAACCTATAAAATTGAGATCCAACAACGATGAAAATAGCGTTGCAAGAATATATCATCGGATGTTGTCTTTCATGGGTCGCGATCAAAACATAGACACTGGACTACAAATATCTCAGTATGACTTTCAGACGTTGTATCCGATTTACTACTTTTCACTTGAGCATCTCGACTTGACGAAAGAATCAGTCGTTGACATAACATTTAACGCATTAGTTAGAGATGGCGCTGGTGGCTACAGAGCAATCGCGGTTATTCTCAGCGACAAGTCAATGCTCATCGAAGGTATTGGCGGTCAGATGAGACTCGTTGACGCACCAGTAGAAAATCTCTGATTGAATCCAATTGAAAACACAACATATCTACAATAAAAATGACATATAGCACTGTTATGGTTCAATTAACCGACGGTCAAATTAAAAAACTCAAATCCGCGTCGTCGAAACAATGTGGAATTTCAATAACGTTGAAACCGGCACAAATGGCATCAGGTTCTCATAAATTATCGCTGACAAATACTCAGCTGAAACATTACAACGCTTCGCTGGCAGCCGGTAAAGGAATTCGACTCGACCTCTCGAGAGCTGCCATTGCCAACATGATAAAAAACGGTGGAATATTTCCACTGTTGGCGGCTATTCCTGGAATTATTGGTCCATTAATTGCAGCAGCTGCTCCTGCTGTTGCTAAAGCTGCCGCGCTAGGTGCTGTCGGCACTGCCGCTGGAATAGGTTTGAAAAAAGCACTCGGACAAGGATATAAAAAAAGGGAAGAGGTCTGCGGCTAGGAAGACCTCCGATGTACTAGCTGAAAATGCTAGTATTTCACCGATGTCTAATTTTGACCTCATCGACGCAGTAAAAAAATTATCAATAAAAAATTTCAGAGGTGTTTTTATGAGGGATAAATTACCGTCATCGCCGCTTCCCACAGAGACAGGAATTATTAACCTCGATGACGATGCCGGATCAGGTACTCATTGGGTCGCATACGCGATCACCCCGAAAAGTATTATTTACTTCGACTCGTATGGACTAGCACCGCCAAAAGAATTTTTGAAATATATTTCCAAAGTAAAAGTTCCGTTTTATTATTCTACGTTGCCGACGCAAGCGCTAACCGATCCGCCGATTTGTGGTAGAGAAGTATTAAATGTCCTCGCGGAAATATCTAAAAATCCCAACAGACCGCCACATCTGGTCGTTCACGACTACACAAGTAGTTCCAATTTGAAAAATTAATAGCGTAAAATAATAAATGGTTGATATTTGGGGACGATCACGAGAAAAAAAAAAGAAAAAGGAAAGGCAGTTGCTAATATCCCAGAGATCACTAAAATAATCAAGAATGAGATCGCAAGTACGTTAAATGTGGCGAATATTGACCCTGACGAGATAGCCGTATTTGAGACAAATCACGGTAAATTGAAAACCAGCAATGTCTTTTTGGGCGATTTAATAAAAAAAGATCCAACCGCTCCAGATAATTACATAGCGATATTCAAACATGGAAAGTTGGAACCGGGTTCTATTAATATGTCTGACCTTACTGAAAGATTCCATAGTCTTGAACAATTCTTAAACAATTTTTTGGGATTTCCGCGTCAGCAACTTCCTGATGTGCATATAGTAAGAATTAAGGCTACAATCGATAATCACGAATTGTTAAGAACTGAGTTTGACGCTCACATTACGAAATTCAATAAACAAGATATGTTCAAAAATCTAAGTAACCTAAGAACTGAGTATACAGATCACGTTGCTAAATTTACCGAGCACGTAAATCAGTTTACTCTGCTACAGAGAAATCTAGGCGACCTAAGAACTGAGTATGCAGATCACGTTGTTAAATATAGCGATCACATAAATCAGTTTAATCCGTTACAGAGAAATTTTAGCAGAATCAATAACGTCCTCGAAAGATTTTTTAACAACAATGTTAGACCGGTAGATATTAGTATAAAGTACGCGGATGTTAAAGCTATCGTCGATAAAATAAAAATTATACACTCAGCTGACGATGTTAAGCAAATCGTCGTCGTCGTAAAAACTGGTGAACTAAATTGGATAGTCAACGGAATAAATGAACTAATTGATCCTTTTAAGGTTATTGCTGGTGGTTATCCACTCGGTTATTATCGACTAACGATAGTATCGGATAAACAAATTAACATTCGAGGAGCTGAGAATGATGGTTCTGTGTTATGTAGAGGAGTTAACACGGTTGCCTATTACTCACTCAATAATATTAACGTTGATGTAATTAAGTTTATATTCAACTTAGATAACGTAACAAATACGTTTAAATACCGATACATAATAGTATCTAGGTAATTAAAAATTCACAACAACTACAATAATGAACAAATCTACTGAGTCGATCAACGCTAACAACTTCAGATATGACGCCGTCAAAGAATACCAGACGACGCTTAAATCTCTCGCTGATGAATATCAAACAAAAATAAAAAAATACCAGCGTAGAATTACCGTCATCGATGTCACTGTGTTTTCAGTTTCTGGAATTCTCACTGGCGCTGGAATAATACTGTCCTCGGTTACCATGGTAGCTCCAGTTGCCATTCCGATAGCTATTTCCGCGATGACAACAGTCGCGGAAATCTCTACTGCAATCACTAAAAAATTATCATCATGTGCGCAAATTAAACTCGCTGATTATATAGCTAAATACACCATTGTGGAAAGCGCTTACTCGAGTATATCAAAGTTAATTTCAGCATCTCTCGACGATGAAGTAATTACCGCTGACGAATTTACTACGATGACAAAGCTGTACGATTCCACGATGGAGAAAATCACTGAAAATTTTGGCGAAATTGTTAACAATTCTGGCGCTAGCACTTCTTCATTAAAAAATCTAACGCAGATTAAATAAAATGTCAGAAATTCAATTTCTCAAGCAGATTTCCGATAATACTTCGCCGAGACAAACTTCCATGATCTCGATATCGTCGAAGAAATCCGAATTCACCGTCATATTTCCATCTCCGATCCCCGTGTACGAGATCGCGTTAGCCAAACTTCGTGTGTATAACAGCTGGCCTAACATCAGAAGTGAACGATTCGGTAATCAACAGCCTAATAATTCTCTCGTGTTCGCGTACAAAAACCGTGACGACGGTACTCCAGATTGGAAGGTCATCGGGATATCTACTGGTTCGTATGAAATTGAAGCAATCAACGAAGAATTCGCACGTAGAATAGCGTTGACGCTAGAAACCGCTGGTGTGGTCGTTGCTAACATTAAAGAAAATCCACCAATCAAGATCATAGTTGATCAACCTAGATTATCGTCGATTATTGAGATCGCCGAGGGATATTCCGTTGATATATACAGCAGTTCAATAAGAACATTATTAGGATGGCCTGAAGTTCCACCGCCTAGAATCGTTAAAGATCCTACGTCAGAGCCTGTAAAATCTGATTATGTCACCGACGCAATAGGACCAGAAAATCCATCGCGGGATTATGATTATTTTGAAGAGATTATTGCTAGGAGAGAGTATGTGAAGGAAGACTTTAACCCACCTTTTCACATGAATAGATCCTACAAAGTTTTGAGTCGAAGGGTTAACGAAGATGATTTAAAAAGAGAGGGTTTTAGACCTTTACCCTTTGACGCTAAGTATTTTGAGAATCGCTTTGGTGGAGAGTTCTTCAAAAAAGAAAAAGATCTCTATTTGTTATTACCGTCGCTAAAATCTGGTCTTCTCACACCCGCTGAGTTTACCAGCGTGATCGCCGCTGGTAATAAGATCATCGCCGACGCTGAAGTATTTAGATTAAAGGTAATTAATACTTTTACGGACAGTAACTCTCCTTTTTATATGAACGCCGATGCTATCGAGTACAGAAAACAAATAAAAGAAGATCCGAATTATAAACTAGATGGATACAACGCACCACAACTAAAACATCAACTCACCCTGGCCATCGAAGAAGGTTTTAATAACATTCTCCAGCGTTGGAGAGATAGTCAACTAAAACCAACTTACCTCACACATAATAATTCCCCAACCGGTGATGGCCGACATCACGCACCCGGCAACGTCAACATATCCAACGTGGTCGCGCTCAACCTGACATGCAGCGCAATCCAAGGAAGTTATCAAGTAAATATTGAAAAATCCAGCAAAGCTCATCCCGCTGATCTACTTTATTCTACTGCGCCGTCAGTAAGTCCTGGATATCTGATCATCGACGATCCTCCTAATCCGGTCTATATGCGCTGTCATAACGACCTCATCGTGATGAAATTTCGACTTACCAACCAAGACGATGAACTGATTGACCTCCGCGGCGAAGAACTCGTGATTAGTCTGTTTGTGAGATCTTAAAAACGCTAGCGTTACCGATGACCGCGTCGAAGAATAATTATAACACAAAAAAATACCCCGCGACGATGACAACCGCGTCAGATCGCTGATGGTAATTATAACACAGTAATTACACATCGATAATTTTGTCCGGAATTATCAACAGGAACAATAACGCAATTGTCGAACCCGTACAAGTCCGTACAACGATAACAGATGCAGTAATGTGTTGTTATCCATATCCGACGTGATTACTCGTTGATAATTACGCCCGAAATTATTGATCTACAATTACCATCACATAATTACTATCCCGGTCGATGTTCGCCGGCGTCGATTATCCTTCCAGGAATACTATCATTGTTACCCATCGCGATTTATTTTTTTTTATTATTTTTTTTACGGCATTATTATATGCCGAACAAAGCTAGTTACTTATCGTACATGGACATCGAGAACATCATCTCGTTACGTGGAGTACAGAAACCGTCGGAAATAGCTAGCCGATACAAGATCGGTCTGACGCGGTTGTATAAAATATGGACCGACGCTTCCCCGAATAAGAAATTTCCCGTGGTTTTACTGGAACTCAAGCTGGTAAAAAATTAACGGAAGTCGCCAAAAAACTAACAGAAGAGAATAATAATCAACGTGCTGAAATCTCGAAGATTCAGGAAGAATTTAATTCATTGCAAGGTCTGGCATCTAAAACCCGGGATAATATAAAACAAAAACAACAGCAAGTACAGAATATGATGGCTCGATATAATCTACTGCGGCAACAACAACAACAAATACAAGAGTTGCTGACGATGATCCCTGACAACGAACAACAATTGAAAACCCTTACTGCGCAAAAAGATCAACAGCAGAAGACCATTGATGAATTAAATCTGAAGATCGCCGAGAATAAAAAACTATAGAGAATCAGACGATAAATAACGCGCAGCTGCAGAAGATAATTGACGACAATAACACAATCGAACAAGGACTGAATGAGATATTATTAAATCCTCAACCGTCCGCATCTAAACATCGGCCTTACGGTGAGAAATCGGTGGAGCAGATATTAACTGAAAATTTACTCAAGGATAAACCGGCGAACGCTGTAAAAATAAGCAAAAAAAAAAATCTCACCGAGGTGAACGAATTCCCGCGTCCGACCAAGTCGGGCCGAAATAACCGATTTTTTAAGATTAAATTTTACATTACCGTAAAAAATTGAGAATTATCAATCTGACGACGTTGGTCAAGCAGCGATTTTCGATTCAATGTTGTCCAAGGCAGCCTTAATAGATTTTTCTTCTTCGAAAATTTCCACGACGGCATCGCGGATGCGTTTGATTATTTTACACGCGGGAACGAACAATTCAACGTTGTCTTTGTTGGCGATTATCGCCTCGGTGCGCGCAGCAGTGAGCAACTTAATTATCCTGTACTCGTTGCGGTGAGTTGGTCTTCCACGGGAACGTGTATCAACGACGGCGCTGTACTCGTTAGTGACCCATGATCTGTTGAGGACGCTACCGTCTGGAATATACTGTTGGATTTTATCAAGTTCATCACACAGCGCGGCAACGTTTTGGTCGTTCATTATTGTTATATGATTTTTTACGTTTAAAATATAGTGCAAAAAAATCGATCAGCCAATTCCTTCATGAAAATCGTTGCCGTCACAAAAATCTACCTAGATGTTATTCACTCGTCAACTGAAAATTTTATCCAACCCGATACGATATCGCGTCCGAGGGTCGCTCAAATTTATTGTAATAAATCCGTGAGGAGTTTGCTTAGCGGCGCTGAAGAAATTTTTAAATTTATTGAATTCCATGTCGGAGCACCATGTCACCCAGATATTTCTCAACGTGTGGATATCGACTCCGTTAAACACACAAAGAAAATTGCAGTTATCACGAATCACTTTAGGGATTTGAGTATACCGTTGAGTTAAATAAAACATGTCAGCGTGCTTGTGGCGATCTCGGGAAAATAGCAACGCTGGTCGTTTTTGGTTATCCAGCATGACATCATCAAATATTATCATGTTGTTGAGAGAGCCATCTAAATCATCGATGTGTGGACATTCAGTTACGTCGTATATAAACTCTATCGGGTCGTATCCCAGTTCGTCGGACATTTCGGAATTAAATTCCCTTAACACCGAATAACAGTCTTGATCGTCCGCGCTTGGTGCAATTACATATAATTTATCCCATTTGGTATGTTTTGTAACGAGACTTAACATTAACTGAGTTTTGCCAGATCCCGATGGTCCTATAATAATACCGCGAATTGAGTTTGGTAACATTGGATGATGCTTAATAGGTGTTTTGCCTTTCTTCGCTGAAAAGTCAAAAACTTCCATTTGATTATACAACAATAACAATTATGGATCTATATTGTGTTAAATGTAAGGCTCGCACTGGTACAGACAACCTAACGACCGTTACAACGAAGAATAACAGACAAGCATCAACTGGAACATGTGTCACTTGCGGTACGAAGAAATTCAGGTTTTTAAAAAAAAGCAACACGGAGGTGATATCGCAGCAAGACTCAGTAAACTCCCAGGTACCCCTTGGCCTAAGTATCCTGGAGAAAAGCATCTCCCCGGATATAGCTACTGTTTTTTACTGTTCTAATGCTGCTGATTATATGAGCTCTATGTTCGGTTGGATTTATCCTCCCATCAAGTTCAAATCGTCGTCGAACTCGAGCGGGTTCAATAACATCTATGTGCGACAATCTTTCAGTCATATATTCATTAAAATTTCTCGTCATCAGAATTATCTGTCATATATACATATGTAATAAATATATTCAATTAAAAAATAAAATTAATTATTATATAACAATGTCAAATCGATGCTCATGGATATGGCGACGACGTGGTGAAGTATGTGACAGACCCTGCGTAGGGAAATATTGTGCAACGCATAATCAACACGCTAAAAAAAATCCACCAGACTGGGTAAAATGCATCAGATGCAACGCTGACATCCAAGGAAAGACTCGTCTATGTGCGGATTGCGGCGGGGATAGATTTAGAACATTTGCCAGGTATTACAAGAACAAACATGGGATAATATTCAACGAACATGACTTTATTACCGGAGATTACAAAAAAACAATTAAATACACGTTTATCTGTGTAATTATATAATGTCCGAAGATACATTTATGTCTCATCCGATTTACTCGAATTATGAGGCTTCCCGCGATGGCACAATCAGGCATCGAGTATATAAGAAAAATCTCGGTAATGTCAACCACGCGGGGTATAAGAAAATAGCCATTTATCACCGCGAAAAAATTCTTTCATCGAGATTCATTTACGAATGTTTCAACGGGATTATCCCACCCGGGTTGGTCATAGACCACATTAACCGAAATCCTCTCGACAATCGATTAGAAAATCTTTGTTTAGTTACTCAGCGAGAAAATTGCAACAATAGCGCGCCAAAAATCAAATTATCGTATCGCCGACCTGTCATAGGAGTTCAGGATGGAAAAACTCTAGAAGAATCCGAAAAATACTTTCCTTCGATTTCCGCCGCGGGAAAGTATTATGGAATTTCCGCGATGTCTGTAAGGCACGCCGCTGACGATATTTATCATTCGTCATATTCACCGGTGCTACGTTGTCGGGTTTCTTTCGTGTATCAGTAACGATTTTCTTGGAGGGGTTGGCGGACCGATTTTTTTTTGTGGTGGGTTTACGTGAGGATGAGTAACATTTAGGTAGATTTTTTATAATGTCAGATTGACTCGTGGCAGCCTCTACGGTAACTATTTTTGCGGAAGGGGTTGCGGACGGATTATTTTTGTGGTGGGTTTACGTGAGGATAAGTAACATCTAGGTAGATTTTTTATAATGTCAGATTGACTCATGGCAGCCTCTACGGCAACTATTTTTGTGGAAGGGGTTGCGGACGGATTTATTTTTGTGGATTTATTTTTGTGGTCGGTTTGCCCGCTCTGCTGCTCAGGAGTAATATCATTGGTCATGACTTGCTCATACAAAACATTTAACAAATTTTATCAAAGCAGGGCAATCTGTTCATTTGAGGATTGTGCTACTAAATTTAATACTCATATCATTGTAGCAATGGGGGCATACATGTCTTACAAACATAGTTTTTAGGTCTCTGTTGCGACTGTACAATTATAAATAATTAGATGCATAATTACCATATTTTCATTGAGAATATTCATATCGGAATGTAAGGGGTGTTGTTTTGCTAATTGTTGTGACCTTTTCTGAGTCTCATTCTGTGTCTTAGATGTTTTGTAACAAACACACAACCACAACATTCTATCCAATAAATAAACAACATTACACATTTGCTTGTATAGTTTGAAAGAAGAGAAAGCTATGACTTTCCAAAACTATAGCATAAAGAGGTATTTTTTAGTTCTGAGCTAATGAAAACAAATTAAAAGTAATTTCACATCATTAAATGCTCCATTTTTATGTTTAAATACACTTTCAGGAAATGTCCTTATTAGAAAATTATTTCATTATATTGTTCCATTACATGTAATGCAGGTGGCATGTATGCCTACCATAAACAGCATATCAGAACATCTTAGTAAAAGGTTTGCTGCCTTATAACAGGCCACTTGCATGGCTTCCATGAACATCCTTACCAGAACATGTCAAAGTTCAAAGCTCAGATTCTTATAATCTTATAACACAAGCCACTTTCAAGACTCTTATGATAGGCTCAACAGTTTTTTTTTAAAAATCAGAATATCCCTTAGTACAAGATTCCCTTCCCTATACAACAGACCACTTGCATGACTTCATGAACATGCTTATCCAAATATCATAAATGTCCTTTTGGTACAAGGCTTTTTCCAATAATAATAATAATAATAATAATAATAATAATAATAATAATAATAATAATAATAATAATAATAAAATTAATTAATAATGGGGACTTTGTATTGTGCCTAATCTTTAGAAGCTTTAAACACTTTACAACATTTAACAACACTTAAAAGATAAAAAACATATATTATGATATGATTACATAAAAACAAACACCTTAAAATTAGAAAACAAAACATGCTGAAAATATTTAAAAAAGGAAACATTATTAGGTCTTGAAATTTGTCCTTGCAGTCAAAATAGATGAGTTTTGAGAGAGCTCTTTAATGAGATCACATTACATGTAGTTAAGCTTGCAGTTGTTCCATGTTGCTGGGCCATGGTGGTATGCAAAAGAACGTTGTCCATATGACTTAGTTTTCATAGTGGAAATAAAGAGAGTATATGATTGTCAGAAGAGGAGCATAAGTATACATGGGTGAGGTGAATAGTTATTTTAGAACCGAGCCTATCAGTGAGATGTAGCACAGAGATCCAATTCTGTTTGGTTCTGGATCAAATGGATAGCCACTGTTGGGTGGGGATGTATGCTCTGATTGGGATACTCTAAGAATGATCCGAGCAGCTGTGTTTTGAACTTTTGAAGTTTTTCTAGTAGATATTGAGACCAACCAGACAGAATTGAGTTACAATAGTTCAGTCTTGAAAGTGCTAAGAAAGAGACAAGTTTTTTAGTGGTAAAAGATATTTACGAATGGAGCTTATGGGACTCAGCTCAAGATGAGCAGTCTTGCATATGTTCCTGACATGTTGGTACAATGTAAGAGTACTGTTGAGAGTAACACCTAGGTGAACTTATTGTTGGTATTGCTGATATTTATTGTTTGAGGTAAAGGATGTGAATGAGAAAGTCTTTGTGGTGAATCAAAAGGGCTTCAGTTTTATTATCATTCTAATGTAGAGAATAGATCCAGGAACAGACTTTTGGAACACCACAACATAGATCAACTGGCCTGGAGTGTATTCCTTTTGTAGGACTCCCATTCCAGCATGTATGAGAGAAAATTTGATAGTACAGTAACTTCCTGTGGACTGATGATATTTCCAAACAGGATAAAACTGGCAAAAGTAACTCCGATACATAGGAAGGGAGATCTTTATGATATGACTAACTATAGACCAATATCAGTTATGTTATCACTTTCAAAGATATTAGAAAAATATGTTTGTAATGAATTTAGAAACTACCTGGAATTATTTAATTTGCCACATTCATAACAATCAGGCTACTGCAAGTACATTCACACCAGACTACAATAACTAGAATGGTAGATGATTGGTTAACAGCAGTAGATCAAAGCAACCTTGTAGGCACAGTATTTCTTGGCCTTTCAGAGGAAATTGACCATGTAAATCAGAAAAAATTCCTGCTAGAAAATCTCAGCATATATCAAGTTAACCATGAAAGCTGAACTTGGTTTTGATTCTATCTTGAAGGCAGACAACAAGATGTTTCTGTTTTAAATAAACTTTCAGATAAGAAACTGATAAAGTCATGTGTTCCACAAGAATCAGTTCTTGGACCAGTACACCTTCTGCTGTACATCATTGTTTTACTATCACATTAAACTACAGCCTTATTTAACATTGGATGAACAGGCCATGAGATTAACACTAAATTAAATAAAGATTTGGTAAAAATTAAGATAAGATAAGAAGATAAGAATTCTTTATTTCAGAATGCATAGTCCATACATCTAAATTAAAATACTGATATAGAGTAAAACATTGTAAACATAAAAGAACATATATACATACATACAAATACACATACATATATATATATAACTGGTATAAACACAATGGTATGAAGATAAATGCAGCCAAATCAAAAGCCATGATCATAGGTAGTCAAGTAAGAGTAACAGCTGAGAAAGATTATTTCAAAGTACTGACAAAGGGAATAGATAGATATACAACAGTTTCTGAAAAAGAAAAACTATTTGGTGTTGTGATCATGAGCTGAAAAATGCAATTTGATATGTTCATTAAAAAGTTAATTCATTGCTTTTATATCTTGAACTGAAATAATCTTATCTCCCTCAAGAACAGAGAACGATAATCTACAAGGCATGTATCATGCTATACCTAGAATTTTTTTTTTCCATCTGGGATAAAAGTGGTATAGAAAATCAGGTAAGATTACAGAAATTTAAAAAAAAAAACAGCAGCTTGAGTTATTCTCCATGCTGATTTAGATACACCATCAACATATTTTTTTTAAAAAACCCTAAAGTGGCTTCCATGTCAGCAGAGGACTGAATTTCAGAAGGGTATACTAGTCTATAAATCCTTAACATGGTTTGGTTTCTGATTATCTTAAATGTAAATTTAAATTTGTAAAAAAATATTCATATGTATGAACCAAGATCCATCTCAAATAAATTATATTTACATGAACTAAATTCAGAGTTTTGCTTTTTCTGGAGCCAAACTATGGTATTCCATGCCACCTTATATAAAGTCAGTTGACAAATGCCAAGCTTTTAAAAAACTAAAAACTTCTTAGTCAACATCTGTGTAAACAATCATTTGAATGATTTTGTTTAATTCAGTACTACTACTTTTTACAGTATTCTTATTATGTATCCACCTATAATGTCTTTCACATGTTTACAACTACTATTTGAATGAATTGTTGAAGCCATGTACATATTGTATTGTAGCAGTTGATCATTTGTCAATATTTAACAGTGTTTTTGGTCTTTGACTCCTTATCTTGTCAATATATATATTTGTACAAATGTCATTGTAGAAAACATCATGGAAGATTGGACAGTTGACCAAATGAGCTTATTCTTTAAAAAAAAAAGTTATTATTATTATTCATTCATCATATTTATCCAGGCCACCAGGTGTGGCCAGAATATAATGTGTTAAAAATGGTGTTATACCCACGACAACAGTAATAACTAACACAGGCCACTTTGTATGGCTCCCTTGAACCGAGGCTGCAATATGCATCATTGTTTTCATTTTGTTATGTTATTAGTACAAGTTCAAGTAGTCAGAATTGCTATGAGATTGAGATTGGAATGTGTCAGTGCTGTGATATTTTGTTTTGATTATATGATTACTTTGTGACACTATAGTTAGAGGATAAGTCCTTGTAATCAAAGCATACCAAAGGGCATGTATTTTGAAGCATCTTGTGAAGAAAATGCAAAATAACAGCTTTTGTCAAAGATCAAAGTTTTATGATCACTGATGCAAGCAGTGCAGTAACTTTTTATGAATAGATGACAAAATTATTATCCACTGAAAACCTAATTCATACACCTGGAAATGACTTGTCTGATTCATTGTCAATAATTTTGTAATCTTTTGATGTATTGATTTACACCTTATCCAGCAAGTCTTGGGCTAGGTCGATGTGTGTACATAAGAAAGTTTGCCAGTAGCTTCTCTTGGGTTGGTGGTTCTTTCCAATGTTTTTTTTTTTTTTTTTTGTTTTTCCTCAACAATTTATACTGGCTGCCATGTATAGCCTGTCTTGTGCTGATAAAGGGCATTAAACCCTATAGCAACAACACACATATGAAACAATACCAATATACATCTTTCATTCTTTTGCATGTAAACCGCAGTCTAGTAAACAATATTTTGCCATAGTTAATGTTAACCTTTTGCATATGATATATTCACAGACATAATAAAACAGGAGGGTGGCATTGCCATTATGCTTGTTTCAGTTTAGATTTCATTTCTTTTGTTGTGTTCCAGGTAGCAGTGGTCTAAAGTGCTTGGCTCTGCAGATCACTCACACATCACATCTCTGATTTTGAGTTGGGTTTTTTTGTTGTTTAGACCAGTGTGGCTGTATGAGAAGGTTTGCTAGTGGCTTTCAGGGTCTTTCTGTTCTTCCACAAAATATACTGGCGCCATGCATCATGTGCAGAAAATGGAGTTTAACCCCACAAAACCAGACCGAAATACACACACACATATATATATATATATATATATATATATATATATATATATATATATATATATATATATATATATATATATATATATATATATATATACCATCATATTATGACATATGGTAAAAAACCTGCTTAAGGATAGTTTTCCTTTGGTTTTAGATTTTTGTAACCTATGCACATATTGATTGAATTGTTTTTTTAAAAAGTTTGTGAGACTTGTATATGCAAGGTTTTGAGACTGACACTAATCTGACAGTGTTTTAATGTTAATGGACATCTGTCACATCCTATCTGAAGTCCTCTTGATAGTCCAGACAGCTGTGCTGCCATATGCATGCACAGAGT
This sequence comes from Potamilus streckersoni, assembly GCA_016746295.1. Taxonomy (NCBI): domain Eukaryota; kingdom Metazoa; phylum Mollusca; class Bivalvia; order Unionida; family Unionidae; genus Potamilus; species Potamilus streckersoni. The sequence goes on from JAEAOA010002053.1 coordinate 3,325,600, forward strand.
ACTCAGGTGTACCCATCTTTTGGGAGCAATGATACATTACATCCATCACAATCACCCAGTACTTGTCATTTATGAGTGGGATAAAAACTTGTACATAAGATTGCCATAAGGGTGATGTGCCTGTAATGTTGTGTAGCTGCCATTGTTGAAATCTTCTCCAAAATTACTGGACTCTGGTCACTGCTGCTGGAGCTTGTCATGAGCCCCAGACTTCTGCATACCTGTCTGAGCCAAGCTGACCTCTGCCAGTAATTGAAACTTGCTGAAGTGGTCCATCTGTTGTAGTAGATACTTGTGTGCACTTGGTTTCCTTATCCACTAAGTCAGCCTGCAGAATCAATGTAAAATATAAAAGGCATGCATCAAGTAACCTGTTTTCAAAATATGACAAATAACAAATACCTCTTTAGAAAACACATGTGCCAAATGAAGCAAACATTAAATTAGTGTAAATTAAAAGTAAAAGGTCAAGTGTCATATTCACCCAGCTGGAGTTTTGTAATTGTGTAATTTCAGATTGTTTTTGCAGGTGATTTTGAGCTAAATGGGGATATGCACAAACATGGTGCACAAATATAGACATTTCCAGAGATAGATGGATAAAATTGGAGATGCAGATTCCACAATCACAGTGTAAACATAAATCTGCCAACTTGATCATTCTTAACATGTGTAATTCAATCTATCCATGTTGGCAGTGTGTATACAGACATGTAAACTGGGAAGAGACCACATAATTTCAACTGGCCATCACTATTGAAAATAGCCAATATTTTCAGCATTTATTGTTATTTCATAAATTAGTCAAACTTTAATTATCAGTGGGGAATACAGAGAATACAAATGTTGTGAATAATCAAGAACTTGAATAAGTAGGAGCCAGTTAGATGCAGTATTAAGATGCTACATAATTATGCAACTTGAAAATTTGGTTGAACTAATATATGTATATTCCACATTAGTAAGGCAAAAAAAAACATATTTTGTTTAAAATTAATGTGGGACAGAAGATGATATGACTATAATTATACACTAGATATACAGATACAGGTATTTATCTATTGGTAAAGTTTAGATTTTTGAATCATTGAATACATCTGGGAGGTGGGCCCATGTAGCAGACTTTTTTTTTTAAATAAAAAAAAATAAAAGCTATTATTAAAAAATTCAGATTTTGTTTGTCAGCATGCAAAATTAATCTGTTTTGGTTTCCTGTACAGGTGTCTAGATTAAAGTTACGAGGGGCCTAGGGCTAATTGGATGGGAGATCACTCAGCTGTTACTTATCCAATGGAGGGCCGGTAGGGGAGATTACTAATAGGGCTTAAGATTAGAACCTTATTAGCCATGAAATTAATCTGGCCCTAGGTGTAGATTATATATTGCACAGCTGGAATAGATGACATTAATGTGTGAAGTTTTATTTAAAATTCATACCCTGTAAATTTCGGTATGCATTATAATCCAGGTTAAAAGAAATATTCTGTAATTTCTGTTTTAACCCCAGTTGTGCAGAATACAGACAGGTATTGGGCAGTTTCAAGAAAGAGTAGGTTTGTTAAGAAATTAGAGGTGTTGCTTGGGTTAATTTGCTGAATGTTGAAAATGTTGATATAAATTGATTGTGGATGAAAACTTTTAGAGTTTTTTGTAGGTGATGCTCACTTTATACCAATTTGCTTAACATGCTTTCATGTTAACAGTATTTTTAATGAATACAGTATTCAATTTATGCCACTGCTTGTGTTCACTGCATGCCACTTTGTTTAATGTACTGCATGCCACTTTGTTTAATGTACTTTCATGCCACCATTATTTTTGATGAAGACAGCATTCTTTTTATGCCACTGTGCTCATTTTTATACAGAAACTGCTGGCATGGGCTGCAACTCGTGATTAATTATTAATTATTATACATATTAATTCGTTTGACATAATCATTGCTTGAAAACTTTGAGGCATAATTTGCCCCATGAAGTTCCTTAATTTACAAGTATTCAGTGGGAAAAATTACTTCTGATTTACCATTAACTCAGAAATGCATGTTATTTTAATCATATGTCATCTGTATATAAACAGGTTTCAAAGATATTGTATTTAAATTTGAATCTTGAAATAAATGTGGTGACTTGTTACCTACAATACCGTAACATACCATCCACAGTAAATATGAAATTAAGATTTGTATCACATTGGTCATCTTTTCTGTTGCTTTGGTTCAGTTAATTATTTAGTGGATTGTTCCTAGTTTCCACTACGTAAATATCATATTTCATAAACAAAATCAAGGCCTTGAGTGGTCAAAAGTGCTCACTGTTACAGATCACTAGCATCTCATCTCTGAGTGGGTTTCTAGTCATGGGCTTGGCAAATGTGGGTATGAGAGAAAAAGTTTATCAATAGCTTTTTCTGGGTTTGTGGTTCATTCCAGGGCTTTCCATGGTTCTTCCTCCACATTTTATACTGGCCACCATGTTTAACCTATCTTGTGCTGAAAAATAGTTTATAGCCCTAAAATAACAACAATTATAACCAAAATCTAGGATTCTTCATAGCTGATAGAAAATGTATGACATATTTGACCAGTTTTAAACCAATCGAGTGAAATCTTAAACCAATGTTCCTTAACAACAAAAGTGTAATGCATTTAATGGATATATTTCTTTTTGCAATTGGTAGTTTTTTTAATCTTAATTATACAGTATAACCTGTCTTGTAAGACCACACTTTCTGCCAGAAAATTATGGTCTCTCACAAGAGGTCAGAGTGCTTTTTAATCATTAAGTTTGTGTACTTGAGAAAATAATTTCATTGTATAATGCTTTTGTAATATCCAGATAGTCTTTTAATTTAATATATATATATATGTAAAACAAAATGAATTTTAATTTTTAAAAAATTAAATTTAACTAATAAACAAGTTTCAATATTTGATCATTAGTTTAAAGGTAATGATGTACCAACATCAACAACCATGTTCATTTAAAGGTTAGGAATATTAGACATTTTTTTCATAATGCAGGAAAACTGATGTTGAGTTACCCCTGTCGTTTATGACCACAGTTGTAATTCATGGACCAGTTTTAGTATCTTAAATGCAGGCATAATTGATCACCTTCAGAATGCAATTGAACTTCTGGTGACCTATTGGTTGGAGCATCTGCCTCAGATGCAGGAGGTTGTGGATTCACATCCTGGTCTGAAAATGGTACTAACACCTGCCTCACTAGGTGCTCAGCATTAAGAGGTTAGTGTTAGGACTGGTGTCCTTGTGTCAGGATAATGTGATTGTGTGGGACATCATACTACATGTCTGTTACAATGAGGTCCCAATGCTAGACATTGCTTTATTCTGCCACAATACAGACATTGTAGTGATATGACTTAAAAATTGTTAAAGCTAGCTAGCTATGTACAAAAATCGCAAATTAGAACACAGCTAATAAATGTGTGTATCAGCACTGCTATTAAGAACTTTACTGCAAAAAGATATAAACTTAAATGTCATCTGAGTCAATCCTACTGCTTAGGAGGGTCTGCAGGCAAAGTTCATGTGGCTCTGAACAACACTTCTGTAAATGACCATATTAACAAAAACAGCTACAAGAATCACTATTCATGAATAATCTGTTAACCATGACCACTAAATAGTAAATATGAATTTTTTAAAAATGAAGCTGGCTGTACAGTTTTTGGATCATGCAGCTGGTGTTATAGAAAAATCATTTAGGTCAAGTATACATTCAGTACTATTTCTGATACAGGTGTTATTTTTCTAGAATTTTATTAAACATACCTTAAATGGTGATTATTGACTTTATTTGGATCATTGTACATCCTTATTTTTTTGGATGGACATTATTTACATTCCCTGACAAGTCAACTCCAAAGGTGTGATTCAATACAAACTGTTGCACTACCCAATATTGTGATGATTTGGCCCAATGTACTCTTTTGTTCACAAAGTTTAGTACTTGCTAACCATTGTAAACCCATAGTGAACAGAAAGTTTCATCTGGATATTAGGTGCAAAGCTTTCAATACACTGGCTTGAATCAACTTTGGATAAACAATATTATAAGATTTTAGAACAATAGTTGATATTTAATTTAAATGAGCAAATGTACTTGTTGTTATAGTATTTAATGCCATTTTTCAGCATAAGATAGGTTAAACATGGCGGCCAATGTAAATGGTGGAGGAAGAACCAGGGGAAACAAGAAACAACTGACCTACGAGAAGCTACTGGCAAGCAAATGTGTCTACATGACTATATAATTATATTCTATATTTGCTGAAAGCATACCCCAGACTGTCAAGTGGTACAAAATGCACTTGTCTTTCACACTGCCATTTTGTTAATTTCTGCATGAGTTTGACTTGGGCTTGGCTACTTGATATGTTAGAAAGAGTGCCAGTAGCTTCCTGTGGGTCAGTGGTTCTTACCGGGTTTTCCTCAAGTTTATCGTCCATCAGTTAGAAAGATCACCTTGTATGCCTATCTTGAGCTAAAACATGGCATTAGGCAAAAAAAGCACCTGTAAACCAGAATAAAGAATATCTCACATTCTGTCATTTTAATGCCAAGTTGTGTGAATACCCATTTCGATTAACAATCCTTATCTTCAGTTTTTTGAGAATACACACAGATCCCTAATGTCATAAAAAAAGTTTTTTAAAAGCCTTTTAATGTAGTACATTGTCTTTGGAGTTAATATTAGTAATGCTTGAAGGTGAATCAGGTTTTTGCCCTCTCTTTGACACTTTTAAGTGATAATTGTTTTCTAGATTTGATTGTTACCTTTAAGGGATTGTGTTTCTGTTCATGTTACATTGATTACAACATACAAGACAATCTATTTGTCATTGTTGTACAAGGTTTTTGGCTGTTCATGAAAAAATTTCTGGATGAGTTCATTATATTTGATTTTATTTATTGGGGCACACACATACACACACACACACTGAAAGAGGTCATAACACCTGCAGTTGATTACATTTTATTGCTGATAACATTAGTACCATTGCCACAGAAATTACTTTTTGACTTTATAATCATTCCCCTAATGTAATCTATACAATGATGAACACACATCTTTGAAAAAAAACTCATGATTTCATATGTTTAATCCACATAAATATCAGTTACTCAGAGTATAATTACAGTATAAGTAGAAAGTCTTTTCTTCAACTGATTGGTACATGTATAAATCACCCAGTAAACAACAAGTGCCAAATTCCAAAACTTTAGCCCCTTTGTGTGCATGCACAATCCTGAAAACATTTAATTTGTGCAGTTGCCATTCAGCCATGATGTAGTGAAGATGTAATCTTTTACTGTGATGAAAAGTAGTCTTGTTTTGATGCTTATAATATAGATATGTTATATTTTTGGGAAGTAGTGGAAGCCATACTATAAAAGGTTAAATATGAAATTCTGTATGAGGTATATTGATGATATGTCAATTTCTTTTTTGTCCTATCCAGTTTTAAAATAGGTGTGGTTAAGTTTCAGGAGATATGTTGCATATTGTGATAGAAAAGTGAGTACAAGAAATGAGCAGTGAGATATGAACTATTAGCATGCAATGCTAATTTAGTTTTAGGATAAACAACTCTGCCAGATCACATGAAACTCTTGCCTGAACTCTGTCATCATAAGTTCTCTGAATATCCATATTTCTTATACTCTTGAAAAGTTCAAGTGTAGTATTGCTTGAGTTGATGAAGAATAATGCATAGGGTCATATAGAAGTCAACAAAGGCTTTACACATCACCAAAAGAGCTCCATAAATATTGTAGCTGTTGTAAGGCATTTGTTTTGTTGGGAGGAGTTTATAGTTAATCACCCTGGCCATCACCACTGGCCACAACTGGATCATCTCCCCTTGAAATGTTAACTTCATTATATTTCTAACCTTTTGTCTTTTACAGTATGTACTCACTTACAAGACAATTTAAATTGCAAATAACAAAGACCAAGATCTGCTGTTGCATAATTCATTTATTGATCAGAGTATTATTTGTTCTACTTTTTACTGCTAACAGACTGGTGCATTATGAGATGGCAGATTTTTGTCTGTGCAGCATGCAGTTGAATTTGATAAACAAGTCAGTACATACTCTCCTCACATTTTGAAGTCATTACACAGCTATGCTTAAAATCGGACACAATGATTTTGTTTGATTTCTTACAAGTGAGTAACACATATGCTAGCTAAATTGTATGATTTAGATGTACACAGTCCAATTGACATGACTTTTTATTTGTGCATAGATTTCACTTTTTCCTTCTTAAGGCTTTTTGAAGGACAACTGTTTGTTTGGTAGCCCACTTTATCATAAAAGAGACTTTGTTGAGGCAGTGAACTCCCTCCTAATCCTAGTTAAGGCTACATTATACTGTGTATATCAAGTTCCAGGGCCATTTCACATCCTACAAATAACATTAGGTTAATACTTGTTTATAGGTTTGAGTACAGTCAGTTATTGACTTAGGCTGAATTAGAGTTTCTAATAGTATAGTACAAATTTAACAATATCCAGTTTGAGTATTTCATGGTTGGTCAAAGCATTTGTCCCCTTCAGCATCTCCTGCATAGTATGTATAAAAGATCTAGGGACCTGCAGTTCTGATTTAATATAATTGGCCACATATCCATGCTATTAGCATCCTGAATAAAGCACTTTCCAATTCATCCATTAAACTGACCAAGTAATAGTTTTTTTATCTTTACTGACATCTTCAGCCCATCATTGCTAGCCATGGTTCCGATATGTTAACCTAAATACACCTTGGTGGATTGATCAGATATTTCATTGTTTCAGGTCTGTGAGTTTATTACAAGCTGTGGCAAGCCACTGCATCTAGTCAATATCTGGTTGTTCAAATTTGAGCACTGTTCCTACATGATCAAGACAAGGGGAGCACACAACTAGAATGAACTCATAAATAAGCAGTTTTCCACTGCTGATTCATGTTTGAACAAATTCATCGTTTCACTCAAGTATACATGTAATGGCTTCTCTCTGGTACTTGGCCATACTTTCGATGTTAAACTTACAAAGTATCATTTTAAAGTCAATTGCCTCCACCATTTTCGGCTGATGTGCATTGCATTGAGATTACACGCAATTGGTTAGGTTGCATTACATACTAAGGGAACTCATGAAATCCAGTAGATGTGACTAGGCCAAAGCATTGAAATATGTTTGATGAAGTGTGCAGATAGTTTAACATATCAGAACCTGGCTAGCAAAGATGTCTTCAGCCATAAAGGAAAATTTATCATACTGAGTGTCAAGATCAACAGGAAAAATAATACTACATTGATTTGAATTTTACAATAAATCCTTGACCACTCTAGTGGCCTAGTGGTTTAGAGTATTCACCTTGGATGTGGGAGGTTGTAGGTTCAAATCCCAGCAGTCATACCAAAGACTTAAAAAATGGTATTAACAGCTGCTTTTCTAGGTGCTCAGCATTATGAGATTTGTGTTAGGACTGATGTCATGATAATGTGACCTGGTGGGACATGAAGCCCTAGTGCTAGACATAACTATAAATAGCCACATTGGAGACATTTTAGTGATATGACTGAAAAACCACATTGCAGACATTGTAGTGATATGACTGAAAAATTGTTAAAGTTATGTAAAACATCCAAATCTCTCTCTCTCACACATGCACACACATACACACACACACACACACACACACACACACACACACACACATTAAATTATAAAATAATGTACTCAAGGCCCCTAAAATGTTAGTTATATAGATTTTGATAATTTAATTCACAATGGTTTGAATGTCACTTGTCATAGACTAGTAGTACACAAGTAGAAATGATATAGAGGGATGGACTTGATGTTGTTAGTAATGAACATTCTAATCTTATCCAAATGCATTCAAGACATATTGAAATATTTGCTGCATGTATATTTTTATAGGTAAAGAAGAATCAATACAAGTCCCAGTGCCAAAGATAATGGAATTAAATTGGAAAATTTTTTGACCTAGAAGATATTTGTATATATTCTGTATCCCAGTAGATATCCATAAGCCTATCTTTCAGAATAAGCAATATACTTTGGCTTACTTTATCCAGATAAATTCACTTCAGACATTTAAAGATTTATTAGTGTGTTTGAAGAACTGTGTGAGGGGGATAGGGGGATTTTGTAAGCATATTTTTGTGATGCAAGCATGGTCAGTGTTTGTTATGGCCCATTTATCATCTTGACCATGGGATCAGAATATGTTCAGGATTTTACAGGCATTAAATCCATGAGAAGTCTCTTCAAATAGAGCCATATCTGTAATTCAATGCACCTGTCTTGGTCACTAATCCATTTAATACATTCACAGCAGATAAACATCTTCATGATGAAGACTGTCTGCTGCAGTCAAGAGGGTATATAAATAGGACTGTGGCTGGCAGTACAGATCAGTCTATCATGCTTTGAAAATGTTTATGGCAGCATGTTTCTTTGTTTTTAATCTCTCCATCACTTAAAAAGTACATCATGAGTATTGCCTTGTATGTCTCATGGTGTATAAATTTGGGTTACATTTTTTGGAGAATACCTTAGTTTTGAATTGGGAATCACATTTGGCCCCAATGGTGTAGGGGATTCCACTTTGTGTGATTTAATAGAAGTGTAATGAATTTTCTCTTTTGACTATCAAAGAGTTACTTTGAAGACTTTATTTTTTTAGTCAGTGCAGCATTTTACTAAGTGAAATTCAGAATATAAAAAATGAATGATTTTGGCTGAAAAATGGTTGAAATTAATTTTATAACAAGATTTGTTTTGGAGCATTTATAATTTTCTTGTGAATCCCAATAAACATTCCATTAAGCTGATTGTATTTTGACCTTGAAGGATATCAGACCTGATATAATGGTCAAAAGTTTTATTTCTTTTTGCATATTGTGTATATTGGTTTGTCTTGATAAAAATGTAGTTTACCATATCTAGCAAAGTGCTGTAGATAGTGTAATTTTCATTCATTTATATGGTCATGAATTGGCCATAATTGGCAAAATTGCTTGTGCTTCATAGGACTGAGTTTACTTGAAATTCATTTCTTCTCTGTACTGTATGTTTAGAAAATATATGGGTTTTGGCAAGACATATCAAATTAATAGGTTCTTAATTGCATATCAGTTGATTAAAAGAATCTAATCATGAAGTTGAATCTGGTCCCTATGTGATTCTGTTCATCCATGAAAGGAGTAGAACATAGCATAGGCACAGGTGGTGGAGGGGTTGGGTTTAGTACTCCTATTTCTTGACATGGTGTACTTAGGCAGTTCTACCCATACACTCTCATGTTAGAAAAGTCTTTCTCCACCAAAGTGGATGGGCTCTTGTATAGGAATAAGATAATATATAAACCAACTTTAACAAAAGCATGACGATTTGCATTCATTAACATAATTTTAACCCAGACATACAGGTAATGCATCTAGATGTAAGAAACAAATAGCAGGGTTCTGCCCATAAATAAGGCTCATAAGTAACTTTTTCTCCTTATTTAGTTGTTGTTGTTATAGGGCTAAATGCCATTTTTCAGCATAAGATAAGCTATACATGGCGGCCAGTATTAATGGTGGAGGAAAAAACCGGGAAATCTGCAGAAAGAAACACCGACCCCACCCCACCAGAAACTACTAGCAAGCTTTTTCACATATTCACATTCGCTGAATCTTAGACTTAACTCAGGCAGAGAGACTTAAGATGGCAGTGATCCATAACAGAGAGTGCTTTAGACCATTTGGCCAATGGATCCCTGTTCTGTTTGGTAATCAATATTTTATATATTTTTGTATTTATTTTTGTATAAGCTTTTGAAAAAATTCACAATAAAGGTTCTAAAAATGTTTCTGAAGATGTATGACACAACCCCTGTATAATGTGCATGAGGGCAACCCACTGTCCTCATTTCTTTGTTGCCAAAAAACATTACAGTAACTATTCATACATAGCACTCTAAAATGGTTAAAGGCATGGCTGGTATATATAGTCGTATTTGAACTAAACCCTTCTTTCCAATGGAATCAACACAGATGCAGGTTTTTGTAATCACTCAGTATATAGCTTCATTACAATAGTCCATGACAGGATTGCAAGTGTGTGGTTCATTTACTTGTCTATTTACTTGTAGTAATTTTATTTTAGGCATTGATTAAATAATATCTGCTTTGCAGATTTTTTTGCATTTTTTCAAGCAAAAGTGAGGAAACAACTTTGACCTTACAATGCTTTTCTTAATTACATAGCATTGTCTCATACTTTTCTGACCTATATAATTGCATTTTAAAGTTAAATCTTAAATAACATAATACATACACTTTGATTTCAGTGAATTGTATATTTTTCTGTATTTATTTGTTCGATGATTTAAGAAAGCAGGATGATTTAAGAAAGCAGGCTTCTAATAAACTGGTACTTCCCAGACATGGCAAGTCCGAAGTCGGTCATGTTATTTTTTCCGTTACTGGTACACTTACACTTTCAAACTATTTTTATGATGAAATATTATACAAGAGGCAGTTAAAATATCCTGATTACAGATTTTATTCTAGACATACAAATACAAATACAAATAGCTATTGGCATTCTATTAAATTTCGAAAGACAAGTTTGTATGCCTTTAGCATCTATGGATAACATGCTAAACATTAAATCAAGTAGTGATAGGGGGGCCCTTAATACCCATTCCAAAATGATCAGCTATCAAAATATACGCAGGTGAAAGTGAATGCGCAGTTGAATTTCTGAATTTTTTGAATGCGAATTTTCGAATTTTCCATTGCGAATGCGTAATAAGAGTGTAGTAAGAGTGTGGCGTAACAAGTTTGTATGCCTTTAGCATCTAAGGATCACATGCTAAACATTAAATCAAGTAGTATAGTCAATCCACTATCAAAATACACTAAATGGTCAATCAGCAGCTATCAAAACACATAAACACACACAGGTGAATGTGAATGGAATGGATAAGAGTGGCTAAGAGTGTGGCGTAAGTAAGAGTGTGGTGTAAGAATGTGTTTGCCAGCTTAATGGCTTGAAAAGTATCTTTCTCTACCACACAAAACTGGAATAAACCTGCCAAAGGCCAGGGGACATCGCAAATGTACGATAATGTACTTTTCTAAATATTTCATATTGCCACGTTTTTGCTTTCCTAACAGTTTTAGGCACCGCCCACTTTGCCTGGTATTTGACACCCTGGTACTAAATGGCAATGCATAAAAGCAAACCAGCTTTTCTTCCATGGAAATAAAAGCACTGACTTCATGAGGATTTTTCTGACTTCATGGGATTCTTGTTAAGTTGCTGTATCAGACTGACAAATATGAAAATCTACAGGATAAAGTGATATATTGGTATGTAAACATGAATATTTTCTTAACACCTACATTATCATTGGCATTACCTGATAATGCTAGATAACTAGTTTTTTTTTTTTTGTTTCATGTCTGCACATTATTTTAATTTCATTTTATATCATTAATACAGAGGTATGCTGGTTAGCCGTAGGTTGTCCTAAATTTAAGTTTATTGATTCTGTATAATTTGTTTTGAAGTTTTCTTGAGATTCAGATTTAATTAAATTTCTATTCTAATATGACTTTAAAATATTTTAGGGGAAATTTTTGTAAGTCAATAGTGTGCATAATAATCAGAAACAAAATGTGTTTCTGGTCTGCTGACTGTCTCTGTTTTTTTGTGTGCTAACCTTAGAGTTTTTTTCCCTCTGAACCTGGATAAAATAGAAAACAAAATTAAAACATTCCCAAAATTGATTTATGCATCTGAGATAGTTTTGCCTAGTACTTGAAGTGCATCCTACATACCTTAATTTTGAAACCAGTGCAGTAGGAAATGCAGTTTTTGGGGGCCTGATATAGTTGAATCTATAAACTGTATTTTGTGTTAAATTACAAGGCCAGCAGACTACATTCGTACATCACAACCTAGAGAGAAGCTGCTCACATTTACATTTTTACTCTATTCAATATAACTTTTAGTTTTTTATGTCTTTTATTGTTGGCTTGGCTTGTTTGAGATATGCCCAAAGTATCATATGTGCTTGCTTATAAGTTGAGTTGGTCTGAAAGCAACAAAGAGCCTGATCTGCCTTAGCCTAATGTCCATGCAGATCAATGTTTTTTGCTCAGCAGGTTATTCCTAACAAACTGCAGAGATCCAGATCTGTCAGTGCATAATGAGATGGCAAATCAGTGTCTGTGCAGCTTGGAGCTGGACTCCTGTTATAAAAAAGTATTTATTGTACCCAGAAAATAGAAGGTAAACTGGGTATTTAAAACTATTGTAGACTCCATTTTTTTCACAAACATTTGTTGACAGTTTTTGTAGATGGACAGCTACAAACTGTGAGTCAATGTTTTTGAAAATAAAGACATTCAACAGTGCTGTAAAAAAATATCCAGAGATGTCAGTCCTATGGGCATATACTATTCTCAATTAAACCTGTCACCAGTTATTTAACAAAATAACCATGTGGTCAAAAATGTAGCATATGCTACATAGGTTATGACATACTGGTAGGTTGCCAATCAGAACACCTTTGCCATGCCAATCAGAACACCATGGCCATGTCCATTAAGATCAGAAAGAAACATCTTGTGTAATTTGCCATCTCTGAGAAACAATATTCAGAACTACTTTTCTTCAAATGGCACAAAATAATGGTGGAAGGAAACAAAGTCACAATCAAGAATAGTGTCTGCCTTTTATGTTGCAACATATATGGTGCTCTCTGTTGGGAGCAAATGACCAAACCTATCAAATTTATGTGCATTTTTATTCTATATCTGAAGCTATTTCATGTCAGTTGATGGAAATGGCAGAACAGTGTTCCAATTGATAGATTGATGGTCTTGAAGAAAATAAAGCCATTAATTATTTATTAGTGAAACCATATCACTCCTTTTCTTTTGTACAAATGATACAGATGTAGTCAGCTGCTTTTGCAATATTATCACTTTTTTAAAACAATGTTCCACTGAACTAGACATGTACTTCTGAATTTTGCCTGCTACTCTAGAAGTTATTGAGAAGACTGATTAAAGGTGGCCTTTGGTTTTGTGCTATGTGGTTCAGTGTCATTTTTAAGCACAAAATAAGCTTTGGATGAAAATAAGACAATTAAGCCCAACTTGAAAGTCAATTCCGCTCAACTCAAAGACAATTCAGCCCAACTTTGTGATAGTTGTATCAAGATTTTTTTCTCTTCAAACAACAATTAGATACTAAGTAAGATATATATATAATTTAAATAGGAGAGAATATTTTTGACAATTTTTATAGGTAGTAAAATAAATTAGGTTTTAGGAACAAAACTGATCAAATATTAACAAACTAAGGTACACCACTCTCTTGATAACCCGCACCCGACTGCAAACCCTCTTATAAGGTGTTGTCTGGCATGGCTCCCGATTTTTTTCAAAGAAAATATATTTTAAAATGTATTGAACGTGAAAAAAGTCCTGATAAAAAAAATGGGAAATTGGTAAATTAAACCTTGATATATAGCTCGTTTTTATCATCAAAAATGGTGATTAATGCCTGTAAAGATAAAATCCATATTGTGAAATTTGTAATTTCTAATAAGATATCACATATTATGTTAGGTTTTTTTTAATAGAGAAATAGTTGTTAATACACTGTCAATAAATAGCCCTCAATGAAAAATTCTGGTAAATGCTAACATGTGGCAACAGAGAATGAAAAAAAAAATAATTAAATGTTTTGCTAGGTGAAATTCACATTATAATCCTTTAATTTCATCTCTACTATAATTGCAACATACATATTCTCTTATATGAAAACATGAAAAGAGTCAGTAGACTGTCACATCCAAACGGAAACCATGAGTACTTCTGTGAGAACCTAATTATATGCCAGCTTTGTTTGGAACTGCTTTGTTTGGAACTGCATGAGGAAGTCTTTGTTACAATAAAATAATCAATTAAAAAAGACTTGTGTTGTTTTATCACTTTGAATATGTATTTTTTCTCAAATCAAATAAGGTAAGTACAATAAAATAAAGTTCAAAGGCATGCCAATAGGAGCATACATTCTTGTATTCATTACTGTTATCAAATTTAATTTTACTTCACCATTCAAAATGTTTGGACATTTTATGTATTAACATCATTGAAGTATATAATATCAGTAATGCATACTAATTATTTGTAAATGTGACCATGGAGAGCAAAGGAATTAAGTAAAATGCCTATACAGTGACTGAAAAGCTGTGCATCATAGTGTTCATAATAACGAAATGAGATCAAAAATTTGCATTAAACTAAAAATTGCTGAGTCGACATTTAGAGGTTGGCTTAAGAATGAGCCAAAACTTCGAAATTACTCACATTTTGTTGATTCAAACGAAGGGATGAAACGAAAAAGAGCATGGACTGCAAGCGATAACGAATTAAATGATGCTGTGTACATATGGTTAACGCAGCAATGTGTCACAAACCGCAAGTGTTATCATGTTCTAATTAATGTAATTTAAAATTTTTAAACTTATTAAATTCATATTGGTAATGGTTAACCCTTGTGAATTTATTTTTTTCTTTCACTTCTACCGCTATTAAAATCTACACATCGTTCGATCAACATTGTTTTTTTGAAATGTGTAAATCTTTTGTATTTAAAAAAAACGTCTACTTTGGATCAAACAATTAAACTAGAATGTATACCATTTGCAGCAAAAATTAGTGACATAGTACCAGGGGTCAAGCTAGACTTAAATTTTAGGGAGAAGTGACTTCTCCTTTTGGTCAGAACAGGGAGAAGTGGGAGCTAAAGAGGAAGAAGTGGGAGTTAATCAGAGAGAAGTGAGACCGAGAATACAAATCATATGGCGAATAACCCTTTCAAGCCTACTGGATCCACCAAGTGTACTGGATCCACCAAGGGATCACGTGTGTCAGGGATTGATTAAAATAGATGCAATAAACTGAGGACGAACAGTATGAAACTAGTAACTAACTAGCCTAAGCACTTTCGACTCTTAATGAGTCTTTTTCAAAGGCAAATACAAAACATATATACGACAAACAAATAAACACAAACACATTTTGTTTGTAAACCTCTACATGGCTGTCTCCACATGTGTAAAAACTATAAATACAACCAGCTTGTATAGACTAGTTGCAGAAACTGAAAACGGTGTATAATTCCCTAAAAGTCTACAAGCCAAAGTGACATCTATTTTTACTTTTTGTACATTTATGTAACGCAGATTATATCCCGGATATTTGATTCTATACTGGTTATTCTTATAGTAAAAATTGAAGGATAATAAGAAATTTAAAAAAATGTTAAATTCTACTAGTGCATAGTTTTCATTTTCTAGTCTTCTTGGTTTAGACCGCTTGGTTTCAATGTTCTAAGGCAGCGTATCCAGTATGATTCCTTTTCCTTCCAGGTTTCGGAACTCCAGTTGTGGTTGTTAGCAATAGCGATAAGTATTATATCACTGAAAGTATGGCCAGTGGAGGAGAAGTGTTCTGCGACTGGGCTTCTGTACAGCTTTTTTGTCATCCAATCAGATCTATGAAGGTTTATCCTTTTATGTAGCGTTTCAGTTTCTCCGACAGTTTCTCCGACGTACTGAAGGCCACAGATCTTACATGTGATGAGATAAATCACATTCTCTGTTTTGCATGTTTTGTTTGGACCATGTATGTTTAGTTTTTCTTTAGTCACTGTGCTAGTGAATGTCTTGGTCTCTATCATATGTTGACAGGTTTTGCATCTTTTATCGCCACAGGGTCCAGATTGACTAGGTTGGTTTTGACTAGCGATTGGCGTTAGTTTTGCCCTGACTAGGATGTCCTTTAGGTTTTTTGGTCTCCGGTTAGCTACTACAGGTTTGTTGGAAGTATTAGTTTTAGTATGTCTAACCATTGCACGGTTGGACAGTGGTTTGGGATGATTTTGCCTAATTTGGGATTGACTGGGTGATATGTCAGAATAGATGGTATCCTATCAACCTTTTCTTTCTGTCCATTTCTGAGTATGTTATCACAGTTTGTTTGTTTGGCCCTTTGGATTGCCTCCTCAATCAGGTCTTTGTCATAGCCTCGGTAAATTAAATGTTTAGCCAGCTCTTCAGACCTTTCTAGGAATCTTTTGTGGTCAGAATAAATTCTGCGTATCCTCAGTGCCTGGCTATATGGAATGTTCCTAATGCAGTGTTTTGGATGACAGCTGCTTGGGAGGAGATACTGGTGTTTGTCGGTTGGTTTCAAGTAGATGTCTGTGTGTAATTTGTTTTCCACCAGTCTGGTTGTTGTGTCCAGGAAAACATGGTTTGAGTTGGAAATTTCTGCTGTGAATTTTATTGAAGGATGGAAGTTGTTTGTCTTTGATATGAAGTCATCCAGACTTTTTCTTCCATACTGCCACTTCATTTCTATATCATCGATAAAGCGTACCCACTGGTATGGTGTAGCTCAACTGATGCTAAGAGCTGACCCTCAAGTTTTCCCATGAAAATGTTAGCATACAAAGGTGCCATTTAAGTACCCATTGCAGTTCCATTGATTTGTAGGTAGTTTTCTTCATTAACTTCAAAGTTGTTGAGTTTTAGGACAAGCTCCAAGCGTTGGACTAAAAAGTGTGTGGGTGAATTGTTTACAGTTCTTGTTTCCCATGCTTCGCTACATGCCTGTAACCCTTCCTTGTGTGGTATGTTGGTGTACAAAGATGTGACGTCTAAGGAAGCAAGTAATGTATCTGAAAGTAATGGTTCACTAGCTTTGCTTTTTATGAGATAATCTGTCGTGTCTTGAAGATATGATGGTAATTTGTGGACATGTGGTCTCATAAAATGATCTACATATTCTGATATCCTTTCTGTGGGGTGCCCATTACCTGAGATTATAGGTCTGCCAGGGTTTACTTGTTTGTGAATTTTGGGTAGAAGATAAAATCTACCTGCTCTTGGGTTTTCTGGGCTTAAGTAGTTTTTTGTTTGCTTGTCTACGTGTCCACTTTGGTATGCCTGGTCAATAACATTAGTGATGATTTTTGCATATTCCAGCGTTGGATCATGGTCCAGTTTTTGGTAGAACCTAGCGTCACTTAGTTGTCTACTTGCTTCACTAATGTAGTCTTCCTTATTCATAACTACAACAGCAGAACCCTTATCTGCAGGCTTAATTATAATGTCTGTTCTGCTTTTCATTGAGTGCAGGGCATCTGTTTCTTCTTTTGTCAAATTATAATATTTGTTAGTATGGTTGATATGTCTAGAAGTATCGTTTTCAACCGAGTTGATAAATGCGTCCAGATTTGGAATTGAACTTTTGAAAAGTATTAGTTCAATTCTGAATCTGGAAGCCTTTATCAACTCGGTTGAAAACAATACTTCCAGACATATCAACCATACTAACAAATATTATAATTTGACAAAAGAAGAAACAGATGCCCTGCACTCAATGAAAAGCAGAACAGACATTATAATTAAGCCTGCAGATAAGGGTTCTGCTGTTGTCGTTATGAATAAGGAAGACTACATTAGTGAAACAAGTAGACAACTAAGTGACGCTAGGTTCTACCAAAAACTGGACCATGATCCAACGCTGGAATATGCAAAAATCATCACTAATGTTATTGACGAGGAATACCAAAGCGGACACGTAGACCAGCAAACAAAAAACTACTTAAGCCCAGAAAACCCAAGAGCAGGTAGATTTTATCTTCTACCCAAAATCCACAAAGAAGGAAACCCTGGCAGACCTATAATCTCAGGTAATGGGCACACCACAGAAAGGATATCAGAATATTTAGATCATTTTATGAGACCACATGTCCTCAAATTACCATCATATCTTCAAGACACGACAGATTATCTCATAAAAAGCAAAGCTAGTGAACCATTACTTTCAGATACATTACTTGCTTCCTTAGACGTCACATCTTTGTACTCCAACATACCACACAACAACGAAGGGTTACAGGCATGTAGCGAAGCATGGGAAACAAGAACTGTAAACAATTCACCCACACACTTTTTAGTCCAACTCTTGGAGCTTGTCCTAAAACTCAACAACTTTGAATTTAATGAAGAAAACTACCTACAAATCAATGGAACTGCAATGGGTACTTAAATGGCACCTTCGTATGCTAGCATTTTCATGGGAAAACTTGAGGGTCAGCTCTTAGCATCGGTTGAGCTACACCATACCAGTGGGTACGCTTTATCGATGATATAGAAATGAAGTGGCAGTATGGAAGAAAAAGTCTGGATGACTTCATATCAAAGACAAACAACTTCCATCCTTCAATAAAATTCACAGCAGAAATTTCCAACTCAAACCATGTTTTCCTGGACACAACAACCAGACTGGTGGAAAACAAATTACACACAGACATCTACTTGAAACCAACCGACAAACACCAGTATCTCCTCCCAAGCAGCTGTCATCCAAAACACTGCATTAGGAACATTCCATATAGCCAGGCACTGAGGATACGCAGAATTTATTCTGACCACGAAAGATTCCTAGAAAGGTCTGAAGAGCTGGCTAAACATTTAATTTACCGAGGCTACGACAAAGACCTGATTGCGGAGGCAATCCAAAGGGCCAAACAAACAAACTGTGATGACATACTCAGAAATGGACAGAAAGAAAAGGTTGATAGGATACCATCTATTCTGACATATCACCCAGTCAATCCCAAATTAGGCAAAATCATCGCAAACCACTGTCCAACCGTGCAATGGTCAGACATACTAAAACTAATACTTCCGAACAAACCTGTAGTAGCTTACCAGAGACCAAAAAACCTAAAGGACATCCTAGTCAGGGCAAAACTAACGCCAATCGCTAGTCAAAACCAACCTAGTCAATCTGGACCCTGTGGCGATAAAAGATGCAAATCCTGTCAACATATGATAGAAACCAAGACATTCACTAGCACAGTGACTAAAGAAAAACTAAACATACATGGTCCAAACAAAACATGCAAAACAGAGAATGTGATTTATCTCATCACATGTAAGATCTGTGGCCTTCAGTACGTCGGAGAAACTGAAAAGCTACACAAAAGGATAAACCTTCATAGATCTGATTGGATGACAAAAAAGCTGTACAGAAGCCCAGTCGCAGAACACTTCTCCTCCACTGGCCATACTTTCAGTGATATAATACTTATCGCTATTGCTAACAACCACAACTGGAGTTCCGAAACCTGGAAGGAAAAGGAATCATACTGGATACGCTGCCTTAGAACATTGAAACCAAGCGGTCTAAACCAAGAAGACTAGAAAATGAAAACTATGCACTAGTAGAATTTAACATTTTCTAAATCTTCTTATTATCCTTCAATTTTTACTATAAGAATAACCAGTATAGAATCAAATATCCGGGATATAATCTGCGTTACATAAATGTACAAAAAGTAAAAATAGATGTCACTTTGGCTTGTAGACTTTTAGGGAATTATACACCGTTTTCAGTTTCTGCAACTAGTCTATACAAGCTGGTTGTATTTATAGTTTTTACATATGTGGAGACAGCCATGTAGAGGTTTACAAACAAAATGTGTTTGTTTTTATTTGTTTGTCATATATGTTTTGTATTTGCCTTTGAAAAAGACTCATTAAGAGTCGAAAGTGCTTAGGCTAGTTAGTTACTAGTTTCGTTTGTCCTCAGTTTATTGCATCTATATATATATATATATATATATATATATATATATATATATATATATATATATATATACACACACACATATACTGAGAGAGATTCATTATCATATTTTAATGATGGGCTCTATTTATTGGTGTGATTTTAACAGTTTTAACCCTTTCATCACTATAGACCGAAATATTAGTCCAGGGTAAGTAAGTCTTTAAACACTATGGACCGAGTTTTCTGTCTAGGGCAGTGTTCTTTCTTAACGTTATAGCACCCTAGCACCCGTTATAGCACCCTAGCACCCGACCAAATAACTTTCGGGATACCTCTAATAACTTCCTTCTTGTAATGTAGATGTTATATTTGGATGATCTCGTCAGTTTAGCTTGTATTCAACTAGAAATATCGAACAAAGTAGGAACTTTTAATGTGTTTTCCGAATGCTGAAATTTGTATCCAAAATGGCGGAGTTTGAACAAATTTCAGAGGAGGTTATTGGAGGATTTGAATAATTTCGACCTGGTAAATTTGGATGAAAATGAGAGAAGATGTCTGGAGAGACAATGGAATGCACTTGTGGATGACAGTGATTATGATGAAGAAAACTTTGAAGGTTTTGAACCAGAGGAATTGTACACACCACATGGTTTTGTTTGGACGAAGCCGGAAAACCAAAGAGATTTGTTTCAGTTTTCTGACAGAATTGGGCACACCTGAGTGTTAGATGGCTCCAGGAAAGCTTCAGAATATTTTCAAATATTCTATTCAGATGAAGTTTTTTGGAAAAATTGTCCATTTAACGAACTTCAATGCGACGATCAAACGTGTTAGAGCGTTATAAGTGTGTGGACAGATCTCACCTTGGAGATCATTTTGGTTCATTTTATAGAATTTTATATAATATGGACACCATGAAAGAAAGACTTGTATTGTTACTGTGATTATTCACTAATACATCTAGGGTCAATTGAACACGTTTTGAGAACTTTCTAAGTTTTCTAAGAGGTAATAATATAATTACTTGTATTTTACCTGTTGTGTTACCTGTATGCACCTGCATTTTAACAGTTGTAATAGATATGCACATTTTAATGAATTAGTCATAAAATTTAATTTTTGACCTTGATTTTGACACCTAATCCAGCCAGATATCTTTAACATTGACAAAGTTATGTTGTTTCAAAGTCCTCAAGTCATTTTGCTTTACAACTCCAAAGTTACTTAGTGTTGAGGACTCTATGCCTTCAAAGTTACTTAGAGATGAAAGGGTTAAAAATAAAATATTATGACTAATTCATTAAAATGTGCATATCTATTACAACTGTTAAAATGCAGGTGCAAACAGGTAAGACAACAGGTAAAATACAAGTAATTATTTTATTACCTCTTAGAAAACTTAGAAAGTTCTCAAAATGTGTTCAATTGACCCTAGATGTACTAGTGAATAATCACAGTAACAATACAAGTCTTTCTTTCATGGTTTCCATAATATATAAAATTCTATAAAATGAACCAAAATGATCTCCAAGGTGAGATCTATCAACACACCTATATCCCCTCTGCCTCGTTTGATCGTCACATTGAAGTTCGTTAAACGGACAATTTTTTCAAAAACTTCATCTGAATAGAATATGTGAAAATATTCTGAAACTTTCCTGGAGCCATCTAACACTCGGGTGTGCCCAATTCTGTCAGAAAACTGAAACAAATCTCTTTGGTTTTCCGGCTTCGTCCAAACAAAACCACATGGTGCGTACAATTCCTCTGGTTCAAAACCTTCAAAGTTTTCTTCATCATCATCAGTCACCCACAAGTGCATTCCATTGTCTCTCCAGACATCTTCTCTCATTTTCATCCAAATTTACCAGGTCGAAATTATTCAAATCCTCATAACCTCCTCTGAAATTTGTTCAAACTCCACCATTTTGGATACAAATTTCAGCATTCGGAAAACACGTTAAAAGTTTGTACTTTGTTCGATATTTCTAGTTGTATACAAGCTAAACTCACGAGATCATCCAAATATAACATCTACATTACAAGAAGGAAGTTATTAGAGGTACCCCGAAAGTTACTTAGTCAGGTACTATAACGTTAAAGAAGAACACTGCCCCAGACCGAAAACTCAGTCCATAGTGTTTGCAGACTTACTTCCCCTGGACCGATTTTTCGGTCTGTAGTGATGAAAGGGATAAGCAGTGATATCTTGCTCTAGAAAACGATTAAGGGTCAGTTAGCTATTAAAACTTGCAGGTGATTGTGCAAGAATTTCTTTGTTGCCATAAGCTGATTGGTATCAACACCAGGTTGGCTGGTGTTGGGTTTACAGCAGTGCCAAAACTTGCTGGTTACAGCGAGGGGGCATCTCCAAGTCATAATCTACAGTTATATTATGTGAAAAAATCAGAGGGTGAAGTCATTTTTGCTTTCATAACAGAAGAAGGGAAAGTTTACGCTTCTCAGGCGACTTCTTCTGGTAGCGTGACCCCAGATAGTACACAACGTGAAGTAGTACATGTGCTAAGCGAATGGAAACCATGTGGAATAATGTTTTGATGATCAATATACTTCAAGTTATCCTGAAATTAATGTTACTCTGTGAGGAAAACAATAAACAAAGTATACTGATATGAAGAGATATTTATTTACTGTTAATCTTAGCACATTTATTAATTGAGTATTCAACACTGTAACATGTCAAGTCACCCCCACCCATTTTTGTCTATCCATCGATCCCTTTGTTAGTTTTGTTGTTTGTTATAGGTCCCTCGATAACTTGCGTCCTCGCTTATATTGCGGTTGATGTTTTTGGACCCCAATGACCGCGAGTTATCGAGGGAGTGGTGTATATTGATATTCTTTTTTAAAGAAAATAATCATGCTTCGTTCCATATATATATATATATATATATATATATATATATATATACACACACACACACACACATATGAGAAATTGATGAAAGATATAATCTTTTGTATGGCTCTATATAATCTCATAGTGCTGGTGCGCCGTAAAAATTCAACCAATCAACCAACCTCTCTCATATGAGAAACAAAATAATTGCTTGAGATGGATGAAGTAAAACAAAACAAAAATTCATTTGCCATTCCAATAACTTTCATTTGATGGACTACAACTTTCAAGCAATGAACTCAAGTCAAACATGGCATTGAACCCGCTTTTGTACAAAATTAACAGTCTTTCCAATCAGCTGAAAGTAAACAGTAACAGTGTAACTCCTCATTCACATACATATAGCACACATACATTAGAATGATACACATGTGTTTTACACAAAAATTGAAGCACAGGTTGAAATCCTTCAAGGATACTAATCATTATATGAAACTAATGATCTTGAAGCCATTCTTATCAGTTATCCTATAAAATAATGGGTAGTATGTATCAAGAATAAACACCACTATCTCTAAACACTTTTTTCATCAGAGTACCATGCTTGAATTGTAAATTTGACTGGCATTAAGACAATTGAAAAAAAAAAGACAATTACGTATCAGTAAACAAAATTCCTGGTACCCTATTTATCCACAAAGAAATATAAGGAATATAAAAACAAAAAATGATTAATCTGGCCAAACCAGTAATTAAGTAAGTATACAATATTGAAAACATTGATGAAAACAAGCATTTTGATATTTTAACACATAGCAACCTGTTGCATGCATGCACACACACACACACACACACACACACACACACACACACACACACACATCCTTCTCCACCCCCTGAGTCTTCCCCAACCCACTGAAATGTTCTCAGCCTGGATTTCCAGTCCCTGGCTTACATCATTCTCACTAGTCTATCTTTGGGATGCCATCTTAATGGTCTTCCTATGTTCACTGATGCCAGGTTGGTCCCTGCCACTCCAAGTGGTCTGATGCAAGTGCCAGCTCTCATAGCCTTTCCCATCAGTCTATATCATCCAAGGCTGAGAAATCATGCTACACTAAGAACACTATTAGATATTTTTGGTGCTTACTTAAGACATGCACTTTCAAAATTTCCTTGCATATACCTTCATATGTTAAAGCGGTACCTGCCATTTTCATCCATTTATCAAAAATTACATGTATGGAATTGTGCATGAATTTGTGTAGCTCTTTTCAGCTGAGTCTCTAAAGAATTTTAATAACATTTCTGCCAACAGCTCATAGTGCCATAGTAGCCTTTCTTCAAAGCATCTGCCTTGTTCAGTGCCATGTTATGGTAGACATCTTTCACAACCTTCTGTAAGAATGCCAAAACAATGATAGCCCACTGGTCTTAGGGTAGCTGATGAACCCGATGTCCAGTTCTCAAACTTAGACAGAAAGTTGTTAATGATCTCATCCTTGTGGTTGAACATTGGAAGGGTGATCTGTATAGGTCATCTTGTCTTCAACAACAATCAATAAATGGGCAGTATACAGCAGGTATTCCTCCCCAAATTAGCTTAAAATTCCAACTCTAAACAAGGCATAATTTACTACTACATAGTTGGCATAATGATAACAAAGGTGATTTTTCTTTCCCTACACCAATTCTGAATATGACCCCAACATAGAGGAAAATGGCATTAATCTCTTACAATATTTTCATCCCAACATGAAAAATTGGCAAGAAAATTGCATACACACAATAGATAAATATAATATAAGTAGGCAATAATTTGATTCACTCTGCTTGCTATTTCTAAAAAATATAATTGTAAAAATCACTTTTCTCTCCTATTGTTACCTAGATTCTATACTCAAATTAAATGTTCTGATCCCTCGGATAAATTCCCACTTTGTCTGAATAACCCACCCCAACAAAGTTGAAGAGGGGTATTCTGACACCCAGTGTGTCCCTCTTTAAGCTCATAAATTTAGACTTGACCTACCATGGTTTGGTAGTGTACCATTATATGGGGTTAACTATTTAAAATAAGTGTAACATGCCATCATAAGGACTCTGGTGATGTAGAATAAATCCATTGTATTATTCTTTTGGTTCCAATGGGCTAAGGATGTAGAAAAAGCAAAGTGCATCATCTAGTTGGTTTAGGATTTAGAACAAGCTAAATGTGTCAATTTATGACTTAGGGATGTGTGGGTCTATTCCCTTTGTTGGGACTAATCTGTAGAACAGACAAAATAGATTAAGTGCCAGCAGATCAAGGTCTGAGGTTTGTTAAGACTAATCAGTAGAACAAACAACATTGAGCCTGATCTGTTGGTACATTTTGTGATTGATTGGCTTAAAAGAAATTATATAGCAGTTATTTACATATGTGATTATGGGCTTCTGGGTGGCCAAGTGGTCATTAAGGTGCTTATCTTTGCAAATTGCTGAAATCTCATTCTGGCCATGTGGGTTTGAGTCTTAAGGCCTCAGCCAGTGTAGGTATGTGAGAGAGATTGCAGGTAGCTTCCCATGGTTTAGTAGTTCTTTCCGGGTTATTCCTGGGTTCTTCCATCACCAATTATACTAGCTATGATGTATTGTCTATGGTGTGCTGAAAAATGGCATTAAACCCACAATGACACTTTCTCCTCACTATATTGAGGACTCTTGTCCATACAGTATACTGTAGTATATGGGACCAATAGTGTCTTGTACTGATGGCATTCACCATAATTATGCTAAGAGTTATACCTCACAATATGAATTAGTAAGTAAAGCTGCAGGGTCACTTAATAGTATGAACATTTGTCCATCCTTTTAACTGTTTAGGTTTCATACAAATGGTTTTAAAAAATATATGTAATGCAACTTAGTAACTGTTGTATGCAATTGACTTTAGTGGTTGATGTTGATATTACTTTGTTGACAAGGTTTGCAATGGTAAGAGTGTCTGCAAAATCAATAAACCATGTTATAAATGCATCTCACTGTAACAAGAATTTGGATAAAATGTAAATGCAGTAGGGTTCCTAGTATTCATAGTGAATGTTCAGATCCTTGTCATGATGACTGTTCCAAAGTATGATCACTACATGATTAAAGTGGTCAGAATTTTTTAAAAAATGTCACAAATTACTCTTGATCCTAATGATATTTTCCTGGGTACCTGATCAAACAGAAATTCTATTAAATGTGAACCTTCATACATATTACCCCCCCCAAGGTATACGCACAATTATTACTAATAATTATGGCACAAAAGTGCAATCTATCATAGAAAGAGTAATTTATATATTACATGCTATAATTACAGAAAACCATATGAAAAAAGTACATTTAGTTTTGCTACTTGTATCTGAAGTAAGTTAAAATTCTTGTCACAAATTGGCTAAATCTATGTGGATTAGTACATAATACAGAGTCAAAACAAAATGATAAATTATTTATAGATAACATTTACTCTAACTAGTCTACATTACATGTTTCACTTTAGCTGAAAGGTCATAAAGTCAAGTTCACAAATTCTAATGCTGTATTACATTACTAGTGAATTCCTCTTTTAAAATTTGTAAAGTGCTATTGATTTGTCCTTTTCCTGATGTAAACTTTTCTTCATTTTAACAAAATCACTCACCTCGAACATATTTTTTTAGCCAATAACATCAAGTCACATTGAGAAAGCCCATTTCACTTAATATTTGGCATCATATTTTTTCAATATAGACTGGTCTGCTATGTAAGTTTTCATCAAACTATAACAATCTGCAGCACATAGTTTCAAATTCAAGAAACCAATCTGTTTCTTTGAAACATGTCATGTACAGTTATTATAAATAAGGATCTATTTGGGGTACACAGCCAAATGGTCATACATGTTTAAAAGACAACATTAGTAGACAGAGGTCTACATGGATCAGTGTCACATGACATGAGCCTCAAACTGTACTCCTCATTCTTTATTCCTTGCTCCTGATGTCACAAGATACAATTTTTGATTTGAATTTGGGAAACATGTTGTGATTTTTATTTTTATTTTTAAATGGACAAAACAGTTACCCATTAGCTAATTTTATTTTCTGGGTAATTATGAACTGGGGGGTACCTGAGTACAGGGGTACCTATTGACACCTTTATACATGACAGGATTAGTTAATTAAGACGACAGCTGATGACTTCATTTTACATGCAATTATTTAATTTATTGCCAAAGAATGAAGCAATTTTATTATTTTCTTTATGGCATTTGAGCTTCACATCTTGATGTTGTATATTTTATCTTGCTGCACATGTACATTTTCTTAACTTTAGGGTTAGTTGTTACCATATAACCATTATTGTAGGAGATGCCATGCAGCACTATTACATACATGAAGCTTTTGAGCTATGGTAAATGTGTTGGATTTTGTCACATGTCCTTGAAATCATTAATAATTATAGACAAATATAACTTGTGTCCCTATTGATCCTTTGTAATCCTGCCACACAAGGTTGAGGTCAATAATCATGTTATGGTTTGCTGAAAAGGTTTGTAGGGAATAGCAGTTTGTATGGAATAATGAATAAGAGTGCTAACTGAGTTCTTTGTTTATGCAACTAGTTTGAAGTCATCACAGTTGATGATCTTGAAATCAGTTGTCAGAATGTGGTAAAATTTTTTTAGTATTCTCATTTTCAGGATAGCTTCCTTTTTCCAGAGCCCTACAGAGCAGTAGGAATGCAAATAAAGTAGGTGACTAGACTATTTAACTTGTAAGGAAGAAATGGAATTTATGTTGATTATTCTACTGTTCATTCTGTAACCTGCCCACCCTTATTGGCATAAGAACATCTGTCCCTGCTGCATAACAGATATGAAAATTTTATAGTTTCGATTTACTATTGCAAAAGTAATTAAGTCAGTTGTTGCCAATAACTTTCTGGAGTTAGGTGATTTTTCCCTGGATTTTTCTGGGTTCTTCCTCTGACCCATATAATGACCGCCATGTATAGCCTATCATGTGCTGAAAAAAAGCATTAAATGTAAAACAAGCCAGTTGCACTATAGTTATAAAACTAGTCCCATATAAATGACATACACATCATCTCCATATAAAATGCATAAAATTTACTGGTTCAAATATTACATAAGGTGCAAATTGTATATAATGTGTTCATTTGAAGGATTTTTTTTGCGCTATGTAAATAAAATTTTTTTATAAAGGAGATGCATTGTAATGTTTAAATACATATACACATAAATATGATTTGTCAACATGGGAAACATGATGTTTACCCCATACTTTTGCTTGTTACTGCATTTGCTGTAAATGAATAAAAACAATTGTGCAAAACAATTGTTATTGTACCATTTACACAATTAAAAATGAATATATGTATTTGCTTACAAGTAAGCACCAACTGCTAACTTGATAAACCCACATCTGCATTTGCATAATGCACTGGCAGATCTGAGTCTGTGCATATTATTATGAGTACTCTGCAAAACAACATAGACCCTGATCTTGCAATGGCATGCAGTGGAACTAGATTTACTATCAAGTAGGCATGGTACAGAGAAAGGACCTCCATCAAACATTCAGTTATTATATAGTCTGTTTCACAGATGCTGCCTTGCATCTTTAGGATTTTGGACATTTCTTATGTCATTTCATCCTGTGAAACAAAATACAATAATAACCCCCAAAAATAATTTATGAAATTATTGTTTCAGATTGTGAAAAGGTCTTTAATTACATTCAACCCTTTCAGCAAAATTTAATGTAGCAAAGATAAAATAAATATATTTAATTTTTTATGCAATTAATAATGGTTCTGTAATAATTCCAAACCATATAATTTATGTTTGGAATGTTTAAATGTCGAGGTCAGTGTCTTAAAAATAGTTCTTTTCTGTACTTGTTGCTTAACATAAAAAAAATACAGTTTATTTTCAGAGTTTCAGTTAAATCCAACCAAAATTTGATAAGTATTAAAAGCAGGATGTTACTATGTATATTTAACCTACTTTATGGGACCTTGTTAGTTTTCACTCCCATAAGCTAATCTGTGTTTTTTATCATTGTGAAATCTCTCCATCCAGGCAACAGCTTGTGGTAGGCTATTGGTTGTTCTTAAAGAGTTAGGGATGTGCTTGGTAAGGTTGATATATATATATATATATATATATATATATATATATATATATATATATATATATAAATATATATATATATATATATATATATATATATATATATATACAGTACTATTGGAGTAATCAAGTGGTAACTTCTGACTGACCAGTTCTGGGCATTCTTTTTTCATGGCTGTTATAAAATCTTTGAGTTTGTGCCAAGTAATCTAGTGGCTTAGCAGGTGTGCTGTGATATCAGTTGTTGGCAAACAAGGCTCCTATAACTTTATGGAAAGACAATTTTAGTTGCCTTTGTCATTGGTGCTGTTGATAAGGAAATTTCATTATTAAGTGATTTGTTATCCTCATTTTCCAGGTAATTAATAAATCCAGGCTTTACAAAATAATAAACTTTATAGGATCTGACATTCCAAATATAGTATCTTGCAGCTCTGTATAGAATGGAAACAATATATGTATATGAAAATGGTGCTGATCTGAGATCCAATATGGCCACCACAGCAGCCATCTTGAAAATATTGGTATAAATACTCCTTTTGATTGAATAGTATTACTACTACTTTTGATTGAATAGTCATGTTAACATGGTGTTTTCATCAGAAGATTTCTTATTCAGTCCTATTGGTCCTAAATGAAAATGTTGATGCTTGTACAACCAATATGGCCACCACTGTGGTCATCTTGAAAATCTTGTCACTGCTTTTGATTGACCATCATTTTAACATGACCTTTCATTAAAAGGTTAATTATAATATCATTTTTATCATATATGAAATTGGTGTTAATCTAACCATCAAAATGGCCACCACAAAGGCTATCTTGAAAATCTTGTTAATTGCTACTTGGATGACTGGTCATGTTGCCATCATGTTTTCTCCAAAAGATTTCTTTTTATACATAGTTGGTCCTGTATAGAAATGGTACAAATCTGATGTCCAATATGCCACCTTGACAGTAAATTTGAACATCTTTTGATGCTCTTACAAAATGGAATGTCCTATCAGCATTGGATTTTCAAAATACTTCTTTTGATGTCTTGTTGAGCCTAAATTAAATTGGTGCTGATTTGATGTCCAATATGGCCACCATGATCTTGTTAGTGATACTCCTTTCAAATGGAAAGTCAGTTTGATAATTAGTTTTATCATAAGAGTTCTTAAGGTATCTAGTTTGTTCGAATTGGACAAACTGTCCTTCATTTGTGGCCACCATGGTTGTCATCTTGAAAAAAATCATTGTTGTTGTTGTTGTTGTTTTGGGGCTTAATGCCATTTTTCAGCACACGATAGGCTATACATGGCGATCAGTGTTATTGGTGGAGGAAGAAAACGGGAAATCTGCGGAAAGAACCACCGACCCACATTATCTATACTACTCCCAAATGGATGTCAATAGCAACATGGGTTTTCCTCCAGTAGGCTTCTGTGGATACTTTGGTCCTAAATGAAATTCATGCCAGTTGCACCTAAAACATGGCTCTCATGATGGCAGTTTTGAAATCATGCCAGCTCTGTTTATGTATGTATGGTCATACTAACATTGGATTTTTGCCAAAAGATTTCATTTGATCTCTGTGTGGTCCTACATGAAAATATGCTAGTCTGATATCCTGTATGTCTGCCACAGCAGCAAATTTGAATCTTGTCTTAGAAGAATATCAGTACATGGCACGTAAGAAAAAATATGGTCCTGTCTTGAATATTTGGAAATTCATTTTAGCCTGTAGTCGCTTTAAAGCAGCACATACTGTCTCGTTGGAATATTTGTAATGATTTAAAATGGACATGAATTGAGAGAGTGCAAAATATTAATGTAATTTTATTTTCTTACAAGACATGTATTAAACATGCTTTTTACAAGTCTCCATTATCTTGTATATAAAAACAGAAACTATGGAAAGGTAATGTCTAGTTTTGATGTAACCTATAGATTCAGGAAGTCATATATTGCAGAAGATGGAGAAAGGCATTTGTGTTTATGTTAACACATTTCCTGTTTCTTGTTTAATTAAATTGTTTGATTCTGATTATTATTATTATTATTATTATTATTATTATTATTATTATTATTATTATTATTACAATGTTGCAAACTTTCCAGAAAATGCAACAAAAGAGATGAGAAAAATCTGAGAATAATTTATTTTTTGCAAACAAATGTCATTTTCAAAGGGAAAAAAGCCTTTTATTCAATGTAAAATGTAACTATGGTTCTGCAGCACACTGAAAGAAGGTACATGTCCCAAAGGACATCATGGGGCATATAGACAAACATGCATGGTTTCATCAAATGCTTGCCCTCAAGGTTTATGAATTTTTTTTTAAGAGTACATTTTAACCATGCCTGTTATGTACATGAAACTGTCTGACAAGGTGACAATTAAATTATTATACCTGATTGAATGTTAAAGCTCTATATTTAGGTACATAATTCTTTTATTCCTTTTTTTGCCTGCATTTTCATGGAATAAAAGCAAAAAAAGGAATCCATCACTGTCAATTTTTTTTTCACTGATCCCATCAAATATATTTACTCTAGAATTCAAGTTTCACTTGTTCATAATTGACATACAGAAAGATATAAAACCTTAGCTTCATTATGTTCCCTATAATGATTTAAATGAATGTAGACTTTGCCCAAGGCTCCTCTCTTTTTTTTTTTTTATAGATATAATGCTTGTTGTAGTCAAGTTATGACATTCTCTCTCTCTCTTGATCTCTCTCTCTCTTGACATTGTAGTACATTATGATGCAGTGCATTGCTTCCAGCCAGGTACTGTTTGAGAGTCAAGTGAAATGTTCATCAAGTAGTGTTCTATTCACCTACCTGATGTAGCCAGGTAAAAACATCTTGCTGTCCTGGTCATACTAACAAATTATCTACCTAACCATCCACTAATTAGGTTCTCTCAAGGTTTTGACAATGTGTCCCAAAAAAGTTGACATTTTTTGGTCATTACACAAGGCTGGCTTGTTTTAAATCCATTCAGAATTCTGTTGACAGGGTTTTCTTAATGATATTGGCAAGGAAAATGTGGACCTGAATGGGAAAATATATGGTAGAGTTTATCATGATTTGAGATATAATGACTTTCGACATAAGGACTTTCTATAATGTTAAAAGTCTGACTTGTATGTGATCAAGGATTTTATTCATGGTCCTTATTAGCATGGAATTTAAAAGTAAATGTCACTTATTTCTATGAATTCTTATAAAAATGATGTGCAATTTTTGTCTACATTGAGGCCAGTCAGTTTTCTTTGTATGCAGCACTTATTTGTGTACATGATTCTGAAACGTGAATTAAATCCAAGAAATGCTTTACCAATGCTTGTTTTCTGGAAGCTGGATTCATAATCTTAATTACTAAATAAGGCTTTGAGTGGTCTAAAGCCTAAAGTGCTGACCATTACGTATCACTACTATCTCACCTCTGTCTGCTTGAGTTTCAGTCCAGACTCAGCTAATGTGGGTATGTTTGAGTCCAGACTCTGATAATGTATTTGAGTATGTTTGAGTCCAGACTCTGCTATTGTGGGTATGTGAGTCCAGACAACTAATGTGGGTATATGAGAAAGACTGCCAGTAGCTTCTCGTGGGTCTGTGGTTCTTCCCTGGATTTTCCAGGATTCTTCCTCCACCAGAAAATGGCATTTAGCCCTATAACAACAACAACTAAATAAGGAGAAAAAGTTACTTATGAGCCTTGCAAGGGAATTGTGTATACATTTATTTTTTAATGGACAAACTTTTAAGCTATTTTATTTTCATCTTGTTTCCAGGTGGTTGAATGGAGAAGATTGATTCTATTAAAAAGATTAGAAAAGCTTTTTAATTCATCAAAGTTATTAGTTGTGATTTTAGAGGTAAGTCTATTTAAATACTTGTAATGTATTTTTTAGATTGCTCATATTTCTTTGGCTTTGTTTATAGATCAAAAATGGTTATGATTTTTATATTTCTTGTTCCAGACTGAGATCCATTATATTACATAGTAAAACATATATTTGCAACAAAAAACTACTGTATATACTTTCCAAAAATTAAACTGCAAACGATACTAATCTTGTGTAGCATAATGTGCCTGCAGATCTGGGTCTATTTTGTTTGTTCTACTAATTACTCTTATCAAACTGCATAGAATCAGATCTGACAGCGCATTATGTACAGGGTTCCCACACTACAAGGAAATATGGAAAAAGTCAGGAGAAATTATAATTTTTTCCCAACTGTGAAAAGTTGATGAATTTTTGCAAATATTGATGAAAGTTTGGAAAAACCTGGGAATTTTCCACCACCACTTTATGCCTGAAACAACCACATAACTGAGTTGTAACAAAACTGATCATGAGTTAAAGTTATCAAATCCTAACCAGAATATTCAGAGGGTACAGTATTTATCATTTTGGCTTGCAATAAACATATATGCTGAGTCAATCCAAATGCTCAGTGGATTAGATTCGTCTAGTAGACTTTTATTTTCAACATCAGCTCGCTATCCATATCCTTCCTTACATGGTTAGTATGAAAACTAGTCTAGAATCACAAGAGGCCAACATGATGGCAAAGAAAAGAGTAGTCACCTAAGGAATGGCCTAGCAAACTTTAAACATTGTTAAATGAGTGATACAAGTAAGTGTCTACTGGACGTTTGATGTCTTTGTGTTGATATCACATGACTATTGGACTTCTGATTTTTCATATAAAAATTGCTTATTTTTTTCAGAAATTGTGAGTATTAAAATTTTCTTTAATTTGCTGAAAGACAAGATAAAAGTACAGTGTTGATTGAATATTACCTGCCCCTACGAAAACAAATTCATGACTTCATGAACAATCATGAATGTTCATGAACATACTTGAAATGTTCATGATCAGTTCATCATTTGAGTTCATGAACAAATAGCCATGAACGTTCATCACCTAAGTTCATGAACACTTCAAGAAATTTGATGAATCGTGTACTTTAGTTCATGAACACAATGATGAACTTTTATGATATCTTTGAAGTTTCTGAAATAATGTCATGAATTTGCTTCATGAACAATTCAAGTACTTTGATGCACCATTAAGATATTTCTTAAAAATGTATATGAAATTTCTATATCATTATATTTATAAAATGTTTATGAAAATTATTCATACAAACTTCTCAAAATTTTAGTGAAATATAAATAAAGGTGAATATTTTTTTTAATTGCATGATACTGTATTAATGTTCAGAGATCTTTTATTCAATGCTTGTGTACTTAACTTGAATAGTTCTGGATTAATATGGAAAATATTTTTCTGGCCATCATGATCAAAATTGACTTGCTATAAAAGCTTTCAATGACTTTGTTCTAAGGTTTTTGTCCAGTACTGTCATAAACTGCATATTTTATTGACTTTGTAACTGGTTGCCAAGTTGCAGTAAAAACCGAAATATGTAAGCAACGATTATCCTGATTGGATGACCATGAAAAAAGACATGATATGATTGGGTAAAATACGCGTGTGATTTCAACTGCTGAGCACAAAGGGTTTGGAACAAGCAACACTTGCGAACAAAACTCGTGGATTCCCGTGGAATTAACAGATGCGAAAATTTTCAATACCATTTCCTTTAAGTATGTAGAAGTGCAGAGAAAGAATTATGAAGAATATGAAGGAATTGTCTTCATGAGAGCAAAATTATGCGGAAAAGCGTACACAGCGGGATCATCAAAATTATGGTGAGTATCTTTTTCTTCGTCATTCATTATTTTTCAATGGGAATTATATGTATAATTTATTGGTTTTTATGTCATCATATAGTTTTAACAAAATCAATATATCTGGTTTTTGTCAGAACCAATTAAAACTTTCTCTTCGAATTTTTGAAAATCACGAAACATCATACACCCACCCCCTTTTTCGATCTCGATACCATTTATGGTACTGCATCCGCGATATGAATTTATATGTTCGGTATCGTTTTATGTTTCATGACATCACTATTTATATGATCTGATGTAATTTGGTAAATTAAAACAAAAACAAAGAACTAAATGAGTCGAACTGTACATAATACATGTGCTGCTTACGCAATTAAACTTGAAGCAGCTATGGTAAAGTCTCATTAGAGCACACTCCATTAGAGCTTATCCCACTAGAGGGCCAAAATATTTTAGTCCCGTTAGAGCTAGGTTAGAGCTAGTCCTATTAGTCGGCTTATGTTTATTTGGTTAAAACAGGTTCGTGTCTTTGTTTTAAAAACATGTGTTAGTTCCAAAAAGCACAGCAAAACATTTAATTAGGCATTGCATTTGAGTAAACCCCCAAAATGTAACACCTGTATACCTTTGAAAAACTAGCCAATTCAAAACATGTCAATAAGGGACATGTGATAAAAAAATAGTTATGGAAATTTGTAAAAAGAATATTAATGTAATAGAAACAATATATGACTGTAAGTATTCAAAGTGATGGCAATTAAATCATGTTGAACTTCATTTTTTTTCTCCGCACCCTAGTGTGAATGTGCTCTAGTGTGACCATATCACAGCTATATGCAACATCTGTCAGATTAAATACATTTTTTTAAAAACATTTGACTCCTGTGACTTATAATACATACAGTAAGTCAGCTTAAGTTAATATACAACTAGTGAACAAATTTCTCCAATAATGTAAATGCGGGCTGCAGGAAGTTGTGTATTAAGTGTAAGGGATTAAAAAATTTTGAGTTGGATGGTAAAGTTGGGTACAGAAATAATGTGCTAAAAGCTGAAGACAATGTTGATCATAGGTTGTCTGTAATTAACTTTATCTTTCTTTCAGATCAGACAGCAGAAAAGGAAAATTATTAGAGGATGAAGTTTATAAGATAAGGAGGAAAATTAGACAACTTGAGGATCTTACAGCCAAGAGGGAATAGACATTAAAAAGTGACTGCTGCAGCAATGTTAAAGATCCATACAGTAATCAAATGAACAGCTTAAGTTGCATCTCTTGAACAATTTTCAAAGAAAAATTACAAAACATACAGAAAGTGTTGCTAAGAATAAAAAGGAATACCGCTTTATGTCAGTTTACATGTTCTTTGATGCTTATTAGAAATTTATTTGAAATTAAATAGTTTTTTAAGATAATATATTGCATTTTATACTCTTTTAAAGCCCCCACATCTAAGGTTATTTTATGATTCAGGATGAAATAGGTATTTTAAGTTTGCCACATAATCAAATTTTTTTAGGAACTGTTCATGAAGTCATGAAAAATGAGAAACATTGTTCATCATAGTTCATGAATATGTTCATTAACTTTGATGAATGATGATGAACCAGTTAGTGAACTTTTATGAACATTTCATGAATTCAGTTCATGAATAATTCATGAACGTTCAAGAACAGTTTGTAAAGTTATGGTTCATGAACGTTCATGAATTCGTTTAATTTGAATTGACCATTTTCAGTTCATGCACATTCATGAATGGTTCATGAAACTTTTGATGAACTTTCAGGGATGGTTCATGAACGAAGTTCATGAATCGTTCAAGAACTGTTCATGCCAGTTCATGAATTATTCATGATCATTTTGTAGGGGCGGTGCTCTTGATATGCATTGCTTGTCATGTGTACAAAAATCAAACAACCCACATTTTCAAATGTTGCAGAGAAAAAGCTTTAAGAAAATATTAAATGAAAGCTGTATACTGGTTGTAATAAAAAATACCAAAATGAAAGAACACAAAATGTTCCATATTTATATATGCTGCAAACAACATCTTGAGTTTTGTTGTATGATGCATCTACCACATTGGCATGTGGTGTCTTCTTGATAAATTAGACTAGCTAGATTGCTGGTTTTTACAAAAAGTATCTGACTTTCTTTTAACATAATTGAATTTCTGCACAACAAAACTAAAAACGAGTTTGTTGTTGTGTTGATATCACGTGACTATTGGACTTTCAATGTCGTTGGAGATTTGTGAAGTCATGTGACTAGTAATGTAAATGGCAGTACAGGGTCAGGTTTCATCCATACTTGTTTTGTCTAGTCTATCAGTTGATTAAAAACATAATGATTATTATAACACTTTCCATTTCTGAGAAAATAAATAATTTTCTTAATGATTTCATGCAGGTATAAGATGATATAATACAAGTTTAAATTTTCTAGGCATGCTGGTAAGCGACTACCATATGTCACTACCACATGGTGACGGCATATTCCAAATTTTTATATGCAGTTGCAATGACTCCACACCCCAACCTAAATGTCCAATTACGAAAAATTGGGTGGGAATATTCAAATTAGAAAGCGGATTACTATTCATTTTTAACAAATTTTCTGTTTAAATTGTTGAATCTCAGTGCTGAAATAAGAAATTATCATCCCTTGTATTATATATTTAAACATGATATGAGCTTCTGTATCAATACAGGTTTGGAGAGTGTTTTATTAAATTAAAGAAGATAAATTGATTTTACAGAAAATTCAGTCCTTATTTATACAACAGTATATAATTTTGAAGATCTTTTGTTAACATTTAAATTGACCCTTTTGAAAATGTCTTTTAAATGATGGATTTTTAACCACATTGTCTTGGGAAGGTTAGGTTGTTTGAGAACTCTTGCTTGGGATTTTATTGGCAAAGATAAATCATGGTTGAACTCTTGTTATAAGACAAGATTCTTGATTATTTGCATTTATTTTTTTTATACTGTAATTGGAAACGTCACAATTTTCACTCAATTTCTCTGTCCCAGTTTTCACTAATGTTTATAATTTTCACATTTTCACTAAAGCTCATAGTTTGTAATTTTTTTTGATTTCATGGTTGGTACAAACAACAAAATTAAAGACGAACTGAACAGTTATTCCTCCATGGGATCAGTAGGACTCATCCATAATCCACAAATCAATGTGCCAATGAAAATTGCCCCATCATCAAAGTATTTGTGAAGGATGATGGCAATCTTGGAGTAAAGCTGGAGGCTGTGCATGTATAATTTGACATTTTAAATAGAACAGGTGCAGTTTGTGGCTTTTCTATTTGATTGGACTTTTGCAATTATTGCCAACTTTAAATGATGGGATGTAGTATATCTTGTAATATTTTCAATAGATTTATGAGGCATGCTAGTGCCAATTAATTAGGGAGTAGTGTTCAATTCATTGTGTAAGTTTATTTTTTTTGTCATTTTAAGTTTAACAAAATTCTATGAACAACCAAAAAAACTGCACACAATTTAAGTTTTTATTTATTTTTGTCATTTATCAAACTTGCCCAGTTAATTGCTGGTCTACGATTGTGGTGAAAAGATTGTGACATTCTTAGTCAGATGCCATCTTTTGCGCAGTATGAATAACATCTTTTCCAATAGGTGATGTGACATTTGGATCCTTTTTAAGTAAGTATTGTATAACATTTTTGACAATCACAATCTAACTTGATATTTGTGTTTAACAACCACAGAAGGCAGGGATTGACTATAGCACACTGTAAGCACTATTGCAACAGGATCAAAGCAATTCATAGCTGTGTTATTATACAACCATGCCAGCATATACAACCCATGTGCTATTCTTGGCATTATGTGGTGCCATTAGACTGAGCACATGGTGTGCCTTTCATTGTACAATAGGATATATTTATGCTTATTTTCAGTTATTTTCAATAGCAGTGGCTGTCACAGAAAGTTTGATTTTCAGTTTATTATTTTCTTTTTTGTCCTTCATACATTTGGATAAATAAATGCTGATCAAAAAGGTCTATCATCATGCTAGTTCATTTGATTGTTTACATTACTTTGAGATAATTTGAAAAAAACTTCAAGCAGCCACTTTTTTTTGTAGCTTTGCAGAGTTTAGGGTCAATTTTCTGAAGACTATAGGCTATAAAATAGGGGCAAGTTTATGTAGCGGAAGAAGAACCCATGAAAACCATGGGAATAACTACCAACCCAGCAGATTGGTCTAAAGGCCAACCTTTTCAGATCACTGCCATCTCACCTTTGTGTTGGTTTGATTCTCTGGCTCGCCAATGTGGATACATGAGAAGGCTTGCCAGTAGCTTCTTGTGGATAGGTTGTTCTTGCTGGAGATTTCCCGGGTTCTTCATCCTCCAGCTATACTGGCCTATATGTATAGCCTATGATGTGCTAAAAAATTGCCTTGAGTCCTATAAATACAACAACAAACAACTAACCCATGGGAAGCTACTGGCAAGCTTGAAAGACCACTGCTATGTGAGACCACCTGTTTTGAGAGACCACATCCTCAGTGCACAGACTGATTGATTATATATCATTATGACCTGTAAAGAGAAACCACCTGTCTTGAAAGACCATATTTTTTTGGCAAAAGGGGTGGTCTTTCAAGACAGGTTCTACTGTATTAAAATTTAAGTGAACAACAGTATATTATTTATCAGCATTTTTTAAAAAAAGAATTCTTACTTGCCAACAAGCAGATTTACCATCTTGAAATTATATAACAATTTACAGGCATTTCCAGTAAAGTCTGATGATGTTTTATTTGATTTTGTCCTTCTATTGCCCTACCTGTGCCATGTGTGGCCAAGTGGTCCAAATGCCCACCTTTACAGATCACTGCCATCTCACCTGTCCATGGGGTAAGAGTCATGATGTAAGTGCTCACCTTAGTATACCACTGCCATCTTAACCTCTATCTGCATGGGTTTAATCAGTGTGAGTATGTGAGAAAGCTGGTCAGTAGCTTCCTGTGGGTTTCCTGGTTCTTCTTCAACCAGTTAGATTTGCTCCAATGTATAGCTTATCATGCACTGAAAATATGGCCTTAAAACTCAAAGCAACAATATTGATCCAATACTCTTGGTTGATAAAATTAGTTATTCAGGCCAGGACAACACAAATTTTGTTCAAAAGGTCTGATGGGCTGACACACTACAACACAGTATTGATATTAAAAACACATGGTGTGATAGTCTAAGCATGGGATAATTATATCATTCTATGCCAAATATCTGACATGTCAAGTTGGCAATTGTTAATTTGGTACATTTGATCTCATTTGTCAGACATTTATTGTTGTTTTTATTGTGGTTCTTAACACCATTTTTCAGCACACGATAGGCTATACATGGCGGCCAGTAATAATGGTGGAGGAAGAAACTGGGGAATCACCGGAAAAAACCACTACCCACGAGAAGCTACTGGCAAGCATTCTCACATATCCACATTCGCTAAATCCTAGACTTGAACCCACGAAGACAGAGGTTAGATGGCAATGATCTGTAATGGACAGTGCTTTAGACCACTCAGCCTCAGTCTCTTGGGTTCCCTCAGAGATTTGTGGATATATATATATATATATATATATATATATATATATATATATATATATATATATATATATATATATATATATATATATATATATAACCCAAAACAGAAAACAGGCTTGAGTCATGGGTTCAAACCCTGGTCAAGTTGTTCCAAAGACTTGTAAAAATGGTACTTATAGTGCCTTGCTTGGTGCTCAGCATTAAGAAGTTAGTGTTAGGACTGGGGTCAGGATAATGTGACTGGGTGGTCCATGATGCTACATGTCTGTGGTAATTTTATTGCAAAGCTAGCTGACCTCTGAAGCCGACTGGATTCTTTTTAGTGTGTAGATTTTATTTTGTTTCAAATATACAAAAGAGAGCCGAGATGTAGAAGCTAACTTTGGTTCCTTTTCACCAGTATTCACATTAGTTTTGAAAATAGATTGAAACAATGGAACAATTTTTAATATAGTGCTTCATGTACAGACATCTATAACCTAGTGTCACCCAGAAGTATTGGAGAAAATGAAATCATGATGAATTCATGAAGGCCAGAAAAAAAGCAGAATTAAGAGACAATATGATCATTAACATGGATAAAATTCTAGTGTACTTTGATCATATTCCTGGACTAACTGACAATAAGATGGGGGTCAAAAGTGTAAGAATTAGATTGGTGCAGATTTGAAAAAATCTGACTTTAGCCCTTGCAGTTTCTGCTTCAAGTGATGTGTTGCCTCTAACAATTTTTCACAGTATGAGAAAACTAACAAAAACATTCATGCAGTGAAAGAATGAATCGTGTTTGTGTAGGAGAAGGGTTGTGTTGATGAAATGTTGCTGCAGTGGATTAAAGAGTACACAGTTTTAGTTATTTTATCTACAATTTCATTTGGAGTACATTTTCTGACATTTAATTTTCAAATTACTTAAAAGGTGTCCCAGAAATTATGACTTGAAAAAAATGTTTCCCAAAACATACAGTGCACAAAAAATTGCTTTTAAAATTAATGTATGGTGTCCCAACAAATACTGTGTCCCAACATATGCAGTAAGTACTGTGCATATCCTTCCAATATTGATATTATCACCTGGTGTTTTTTCTAGTAGGATTCATTGCAATTTCTGTAATCAACTTTAGATATCATCCCCCTTGGCTTAATTGCATTAGGTGGCATGCAAGGTATGACAAATGGTGATGTTTGACATAACATTTAAATATCATTTTTGTGATTCTAATTAATGAAAATTGTGTGATTTGAAGATAAAATAATGAGTGAAGTATGTGCATACAATTAGTCTGATTTAGTTTGAGATCTGCTTGTAATAAGTAGATTGTACAGGGACCAGTAATGGGATTCTCACTAACCTCATTTATAGTAGCCTGTTAGATGAAGTATTGTATTTTGTGTTAGATTTAACTAAGTGATATGTTTAAAATTGCATTTTTCACTTTTATAAATGTGATACCTGTAGTGTAATGTAATAGATGAATTGAAAGGCTAACAGAACATGACCTCATGTTTGGTCTTTTTGTTGGAGATCTTGATAGATATATATTTTAATTAGATTTGTCTGGAGTAATTATCATGTTTATTTTGTAAAATATTTCTTGTAGTTGGCACTTGTTATGTTGAAATATTTTCACAACATATTTTTAAAAATTTTATTGTTAAATTTATACTTTAAGTCTTGATAAAATTGTTCACTCTTTTAAATAAAGTGCTTAAATTATTGAAATTTTATGGATAAAGTTTTTTTTTCATTAAAGATATGATAGACATACTTTGGTCCTGCCTTATATTACTTGATTCGTCCGTATTTGTTTTCCAAAATAAAAGAGTAGCTTCCTATATATAAAGATGCATATTAAACTACTATGTAAAAAATGTCAAATAAAATGAAAAAAATTTAGATTAGCTGCTCAAGTTTATTTTATGCTTTTTATAGTAATGTGTGGAGGTGGCAGTTCCATTAATGACATTATTCCCATCCCATTTCTTGTTAATGTTTTGTTCCTATTATCAGCACATAATAACTAGGCAACCAGTAGCAAGCTCTGCCCATATACTGAGCCTGTGTGGGCAGGCAGACAGCACTGGCATCCTGTACAATTATGCTACAGTGACGTCATTGCCATCATTGATTAAACTCTCTAGACTTGTCATTGATGCTACCAGAGTCAATTGACTTGAGAACTTGCTTCTCTGTGTCTGCACATTTTCAGTGTCAGGTTCACTTGTATACTTTTGAATTTTAAAAGGGCCAATGAGCAGTCATTTACATTAATGAGCTTTTTCATTGCTGTCATCTTTGTCTTGTTTGTGTCATTTGAGACAATGGCAGTGGCTTAAGATATTAAATATGTATTACAACAGACTTAACAGACATTCATTACCAGCAAGCGCAGACAGCATATTTCAGTCATACAATATGGTGGACATTTCATAACATCTTTGCATACAATTGAAAGGTCTTGGTTCAGAAGTTGGATTGAAATTATGGATTCTTGAACAAAGTGGGATATTGTGTCTAGACTCTTAGATGTTTTCTGCACAGGTATCTTGAACTAGTCAGCATTGCTGATGTGCTTTTCTGCTTCATACTGCCCAGCATGGTCAAAATGTAAGTCCTGTTGTGTACCATATGGAGCATTCAGTTTCTCTTTACCTTTTCATTTTCATGCATAATTACATCTTGGTGTACTGAAATTTTCCAGAACATTGTATATTGCTCCAGGCAATGAGGACTTTCTAAAACGATAATTGTTACTAATTTGCATATTATTTTAGTTTTTCATTTTTAGGTATCTCAAAAGTCTAGAGTCAGCAAATTTTTTAGGCTGTAGTTATCATAAATGCATGAATGTTAAATTTCCATCTGATTTCAATTTAAATGTATTCTTTTCTCCTGAAACATGTAACGTTGATGAAGAATGATATTATTTTAAAATTTCTCTTTTTTCATCCCATTTCTTAATCATATAAATATTTGTACTGGTATATTTATATGTACCTTATTTAGTGGTTCAGTAAAGACAGTACATAGAGGCCTGATTTGAAAGATTGCCTGTTATAAAAGACAGCTCCTTAAGAAAGACCACCTTTCATGACAGATGACTTTTTTCAGGGATGAATCAACTGTACTGTATATTTTGATAACCTGAGTTGAGATACCACATGTCTTTAGAGGATACTTTTTTAATATAAGGGTTATCTCTCAAGACAGTGCTACTTTAATCATTCAGTTCTTGGCTACCATAGGAGATAATTAACTGGAACTTAATTGATATCAGAATATTGTTTTCAAAAACCATTACTGTGCAAGCTTGTTCACTTATCATCTAATAGGATAATTCTTGTCTTGTTTTTAGTCTATTAATTTGGCTTGTGTTGACCTTGGAGTCAACTGGTGACTTGCAGTACTTTAGTGACCTGCACTATAATGAGATCAGTTGGCATATTCACCTCTTGTTCCAAAATGAGTCAGATAACTTCAGCTATTTAAATGAGACTTATAGATTAGCGAAGTTATAATTTTAACTTTGGTCAGTTTTTGGCAGACACACATCAGGATGGTTGTATGATGAATAAACCCTTATAAAATTGCATTATGAATAGACCCTTCTAAAATTACAGGTATTGAAAATAACAGTTTCAACCATCCGTGAAATACCAATACTTTTTTTCATGTTATTTTTGCAATTTTTTAATTACATTGTTTTTGGAAAGAAATCATTTTATTTGAGTAGCCTTGAAATATTGCATCAGTTTTCATTAGTGATCTGTCATCAGGTCTTGGTGATGTCATTGAAATATTATGATTTCATAACAACTGTCATGCCTTCCAACCATCTCTCTATTCAACTATTTCCCCATTTAGTTTCCATCCAAAAAACTTAAATTTTTGGAACATTGACTGGGTGCATGGCAGTGCATGCATTTTAGACTAATAAGGCACCTATTCATGTTGGGGCTCAAAAGTATAAAAGGTCAAGGTATAGATCACCAAGTCTGAAAAAAGAAATAAGATTTTCAAAAAAATAATTTTAATTCATTTATTTTTGGGAGCTAATTGCATTTATAAACATTTCATGGGATATTTTGCAAAACATAGTATTAAGATTGCTTAGTCTTTATGATTTTAATTATGCCATTTTTAGTGAATCAGTCCTTAGTGACAAAGAACATTTTAAAGGTTTTATTGGAGTGAATATTCTAACAGTGATTAAGAACTTTTGTTTCAAGCATGCATGGAAAATTTGGATCACTTAAAAATGGTACTGCTTTATTTTACTAGAATAAAAACGGGACTATGCTCACAGTGAGAACTTGATGCTGACAACATTTGGATTGAATGCTTAAAATTAA
Organism: Potamilus streckersoni; assembly: GCA_016746295.1. Lineage (NCBI taxonomy): Eukaryota > Metazoa > Mollusca > Bivalvia > Unionida > Unionidae > Potamilus > Potamilus streckersoni. Next base: position 3,369,978 of record JAEAOA010002053.1, read on the forward strand.
ATTGTTTTGTATAACTTGAATGCATTAAAAATTTTACGCATGTTTAATCAATATATCCGCTGAAAATACACAGATGTGCTGCTTATCAACAGTGAAATTTAAAATCACACATTACTGTTGGGAAAATGTAAAAGATAACCTTTCCACAAATGCCATAACAACCATAAGTGTAGCATGTGTAGTGATGGAACTGTGCAATGCCTGTTGTTGTCATTGACCTGTGGATTAGTTTGTTTCATTTAGTATTGCTGTGATGTCTCATAGTTACATATAAATGTACACGAGTTCTGATGTTGAGTTCTGATGTTTAGTCGGTGAGGATATGACCAGTGAAAGAGTGGTTTTGTATGTAAGAAATGTAATAAAACTATTTACCACATTACAATAGTCTTGCTATTAAAATGGACACTAGTTTGCTTTTGCTTATATTGCAACTTTGAAATTAAATATGCATTTCACATAAACCTAATGGTGGATATTAATGCTAATAGAAATGTTGCAAGTGAAAAGATTTTTAGTCCCAAAATGCATCATTCTCTGGAGCTATTGTTATAGATCATGTTCTGTTGACCTTGTGGTTCACTAATCAGTATTTAGCTTTCAATATCAATACTTACGGTAACCCTTCCTAATATGAATTGAAATGCTTGTATGATAGGTTTCTAAAATCAAGCACACTTATTTGGGAATTTCAAAAGTCACCGAAATCTTGTATTGGTATTTGTCAGATCTCTGTGGGAGTGAAGAGATCTCATTTGTATTAGACTAAGGCTTCCCTGCAACCATATTTGCCATGCAGAAACCCAGTTTTGCTGTGACACTGGACAGCCATGTCTTTTTCTGTAAATATCTTGGTATATCAAGGTTGATGGTTAAAGGAATGTTGATATGCATATTAAGTGATGCAGTCTGAGGCCAAGCAGTTTGCGTTTTGATTCTTCTTATAATAGATATTAGATATTATGGTGGTCAGCAAGCCTCACTGGCAGTCTTAACAGTTGCAGAATTAATTATTGCTCACAGTAAATAAATGATTTAAAAGGTTGACAATGACATGAAACCAAAGATAATGAATACACAATATAATTCATCTTTGAACTTTTGTTTAGGTCTTTTAAAACTCATTACATCTGTTAAAAAAATATGTTGTGTCAAGTCAGAAAAACTTAACATGACAAGAATGTTGTGAGTACTGATTTGGATATTTTGGAATGAGATCACTGATAGGTACAAGTTTGCTTATGTCATGCAGAACATACTAATAAAAAAATTACTTTTCTTGCAGAATAGATATAACTATACAACATCAGAAAGTGGTATAAATACCATAATTTAGAATAGTATTGTCATTATACAGTTTTTATGCTGATTCTGAGTGGTCTCACTTTACGGGAGGTTTTCCAGTGAAGTTTACCTTATTTCAGTCTTCCTACAAGATGGTTGTAAAATATTTTTGAACCTGTGAATTGACATGGTTGTTACCAAGTTATTAACTGTTAATGAAGTACATTGGATTCTATTAATATTTTAAAAACCCACATTGCTTCAAATGAAGAACACAAAATAATTTAAAATATACAAATTTTGCACAATTAGCCTTATAGGTAAGTTATTTTGCCAAGCCAATGAATGCAATCATGGTAATTGGTAATCAGTACATTGAATAGGGATGTTTTCTGAGACTGATTGCAGTGGCAGCAGTAAAAAAAGTGTTGAAATTGGGTGGTCACAATTCTTGGAAAGCATGTGTGGGCTGAAGGATTTGCATAGTTAATGTAATTTGGCATTAGGGATAAATTTTGAGCTTGCCTGTCCAAAAGATATACTGAACTAATGGTATGGCCATGCCTCAGCCATGTGTCATGTCTGTTGTCCATTAATCAACAGTTGTTTGATATCACCCAAGAGTCCATTTTTCTGATCCATTTCTGATCATATTTTGGAATATGATGTCAACAAATTCCCTGACAAAATATGTAAGTTAATGATGTGATCTTGCATTTGATTGGCTAACCTTATTATCACTCTGCAAGTGATATTCGTGTTCCAATTTTGAACAGTCTTGGAGTATTTATTATTATTTTTAGTGTTTATATTATTAGGATGTCAGGTTGATGAGGTAGTCTTGCAGCTAATTTTCTGAGCAATTTACCATATTGGGGTTTTGTTGATCCAGTTTTAAGAAAACTTGAAATACATGTTTGTACATGTATCATGAATAGTCATGGCTCAGACAAAATGAAAGTTTGCCAGTAGCTTCCTTTGAGTCTGTCATTCATCTTGGGGTTTTCCCAGGTTCCTCTTTCACTAGATATGATGGCTGCCATGAATAGCCTATCATGTGCTAAGACTGGTGTTGAATCCATAACACCACAAACAAAATCTTTCATGTGATTGGCTGAGGATGTTGCCTGAACAATTTATTTCTGATCCAGTTATGATTAACATGGTTTAAAAAGTATAAATCATCCAAGTCATTTATGCAAACAATCATGAGCCATACCCTGCATACTGGTTAGGTGATTTTGCATCTGATTGACTGAGATTGTCATTTTTTAGTGACTATTTCTAATCATATTTGTATCAAACCATGTACACACACACACACACACACACACACACACACACACACACACACACACACACATATATATATACATATATATATATATATATACATATATATATATATATATATATATATATATATATATATATATATATATATATATATATATATATATACACTATAACAAATAAATTTTTAATCAGGAGATAATGTAATAGGTAATTCAACATGATATCAAGTTTAATTTCTTTTTGTAGTCTTACAAAAAAATATTAAAGCCTGGCCATTAAAATAGTCAACTGTTAAGCTGTCTAGGTCAGGAAAGCAATATTATGCCCATTTTGGACTCTTCATCTTGTATATGATTGTGGAAGTTATTTTGTGTGGATAACTTTTGAAGTTTCAACACAAATTACCATGTACATAAAGTTTAATTAGTTTATTTTCAATAGTAACAATAGAAATGTGCATTGAGCGGTACATTTTTAAAAAGGGCCATATTTAATTGACTGCCAAGGTTGCAGCTGTATACAATAGGCATGATGCACTAATGTCTGCTTGCTGATAATAGACCTGATTTTTCTATGCTTGAAATAGATTATGGAACAATTATAGCCTCATGACCAGATTGCACACAATACAGGCAGCTTATTTCAAGCAATTTACATGGAAGAAAATTGAATATTAACTCAATTATTTTGCTGATATGATGATGATCAAACAATCTGAAAAGCTAAACTGATTATTATTTGGTTTGGTTTTTTTTATTGGCTATATAGTACTGTATAAATAAGAGCAAACGGCCTTTCTCAAGGACACAAGAAGGCAGCTAGGTTTGGCTGCCTTGTTTGGGTATCAAACCTGTGACTTTTGGGTTACATGATCAATTATCTACCAACTGCACAATCATGGATTCCTCAGAATTAATGATGGCTAAATTCTTTATACATGTAAAATATAAAGGGAAAGTGGTAATTTAAGAACAATTTTAATAAGTCATTTTGCAATTATCATTTTCTGAGGTAGCTTAGGCTGATGACTACCTTTTTTCTGGTGAACTGCAGTTCCTCAATGGTTAGAGAGTTGGATTCCCAATCAGAAGGGTGCAGGTTTGATTCCTACAACTGGGCAAGCCTGGGTTTGCTACCATTGTGTGTTTTTGGGCAGGAGACTTTATCTCAATTACGTCAGCACTAAATAACTTGTGTTTCTGTGCCATGAAACACCTAACCAAACCAATCCAAACCAAACTTTTCTCAGTCTCATAAACTTAGCGACCTGCTATAAAGGATCATCAGTTTTAGGATTCTATAGCTCTCATTATAAACACTCCTTGAAAGTCGTAGCATGAATCACTTTATAGTGGGACCACCTTATACTGAAATACATTATATATATATATATATATATATATATATATATATATATATATATATATATATATATATATATATATATCTATATATATATATATATTATCTCACTACCACTTAAACCAATGGGATCTGGGACCATGCATGCCTTGTGGAGGGAACTGCATTATAATGATGCCCATATGTTGAAATAAAGTTGTGTATTCATGTTTGATGGAAAGGTTAATTTAATATGAACTGTCATCCAGTATTCTGATAAAATATTCTCACTATCCCAAGAGACAACTAGTGATGAACTTACACTCATAGCAAATTTATTTTCATATTTTACTTGAATTTTCAGGCAGATGTAACAGTTGTCTGCATTAAGTTGTGTGGTTCAAACTTTTATACTAGTTCAAATAAAAAGGTAAGAACAAAAATTTCAGAATAGATCTCTGTGATAAGGTAAATTGAAGTCATTCTTGAAATAAAAGTTGTCTCTGAATTTATCATTCTCTCAAAAATAGGGGCCCCATATTGTAGTGTGGTCTAAGGCCTTTACAGGTCTGTTTGCTTGGGTTTGATTCGTGCATTTGGCCAACATGGGTATGTAAGAAAGTTTGCCAGTAGCTTCATGAGGGTTGGTGGTTCTTCCCAGTGTTTTTCTGAGGTTCTTCTTCCACTGGATATACTTGCTGCCATGTACAGGCTCTTTTGTGCTGAAAAATTTTGTTAATGCCCAACAACTTTTAAGTGTAGAAGAAAACAACCAGGACTTGAATGGAAACATGTCTGAAATGAATTTTTTATTTCCAAAATGAGCAAAATGTAACATGATGTATATTTTTTAATGTTGTTTGCTAAATTATATGAAAAAGTTGTTGGATGTCTTGTGCCACTAGGATACAGTCATACATGATATTAAATTCAGTTTAAAAAACAAATTGTCTATAGACTTGGATATTGCAACAGCAGTGTCAAATTTTGTAATGGCAGCTACAGCAGCAAAATGTGTTGCCTGACAACCTCAGGCATTGATTTTTCTGCTGTATTAAATGCATCATATATTGATATTCAAATGAAATTGATAATATGAACTGCCTTGCCTTGTTGTGCTGCTGGATTATAAGCTGCACCCCATGAATTTATTTGCAATCCAATCAATGTAATCATAAGTAGTGGGATCAGACTTCATCTCCTGGTCATAAATTAGAAGATGGACTGGAGTTCTGAGATTGAATATATTGATTTCTGAAGATGCTGAAATTTAAGAAATATGTGTCATTGGTGCCTCTGTGCATCTTGACACATTGTGACAAATGGAGCACTTGATATTGATCCTGTTGGCTGGCCAGGCTGTAACAGTAGTCCCAGAAGGCCATTATGCAGTTGCTATGGTTATAGTCAACATTTTGGTCAAAACTATTGCCCATTCTAGTTAGGAAACTCTCATTTGAATGTATTCCTCTTTAATTATACTTGATAACATGTAGTGTGCAGAAATGATACAATTAGATTTATGGGAAAAAAAATTCAGTAAGGTATATTAATTACTTGCTTTACTGGTAATAAAAGAGCTGATGGAGTGTCCTGTTGTCTGTTGTATCAAGTCATTTTGTTAGCAAAACTATTTGGAGGATTGCCATTAAAACTTGATACTCATTTATTCCAAAGCCTAATATTGGCATTTAATCAAAGTGAAACTTCTCCAACAACCAAGCGGCCACCAAATTGGCTGTTTTGGAAACCTTGTTATCTACTCATTCTGAACAGATGGTCGCATCAGTCTGGTCTTTTTGCTAAAAGACAGATGTTCTAGTGGCGAAAGTGGTTAAAGCCTCAGCATCTGATGTGTGGCTTTGTAATTCAACCGATTCTTACCAAAGACTTATAAAAATGGTACTAGCAGCTGCCTCACATGGTGCTCTTCATTAAGAGGTAATAATGTGAGTGGGTGGCACACATACCACATGTCTGCAGCATGATGCCTCAGTGCTTGACATCACTATAAACTGCCACATTGCAAATATCATAGAGATATGGCTGAAAAATTGTTAAAGCTAAATCACACACATGCATGCGCACACACATGCACACACACGTGTACACATACCTTTTACTGTATGGATTGTCCAAAATGAAAATCATTTTGCTGGACAATCATTATGGCCATTCATTTCAACATGGGGTTTTCAAATTTTTAAAAAATAATGATTTTTTTTTAGGTCCTACATGATCAGATATACATAATGGCTATCATACTGGTCAGCATGAAAATACTAATGCTATTTCTCCTGAATTGTCACATTGAAATATAATTTCACTAAAAGACTTGTGCTGTCTAGTTGGCACTAACTGAAAATAGTGTAAATCTGACATCCAGTAATACATTGTTACAGTATCTTCACTGAAAAACTTGTATGTATTATGATATTTTGTGAGTTGCAAGAGAAAGTTATGTCATTTTGTTATAGCTGCTCGAAACTGATGAATGTGTTGATATTTGGTTTCTGGTAAAGAATTCTTTTCCTAAATGAAATTATTTTTTTACAGACATTTTTTTGTTGCTCCAGAGGGATGTGTGATTATATTGTCATAGAATTTCTAAGAAAGACTTATCATAATCTCTAGTTGAACCTAAATGAAAATGGTGTCCTTCACCTGTCCTGTATGATCACCAAGGTGTCCATGCTGATATTGTTATCTCTATGCCTTTTGAGTGGATAGTTATATTCATTATACCATGGTGTTGACTTCCTATGTTTACAGTTGTGAGATTATCAAGTCATTTGTTCCAGCTTTCAATTAAAATCAGTTGACCAATGGATATTGCCAATCAACAATGAATTAGTTTATACACATTTGAAAAATGACTGGTTTTATCATTTTCAGGGAGAAATTAAATGGCTGATAATGTGATGAAATGTTGATGTTGACATGGTTTTAATGGAACCCAATGTTTAGGACCAATATCTTATAAGATTCAGTAATACTCAAATGATTGGCATGTACAACGTTTTGCTTGTAATGATGGCATTGAGGCTTTAAAGGCAACTACTGTCATTTAGCATTATCAGTAATGTGCTTGATGTGCAATGTTACATAATGTAAGCAATTCTCGTTCTCATCTACTTGTGCCTTTTTTCCCTCCATTCAGTGTGAAAATGCTGGATACATACTTTAAGAAAAGAAATAACAAAAATGTTTATCTATATAAACTTCTTTTTACATTGCCATCTCAAAAATCAATGATCCGGTGTTCTAGTGGTTAGAGTATCTGCCTCGGATGTGGGAGATTGTGGGTTCGAACCCCAGCCAAGTCATACCAAAGACAAAAATGGTAATAGCAACTGCCGAACTAGGTGGTCAACTGCCGCACAAGATGGTCAGCATTAAGAGGTTAGTGTTAGAACTGGTCAGCCAGTTGTCGGAACACGGAACACTGTCGCAAACATCTTAAAACAACCCTTGTCTGAATGGTGGCATTGACATCAGGTTTTCATTTAAAACATTTTTGTGCAATAATTAATTGGTTCTGAATAAAAATGGTCAGATTTGACCACCAGAATATCTGCCACAGTTCTATAGAACCCAGCCTAATGAATCTTATATGAAGTCAAAGTCATTACTTGCATCCTAGTATATTAATAATCTTACTTAATCTTAATAATGTGACTTGTACATAAGTAGGTGAATTTTGACCTCACTTGTATTTATTTGCATTCTAATGAACAAGCTACATAGCAATCTAATATTGATCTTATTTTGCAAACAATGAAATCGACTAATATTGGATTCCAGGAAACTTTTTTGGTGTAAAGCCAATTAGCATATACCCAAAATTGAATGGACAGTGGTTGGTAAAATGTTGCCATTGGGATGATTTGAATATAGTACATGATCATAACATTGACAGGGTGACAGGATATTAGACCTAAATGTCAAAGAAAAGCTTTGTGTGGCTCTGAAAATTCACTTGATGCATGAGACCACTGCCAGCATTGGTACTGTTTACAGTCCATTGGGGTTGGCACAAGTTAGGGTTGGAGTGAATTTCATTGCTGCTTGCAGTGTCCCTCTTTGGTCATAAAATAATAGTGAAACAAGCTATATGTTGTTACATCAATGTACTAGATTCCTGCATTGGTCAGGTCTAAATTTTTTTCACATTTACCATGATTTATAGGTCACCCACACATAAAGGCAAGCTAGTTCCATGGGTGACCTTTTAAGATAGTTTTAGCTCTTGTTCTCTCCCACCCATTTTGTTGCCTTTACTATGGTACCAAAGTTGGCATGCAGTGGGATGTTTAAATGTTATAGGTGGACTACCCATTTTATTTGATTAGATTTAATGATGAAATCATGATGTCGGCATTTTAGTTTTGTATCAGCAATAGCTGTGTTGCTTAAAAGTGTCTTGTCTCATGTACACAAGGATGGTTATTGCAGTGGTTTTGTAAGGCTTTGCTGTCAGTCCTTATCAGAAATAAAGAGTGTTGTCTAGGGTTTTATTTTGTGAGGTGACTTAAATTTGTAATAGCCAAAACTGAAAATATATATATATATATATATATATATATATATATATATATATATATATATATATATATATATATACACACACACACACACACACATATATATATATATATATATATATATATATATATATATATATATATGTGTGTGTGTGTGTGTGTGTATATATGTGTATATATATCAACATAGCTTTTGATGAACAAGGAAGTTTTATATAATGCATTCTAACATCAAGTTGAAAAATGATTTAGATTTTAAATGTCTTGTAAATTTTCTATTTAGCTAAGATTTTTCATTTAGCCATTTGTTGGAAGACCTATCATGTATTTTTCTGCTACTTTTGATGAACTTTGAAACAATAATGGTTTTAATTTATCAGATCTCAATCTGATGTCAGTATTAATATATTTATAGATCATTCTAGAATTGATATGAAACATGTTGCAGTGGTAATATCACATCAGATGTGAATATGTTTAGGATTTCAAAACAATCTATTGCTTCTAAAAATAGTATAGGTGGAGAGGGACTATTTTGTAAATAGTTGAGGGGTGTTTTCCATGATAAGATTTAAGGAGGAGGATTGCCTAGTTGATAGTGGGAGATGGTCTTGTAATGGGACATATTTTTTTAAAAAAATTTAAATGTGGTCGATGGAATTATCATCAGGCATATGACTTTCATTAGTATTTTTAGCTCTTTTTAAGTTATAGGAATTGGCACCAATTCCATCTGTACTATTGGGATGGTCTGTTGTCATTTGTCCTTCTGTCCATTAGTTCAAGTTCATTGTTGTCACTGCTTAAACATGTATACATTCATTTAGTTGCTCTTAAATGAAACTGGTGCCATCTAACATATCATATGGACACCACATCTGCCATTTTAAAAATCTTCTTATCACTACTCCTACTGAAAGATGGCCATATCAGCATTGGGTTTTCACCATTTGATTTTTTTTGTTGGTCAATAATAAAAATGTTCTTGATGTGTCTTCCAATATAGTTACCATCTTGCAAATATTGTTACTGTTTCTTATTCTATTCATATTAACATAGTGATTTAAATAAAGGATTTCTTAGGATGGTTGGTCATGTAAAACAAATATTACTGATTAGAGAAGTGCATTGTGGCTGCCATGGTGGCAGCTTTAAAATCATGATTTCTACTCATTGTAAACATTCTTTTTGTTTAAAGACTTTTTATGGTGTTAGGTTAGCCCTAATATGCAACTACTTTTTTTTATGAGCTCCAGAACCTGTCTGTGTGGTGGTATGTTAAATATTATATTTCAAAGAATGAAGGCTGCTGGCTTATTATAAGAAGCCTATATATGGATTAATTGTGAGCAGTAGTGTGCATAAATCTTCAACCATTTTAATTGTATTGCTGTTGCCACAGAAATACTACCAATGTCAGATGGGTAGACGCTTCATGATGTTGTTGTAGGGCTTAAGGTAATTTTTTCAGCACAAGATATGCCGTACATGGCAGCTAGTATAAATGGTGGAGGAAGAACCAGGGAAAACCTGGAAAAAAACACTGACCCACAAGAAGCTGTTGGAAAGCTTTCTCACATACCCACACTGGCCAAGCCAGAGACTGGAACATGACCTGGACAAGCTTAATAAGGCATGAATGCCCCAAGTGGCCAAGTGGTCTAAAGCACTCTCTGTTATGGATCACTACCATCTCACCTCTATCATCGTGGTGGGTTCAAGTCTAAGATTCGGTGAATGAGGATATGTGAGAAAGTTTGCCAGTAGCTTCTTGTGGGTCGGTGTTTTTTTTTTTTGTTGATCATCTGGTTTCTTCCTCCACCATTAATACTGGCCACCATGTATAGCCTATCTTGTGTTAAAAAATGGTGGTAAACCCAACAACAACAACAATTTAATGAGGCATGCAGCATATTATTTTCACCTTTTTAAAAGTTTTCTCTTGGATAAATCCTTCATACTATATGTTTTCCCATTAACATTATGATTTTTGTCTGAAATGGCTCTGATCTGATATACATTGTGTTTACCATGTTGTGAGGTTTTGACAGAAAATCTTAAGATATCTAGTTGGTCCTTAAGGAAAATGGTGTATGTCTTTCATCAGTTAGCCTCCATTACTACTGCTGCCTTGATAATCTGGTTATTACTCCTTCATCTGCCTGGATAAGTTACATCAACAAATGGGTTTTAACCAATAGTTCCCAATGAAAATGATGCTGAAATTACATCTAATATTTCCACCAGGATGACCATCTTGACTGTGTTTTCATTATGTAGAAATATCATAGATACTTTCAAGACTTGGCATTAAAGAAACAATCTTGTCTTGGATTATCCAGTGTTTATCACAATTTAAACTTTTTTAAAATGTAAAGTGGAAAAACGATGTTTTCTTCAACATTACACTAATTAATAATGATGTTTGCCATAATCCTGTGTTTCACAAAGTTCCTATGAATGGCAATTTCAGTTTGCTACAGTTTTACTAGTAATAGTAATAGTTGCATTTTACAGTCACATGTGACCCACCCATATTAGGAAACTTAAGTTTCATGTCATGTGAATTATTAGAGACTTTTTAGATGTCATTATTTCAGAGTGAGTTATTATTCTTTTTTTTATTATTATTTTACATATGGGACATTTTAACATACTTTTGGTCAGTTTAGCTGCATTGTGCTATGCAAAACTAATTGTTACTGAATTATCTACCATTGCTGTCCAAACAGATAAAAGTTTACTATGTTGGCTTTTCTTCTTATGTTGTGAGTTTCATTTCCTTTGTGGTTATATGAACTATGTGAACATTATGTGTTTGCTGTATAGTTTCTAAAGAATTAGACAACCTTTTCAGAAAATCCTTCTTTAAGTCTAGACCATGATATCTCACTTTTGGCTGGTAAATATACCATAGTTTTTTTCTCTTTATGGGATAAACATCTTAGGGAAAATTCTGTTTCAGGGAAAATTCTGTTTTCAGGGAAGAACTGTTGTAATTTTCAGAACTGTTATGAAAATTTCCCATAACATTGATCTGTGTACATATTTGTAGGTGGGTGTCAACAAGGAAGTACACTCAGATTGTGAAATATGCAGAATAGGTGCATGGCTTGGACAAGTCCATTGTTTGCATTGTGCAGTACATGTTCCAGCTTAGCTATTTACAGTTATCAGTCTCTTGAAAGGCACCTCTCAGGAAAAGTAACACCTGATCAAAGGCCATCTTGCCTTATATTAAAAAAGTACACAGTATTTTCTCCCTTTTATGAGAGGTTACCCTTTTTATAAGACTAACTTTCATTGCTAAATGGATGACCTCAAAAGAGATGAATCATTGGTTGTATACTGCAGAATATGACTCAATGAAACTGCATGCATTTCATTTGTCTGATTATTTGAAGTTGTGCTTATAAATATACTTGCATAAATTATATAGGTAACTTAAGTTTCTATTTTGTCTATAGGGAATTGGTCATGATTGGCTGAAAGCCAGGTTTTTGTATTTTTTGTTTTTTCATGGTGAGTTGCATGGAATAGTGTTTGCATGTATGTGCATAGAGATAAATCAGTATGGAAAATCCTATGCTATAAATAACTTGCCTGGGAATGTTTTGGAGGTTTTAGTAGGTGTATTTGTATATATTGTTACTTAGAAATTTTTAAGTGGTGTAAATGGGATAAATTAGTTTTCTGCATGACAAACAACCAGGTTGAATGTTCTGTTCAGATTTATAGATCACAAAACCTTATACTATATCAGCCCATATATTTTGAAGAAGTAAATAACACACAAGGAACTTACAGGAATTTTGGAGATCTTTGCAGCAGTTTACTTTTGTGAAAAAAAGGTAAATGAGTATATTCTATTCAGTAAGCCCATATGGAGTTATCTTGATTCAGTCAGTGATGGCAACTGTTACAGTCTTTTATATTTATTTTCTGGGGGTATTGTTTATGTGTCCTTGGAGCACCTTAGAGACTGCTTTTTGGCACCAAAGATAAAAGCAGTGGTCATTGGTACATGGTACAGACTACAATTGACTACAGGTCATGTCAAATTGTGTAATACTCATAAATGAGAAATTGTATACTGTATTTAGCATGATAGTATGCAACTCACTGAGGGTTCCCTTTATGATAACAACACTACCACCATGACATAAAGTTGGTGATAAAATGCCACCTGGAGAAAACTGTACCCTTTGAAAACTTTATGATACTAATTGATATTATATTTCAATGCTGTCAAAACTTTTTGACACCTTGGGCCACTGAACAATTTTTCTTGAAGCCTAGGGCTGCAGCATGAAATGAAACTAGGTCATTGCATTAAAAATTCCTTGAGCTCTGGCAGGTCATTTAAAATCAGCCTGCTGGCTGCATGTTGGACAGTTGGACAGTACTATTGTTTTTATTATGATCTTTGATCTTATCTGGCTTGTATAATATTTCAGAGAAAAGACCCCAGGATTCTTTGCTTGCAGTGATGGAATACAGGACCAAATGACACTATATGGCTAGCCAAGGTTCTGATTAAATTGCTATATCAGTGCTTTGTCTTAGTGATATGTTGGATTTCATGTGTTGCCTCCCTTAGTATGTTATACCATGCAACCAACCAAAAGTGTGGTGCATGGTACATCAGTCAAAAATGGTCCTACATTTAGACTGGTTCTTTTTCCATCATATATGATGGAATTTCAGTGCCTGTAGTGTGAATGATATTAGGACCCTGTCAACATTATTAAGGCACTGGTATACTGTGTTTGATGTAATATGTACAAGTGGCTTAATAAATACACACACTCCAGATTGGTCAACTCTACTAATATCTATTATCAATGCACATTTCACAATAATTCCATTCCATATGAGAAGAAATCTGAAACAAAAACTCACCAGAACATTAAAAAGAATTGATCTTGTACTTGATTTATTTATTATGGCCATAGTACACAATTAATTTCACTATAATATCTCTACATTTGTATCTCAGTACTGAACTTTCCACTGTGTGACAATCAATACAAATCATATGTTAATCTAAAATAACTTTAAAGATAACTTTACAGTTTAGTTCTTGTCAAGGGTTGACCTACATTTTTTTGAGAGGCTGAATTGTAAACAAAACACCAGGCAACGAACACAGATTTCACTTCCAGATCATCACCATGACCTTATTACTCAATGTGCACTGTCACTGAAATACACACAGACAACCACACCATAAGCTCACATTTTAAAGAATAAACCATTGCTTTTAAATCCTTACCAAGAATGCCAAAATCTAACTCTAGTATCACCACCAAATTTAGACAGGAAAAAGTGACATAAAAATAGACTGGGATTACATTCGTGGGTACTGAACCGGATTTTATTAATTGTGTACTGATTCCTGAAAGGGTCAATGTTTTTGTCAAACTTTTATATTTGTATTTTATTTTGCATGCCACTACTATTTCAACTTCATACATAAAGTCTTTTGAAATTTCCTTGCAAGCAAGACAAGTGACAGCTATCAGAAAGTGTGTAGTGCTGGTGTTCAATAGGGTGCAATTTGAGGTCCAATTGTTCTTAAGAAACCAAAACTAAATTTGCTATATCTTCCTTAATTATAGGAATTTTTCAATGCAGTAGAAACCTAATTGTAATACTTGATAAGGCCTGTCTGAAAATATTCTTGAAATTAAAAATTATTGATATATTAAATTTTGATGGAAATTTAAATAAATATATAAATTTTAAAAACTATTTATTTTACAAAAATTAAATTTTCATACAAGTTATGACATTCAGTTTGACAACTTTAAGGCAGCAAAGTTGATTAATGAATGGTGTTTAAAACAAATGGTAGTTTAGGTCTGTACAACTGATAATATTAATCCCAGGGGTACTGAAGAATGATAGCTCACAATGATTTTGACAGCAAATTGCAATATGTCTATCCAGAATCATATAGGTGTACATATTAAAGAAACAATGACAGGTGCTATGTTCCACATTTATTGTTTCAGATACTTGGGCTGTTGTTTGTATAACTAATAGCCCACTCAAATTTAAAGTTTTGATGGAACCACTACCATGTTTTATAGCAAATATGCATTCCATTTTAATGCTGATAACTACAAAAGTCAACAATGCAATATGAAAATACAGTTTCAGGGAAGTTCCACCTTACTGAAAAATGATGTGAATCTCTGTCATGAAGATCTAAGCCATGTCTTTGAGATGCTGTATATCAGTGTACTGATATGAACTCATCTTGGTCACTTATAGCAGCAGACTGCACATGTCCTTATGAGACCTTGCTATCACCATTGGACTACTGGAGAGCTTCCAAATTGATCCAACTCTAATACTTTGTTCCAGATACCAGGCTAGACCTGAAAAGATATAACATGTTTCACTTAATTCTAAATAAACCCCAGAAAGATGTAGGCAAATGAAGTTAAAATGTGTTAGAAATGGTGATTTCAAAAAAACATTCAGGTTACAAATAGGGTTAAAAAAGGTAACTTGATAGAGTGACACTCAAAGATGTGAAGCAATGGGCATGTATTAAAGTGATAAATGCATCCTAAAAATAGATGAAGTTTCTACAAGCATATTAAGCCATTTACAGGTTAAATAACTAATCAGGTAGAGTATGTATCATAAAGTTTAAGGCATTCTTGGAACGGTGAGGTTTGATCATTGGTGCAAACATTGATACATACCAGTATAGTGGAAAGTCAAATGACAATGTACCAAATTAAAATTTATTACTATATGCAATCCTATTCATGAAGGAAAAACAATTTTTGATATTGCAAGTGAATATAGCAAAATGTGGCCACACAGATCAACTATAGGTACCAATAGATCCCATATCATCAACTAAATGTGAAATTTTCATCCTGAAATCTTTTAAACAAGGATGGACATTTGCATGTGTGGGACATATGCAATGTACTTGGTAACATCACATGTGCAAACCTGATTCAAATAATCTGTTTGAACATTTTTAGTCTATTTTTAAGAGTCTTGGCTACCAAGTTATTAAGTTCAATGATTCAATGGAATCAGATATCAGCTGATGCTGCAATACCGCCTCTGTCAAAATACTAAATTGAAATGTGTTACCATACAGAGGCATATTCATGATGAAAATAACATCTTGGGATATTTTAAGTGCACACAGTCAAAATTGAGCCTTACAGATTCACTATAGGTACTATGTCAGCCTAACAATGTCAATTTTTGATTCCAAACATTACAAAATATATGCATATTTGTTCATGTCAGCTATGTAACCATGTTAGGATCAGTTGTAGAAAGTTAAATTCAAATAATCTGTTTGAATATTACTTATATAATCTTTAAAGTGTCAGATAACAAATATTATTAGTCATTAATAATGTATAAAGCAAAATGGATCATGAGAATTCCCATAATATCATCTGGGCCATAATGCCGAACTACATCAATCAGCATCTTAAAGAAACTGAACAATAAAATGGAATGCATTCTGTGTTCAACTTACATCATTTTGCTGTTTTCTTACATGCAATGGTAAATATACCTGGGTAAAGTATATTTTATCCCTCTGACCTGTATTTCATTCTCTGACAGCTTAATATGATTTAGTAGAGAACTTGAACAGGTTCTAGTATAAAGTCTTCATCTCTGTCCTCTCTCTAAATACCCTATAACTATGTTTATAAACAATTACTGATAACTATACAAGCAGATATGTGTTACTCAGGAAGTCACCCCATCATAAACACATCAATTAACTGTTTGGACCCCAAATAAATAGTTTCAATGACCTAAAGGTACAAAGCAAAGTAGAATTTTGTCTTCATGTATTTTAAATGAGGGTCTCATTTTGACTAATAAAGATATTTTCTCTGATCAAATTTGACAAATATCCATCATTTGAGCTTGTATATTGTGTAGGAGTATATATATGCTGATATATTTTCATATCATTCCAAATAAATATTATATATGTGTATACCTGGTGGAAAGTTTTTATTTTTTAATTGTTTTTTAAATTTCATTTAAATTTTTAAAATTAAAATTATTTTTTTTTAATTTCATTTTTATATTTTGAAAGTCATAATACATAACCTATTAAAATTTCATGTGTACGTCAATGATAATAAAAATTTTATATCAGTTTCAAGTTTTTACTGACAGACCATGGTACACAATTAATTTCACTATATTGTCTCTACATTTGTTTCTCAGTACTGAACTTTCCATTGTGTGACAATCAATACAAATCATATGTTAATCTAAAATACCTTCAAAGATGACTTTATGGTTTAGTTCTTGTCAAGGGTTGACCTGCATTTTTTTGAGAGGCTGAATTGTAAACAAAACACCAGGCAACAGAACACAGATTTCACTTCCAGATCATCACCATGACCTTATTACTCAATGTGCACTGTCGCTGAAATACACACAGACAACCACACCATAAGCTCACATTTTAAAGAATAAACAATTGCCTTTAAATCCTTACCAAGAATGCCAAAATCTGACTCCAATATCACCACCAAACTCTGACAGGAAAAAGTGATATAAAAATAGACTGGGACTACATTCATGGGTACTGAACTGGATTTTATTAATTGTGTACTGATTCCTTAATAAAATCAAATGTAGTCCCAGTCTATTTTTATGTCACTTTTTCCTGTCTAAATTTGGTGGTGATACTAGAGTTATGTACTATGGCCTTAGTGGATGGTCATTTAAATTATGTAGGTAAGCAGTATTAAGGCCACATAGGTATCTTGTATTAGAAGCAAAAATATTTGGATGTATTCTGAAATAACTCTCAAAATGGGTTACCTATCACCATTTCAGGCAAAAATGACAAGAATCTCCAGGGGTTAATGAGTTGACTGCTGGCTTTGTAAAGTTGTTCCAAAAAAAGGTTATTACTAATTAATTATGATGACTAGATGTGATTGACCTTTATATATAACATTGCTATGTTAATTAAAAAAAATTATTATTGCAGTAAAACCTGTTTTGATTTTTGAAATTTATTTTTAAAGGTTCACAGGGTATTTTTTGGGGGAGTATATGGTAATTTAGAATAGGTAGGAACAAAGGTACATGTGCTATATAATTGAGTTAATTTACTGTTGTCTTTTCACTGACCTCAGTCTAATGTAAATTGCCTTAATCATACTGATGGTTCACATCATTGTTGTTGGATAATATTGCTGTAATAAAATATTGGTTTATGTGGCATGTAGAATTTCTGTATCCTGTTTTGCATTTGGCCTTTCACTTTTAACAAGGAGTTCAGATATTTCTGTACATTGTCATTTGACATTCATGCATGACATATTAGCATTTGAGAATCCTAAATAGCAGGAAGAAGACAGATGTATGCATGGTTAAATTTAAGGGTTGAAAACTTTCTCAAATGTGCAAGATATTTTAAAATCCCATGTAATTTTTCTCTAAGCCATTATTTTTTTCATGTGTAAAAATAAATACAGGTTGAAACAGAACTCTGGACAAGCAACATTTTTGCTTATTTTTTTTCAGCGACAGTTATTTTAGTAATGCTTAAGGAAATATTTTAAATGCATTCAAATGTCACAAAACTGTTTAAAAGCGGCAGTTTAATCCAAAGTTATTTTATTTCACTACCATAAGCATAATGACATGTTCAGTTTATATAAATTATGTGATTAGTACATGTTGCATATGTGTGAAATGAACAGTTACTTTGGTATGATTACTATGAGAACACTTCCTCAGATATGATTACTTTAAGAACACTTTCAAGGGTATGATTATTGTGTGAACACTTAATGAGGTGTAATTACTGTGAAAAAAATTACTGGATGTAATTTGTGTGAGAATAATTACTTGGCTATGATTGCTGTGAGAACACTTACCCAGATGAGTCACAATAAGCCAACACATTCAGAACTTGTTGTGGTCACTAAGCTAGGTGATGTATTCAGAACTTGTTGTGGTCACTAAGCTAGGTGATGGGTTCAGAACTTGTTGTGGTCACTAAGCTAGGTGATGTATTCAGAAAGTCCCACAAAAAATAGCTTTTTTCCTAAGAAATTAAAGAAAAATGGCTGTTTCCAGTTTATTGACTGACAATGTGTTTTCCTGCCAACATATGTTGTTTATATACCAACCACAAAGATAATAAACACACACACATCCTGGCCAACATCTGGAGTTTTTGAATATTGTGACCTGTATGGATTTCATTTCATTCACTGTTAACAGTAATATACATCACTTTAATTACATATGATTGTTAATATTTCTTTGAATATTTTTACATTCTGCTGGAAATGATCTTGAAAGCATGATTCAGTACCTTTGCATGCTGCTTGCTAGCAGTGGTCAGCTTCGGTTTTTCAACAGGTTTTATCTCATAAATGCAATTTAATGTAACTAAATTATATACATTGCATATCCAACTATCATATAGCATAATATTTTTGAGTAATAGAGATAAGCTCTTTTCTCAAAGGAATAAAATTTGGTCATGCAACCATGGTTCACTTCTGTAAATAGACTTGCAAAAAAAGGAGTTAAAAGAAAATTTTATTCCAACTGACCAATTCAGTTGTTTTGCTCTCTTGGCCATATACCAAAAGAGCTTAGTAGTTGGCCTGTTGTCTGCCATCAGTCATGTGTTTATCTATTTGCACAGGTTTGTTATTGCACAACTTCTTGGAGAATTTCGATGAAACTTTTCATACACATGTATCATAGGGTGTAATTGGTCCAAAGTGAAAATACTACCATTTGGACATGCAATATGTCCACTATAGTATCATATTAAAAAAATTGTATAGTGACTTATCCAGGATCATGCTGACATAGTTTTCATCTAAAGACTTCTTATGAGGACTAATTTTCATCTAAAGACTTCTTATGAGGACTAGTTGGTCCTAAATGAAAATGGTGACAGTCTTACATCCAGTATGGTAAAATCTTGAAAATCTTGTTATTACAGTACTACATATACCTCTTGTTGATGGAAAGTCATATGAACATGAGGATTTCACAAGGACTGTGTGAAGTATAGTTGGGCCTAAATGAAAATGATGAAGATCTGACAGCTAGTATAGTCACTTTGGCAGCCATCATGGAGATCTTGTTATAGCTATTACTTCTGAATGTGTGATGATGTTGACATGGGGTTTCACCAAAAGACTTCTTGGTCCTACATGACAGTGCTGATCCTAAATCCAGCATAGTATTTGTGATAGCCATCTTGTTAATCTTGTTATGTCTACTTAAAAAGTGCCAATCCATTATCCTGTATGGCCTCCAGTGACCATCTTAAAAGTCTTGTCATGGTTACTTCCCCTGCAGTGCCAGTCCTATATCCAGTATGCTTACTATAGTGGCCATCTTGAAACTTTTGTCATTGCTTAAGAATACATGTATCAGGGATGTTTTCATGACTTAAGGCATACAATAAAGAAACTTGTATCTTTGATTCCTGGAATTCAATGTCAGTCTATAGAGCGTCAGGCCCTTCAAGGGACTCTTGTTTTTAGGATGAAACTAGAAACACTCGTAATATTTCTTTAGGACCAATATCTTGAGGATTCAGACCTGGTCTTGTAACACAAGTTGGTGTTTTGCAATGGACACAACAATAACCTGTCAAATATTTTAAAATGCAGTTCCAAACCACAGAATAAAATGTCCAGTTTATTTAATATGAGAGGTATAGTAAATAGTGACTAAAATTTTCTTAGTCATATAAATTTGCAAAGTTAGATAAGTTATATGTATGAAAATTAGATGATCAATCAAACATAATGATAATCTTTGTATGGATTAAAGGTATATACAAAAGAGTTGAACCAATTAGGTGATAATATAGGACCATACATGGGTTGCCATTTACAAAAACATTTGTACACAAATTAAGATTTGTTATCCATTATACACCTTACCAAATGTTAATATCTTTATCTGTTATATTTATTTTTTGTTGTACTTGATTATTGAAATTTATTTGGAAGGTTAATTATCCTTGCTTGTTTGTTTACAATTTGTCTATTTTACAGTTTCAGATTTTACTTTTAGCAGTCATCATATGACTACTATTGTGCTAAGGTACCATTAAGCATTACTGCATGCAAAGATAATGACGTTTTCAAAGTCCATCTGAAGTGCTCTTGTCAGTATGCTATGTATATTTGCTATTTTGTCATTATCAGCTCCAAAATACATAAATTATATATAACATACACATAAAAAGGAATTTTCCATGGACAAGTTTGTACTGTACTCAGAAAGCACAAGTAACTTCAGTGTCTGAGAATGGTTGACAAATCTTTTGTCAAACCAGCTAAAACAAACTCGATTAAATAAGAATTTTGTAATTGTCCAAGGAAATCTTTAATTTATATAATATGATATGCTAATCAGTTGGTGTGGTTTTAGTTGATGACCTTGTTGTAGGCATTAGTATCAAGATTTTGCATTTAGACTTTCTCTGATGCTGTTTTATTTGTAGTCTGAAACTAGAAGTGTTCATTCTTGCTCATTACTGCTTATTGCTGTCAGAAAGTAGGCTAGTGACCTACTTTATCTCCATATTGCTGTTTCCATTGATTATATTAAGTTTGCACATTACAACTGAGTGATGTCCCTTGGTCATCATGGCATGTACATTTATGAAACTTGATGGGTGGGTCTTTTTTATTTTACACCAGTGGCAAATAGTTTTTGCAGTAACCTACTTTTATCAGTTATAAACCAGATGTTCCTTGAGGCTTGTCATTGTGAAAATCTATGCCAAGTTTAATATTCATCATTTTCCAACAGATTTTAACATAGTTATGGCTGCTGTTCAACTAGGACCTTTCCCTATCAGTTCTCCTTTCCTATCATATCATATCATATCGATGGGGCACTATGTTTTATGAATGCATCTAGTCCTAACAAAAATTGAGTCATCATCATTTCCATATAACTGAATTGGTTCAGGCCATTGTATCATGCATTAATATTACATGATTGTTGTGTAATTGTACAGTTTACAAATTGAGTCAGGTTCCCCTTTAAATCAATAAATGTAGAGCTGCTTTCTGTATCTAAATGTTGCATTGTGTGTTCATATAATCAGCATGATGCATACAGTATTCACTACATAATTATTGATCTGCCATGATTTTCTAACCCATGGGGTTTGAAAATGTTGGACTTAAAAAAAGTTAGTCATTTTTTTCTTGGCTGCTTTTATTTATTTAGCAGAAAACTCATCAATATGCATTTGAATGATGTTAACTTAATTGGCATTGATTCTAGTTTTGGGGGGATGTTATTTGGATAGGATTTTACATTGATAACAATAAGATGACAATTAAATATACATAGGCAGAAAGCTCAGTTTGTGTAACATATCAAATGGGTTTGCAGATGTAGTGAGTTCTTTAATTGGATTGTTTCTTTTATATGTCCGTCTCAGTGTTGATTAGGCTGTATAGTAATCCTTGTATCTTTCCTTGCTTCTGTCTGGCACTTGTTAGTCTTGCAGTATTTGATGGATTGTCCTTACACTTGGTTAATCAGCTGAGCATAAGTATGTCAACAAAATCATTTTTGCTTCTGCAGATATATTATGCAATGGCTGATGTGTTTGCCCTGAACAATTTAGAAACTTTTCCATATAGTGATAACCAGGTCTATTTTTTCATGTAGTCACACAGCAAAAATCATTGTGACAGAACATTTCATTCAAGTGATCTTCATTAAAAGACCCTGTATACATTTTTCACATTTATTAACAGTATTTTCATTTGTTATTTGACAGAAAGAGATATTGGTTCAAAACAGCTACTGCCAACTTCTTACAAAGGTCTATTTTCATGGTACATAAACATCACTAATCAAAAAGCTTTTTGACATATTTGATATTACTGTACAATAAATAAATTAATCTAGTTTGCTAAATCTTTCATTGAACTGTGCAATAAAATCATATGGTAAACTACAGCAGTTGTCAGAAATTATTATAAATATTGTAAGATAATGCAAAATGAGTCATATTTAATAAAATTCAGTTGACTCTCACTGTATGCCATTTCGATTTACATGTTTTGTTTACAACACTATTTTATGAAGAAACAAGATTCAGTTTGCACCACTGCTTGTTTTTATGTCATCACATGTACCTTGGACTGTTGATTCCCATGAAGCACACATGTATTATATGTATTAATTTGTTTGATAATAATGCATAATTAACCATTACTTGAAAATTTAGAGATATAATTTGGCCAAAAACTTCCTTAATTAAGAAGTAATGGGAAAATTATTTTTGATTTAATGTCAATGTGTGATTTATGCCTTAACCTCATGAGTTCATCTATGGCAAAAATAATGCATTACCTATATATACTGCAGCTTCTAGAGGTGGGAGTACAAAGATACGACAATAGAGTCATTAAAAAAGAATTCTACTTTGAGAAGCATGTAACTTTGGCAATAAATTGTCAACTTAATATAAACATTAAAAAAGATAAATTATTTTGAAGTGATTTAAAGTGGGACAAACATATTGTTTATATCTGTAGATTTCTAGCAGGTAAAATAACTTTACTAAGTAAAACTTTGAAACAAATACCCATGCAGACTAGAAACATGTTCATGTATTATAATATGTACATTTGCCAGTTATTGGCCACTGTTTAACAGACTCAGGAAACTCAAAACTCAGAAAGAATAAACAAGATACAAAGCTCACATAATTTTGGATGCTGCTTTTGACACCATTTTTCATTCATTTTCTATGAACTGAAATTGCTTCAAAAAAATGACAGAATAAATTTTGAATAAATGACAGAATAAACTTCAAATAAATGGCAGAATATCTTTAAAAAGTATAAAAGTATGATTTGTAGTATGCATCAATATATGAGAGAAGTTTTTGATGAAAATTATGAGCCCTATGCTTGACCTCAGATGGTCACATGAAATTTTCAAATTCCAATAATGAATACTTTTGATGTAGTTTTAAATATTTTGGAACACATATGTAATTATTTGCCCTGATTGGCCACATCTGTTTTAAAGTTTTATAGCAAAATATTTCAGATATTTAACGCTTGGTTTTGATTGAATTCTACATATTATAATTTGTAAAAATTTTTTTTATCCCAACTGTTTTGTCTTTGTATATGCTAATCTGTGCTTTTTATCTGAGTATGATGATGTGTTCAGAGTAAAGTCATATCACTTGATTGATCCTATGTTAAATGTTGTGGCTTTACCTTTGCTTGCATGTTTTATTATTTAGATACATGCATGTAGACTGTCAGAAAGCAGCTTAAGATCTCAAGAGAGACCAGATACATTTGCATTCTAATCAGCCATGTTTTTTTTTTTAAAAGAACTATTTTTATTACAGTAGGAAGTTTGTTTCCATCTGTATCTCAATCCTTCCATTCTTCCATCCTTCCATCATTGAATTTCATGAATACAACTAGTTCCACAGTATTGGATGGATTGCATTGAAACTTGGTAAATATTATGGTAATTGTTTGAAGATGCACATATCAATTAATCACTTTCTTTTGGCAATTTGTGGTTGAACTGTTGTACTTTTTTTACTTTGGCTTTAGTATACGACACAGACAAAGAGAGAGTAATACACATGACCTATTAGTTTTTATTTCTTGGTCATGAAACTTTGTAAGTGTTTTGTATATCAACAAATCACAGTTAAATCACAGGTTATATTGAGAATTATTGTCCATGTTTGTTCTGCAGCTAAATGCAATGCTGTGAATGCATTTTGTTATGCAGATTAGTGCATATATATTATCTCAAGTTGCACATCTTGACAAATCTTTATGCCTACTTGATTGTTTGTAAGAGTTATTGCCCTTTTAGAATGCCAACTTGGATTGATGCACAATGTCTAACAAAATTTTGTGAATGCAACTACAGTACTCTTGCAGCATTTGTTGGATTACTGGGAAATGTTGTACATATATACATGTTTCTTATATTATGACCTTCATCCGAAGGTATCCATGTTGACCAGTTAATGTACATATAATATTTATAGAAATGTTTTGCATTTTGTTCACATAGACCTTTCCTCATTATTGGGTAGGGGTGGGATGCAGGAGATGTGTGGTAGTTTGCTCACCATTTCTCTAGTTTTAATTGAGGCCTTTTCAAGTATTCATTTGGAAAGCACACTTGCCAATTGTAAAGTGAGTATGAAAATTGTATACTTGTACATTTTGATTTACCTTTCTCTATACAAGTATCAGCTGATAGTATCTGGCTTTATCCTTCTGAATGAGTTATCTTCATCAGAATATTTGTCTGAAAACAAACTTGTTTTATAGAAATTTAATTAGCTTATAGTCCTGTAATTTTCAATATTTTGTTGGTTCTAAAAAGTTTGGTTGATAATGCTGTTTTCTTTTTAACCATTCAGAAGACTTCTAAAGAGGAGTGAAAGGATTGACGACCTTTTCCAAGAAAGTACAATGTCAGACAAAGATGACAACAATCAAAATAACGATACCTCACAGAGTGTAGATGTGATTGAAAAAGGACAATCAAGCCCCACTGACTCAAGCCCCATTGACTCAAGCCCCACTGACTCAAGCCCCACTGACTCAAGCCCCACTGACTCGCAGAAAAATGATATTGTATCTGACCAGTGTGTTCCAGGTTCACCCACAGGGAGTGAGAGTGTGTTGTACATTTCCCAACATCCTTTAGGAGACGGAAATCAGTCTCCTCCTGCACATTGTATGGTTGATTCACCCACAGCAAATATAGATGTTGCAGAAACAACAGCTACCACAACCAGCAGTGACTCCGCAGACCATTTACATCAGAATCAGGGGGAAAATTCACCTCAATGCTTTACAAACTCTCCAAATGATCACCATTCCCCAGTGCGTGGAAGTAGTGGTGGGGCAACTTCCCCAGGGCATTCTTCACCCGCATCCTCTTCCTCTTCAATGGGACATGGCCAGCAGCATGTAGTTCATGTACATATCAACCCAGGGGAGACATTTTCAGTACGAGTTGGGGACCAGCTTCAACACATACAGGGTAAGTTGCTTCATTATTTCTGAAATAGAACAGATATGACAGAATGCCATGTGGTTTAAGCCACCACCTGATTAGAGGCCACCTTGCCATACACTCAGTAGTATATTTGACCATTTTGGCCTTCTCTTCCCTGACCCAATGAGAGGTCACCTCCTTCTGTTGTGGCCACCTTTTCATCCTTGGAGTATTGCACTTCGAAAACAAATTCATGACTTAATGAACAATCATGAATGTTCTTGAATGTTCATGAACATACTTGAAATGTTCATGATCAGTTTATCATTTGAGTTCATAAACAAATAGCCATTAACTTTCATCACCTAAGTTCATGAACACTTCAAGAAATTTGATGAATCATGTACTTTAGTTCATGAACACAATGATGAACTTTTATGAACTCTTATGATATCTTTGAAGTTTCTGAAATGTCATGAATTTGCTTCATGAACAATTCACGTACTTTGATGTACCATTAAGATATTTCTTAAAAATGTATATGAAATTTCTATATCATTATATTCATAAAATGTTTATGAAAATTATTCATACAAACTTCTCACAATTTTAGTGAAATATAAATAAAGGTGAATATTTGTTTTTAATTATATGATATTGTATAAATGTTCAGAGATCTTTTATTCAATACTTGTGTACTTAACTTGAATAGTTCCGGATTATTATGGAAAAATATTTTTCTGGCCATCATGAACAAAATTGATTTGCTATAAAAGCTTTCAATGACTTTGCTTTAACGTTTTTGTCCAGTACTGTCATAAACTGCATATTTTATTGATTTTGTAACTGGTTGCCAAGTTGCAGTAAAATCCGAAATATATAAGCAACGATTATCCTGATTGGATGACTGCGAAAGAAGACTGATATGATTGGGTAAAATACGTGCGTGATTTCAGCGGCTGAGCACAAAAGAAAGAGCATGCAAAGAGATTTGCAACAGGCAACAATCTCGAACAAAAATCGCGGACTCCCGTGGAATTAACAGATGAAGATATTTTCGATACCATTTCTTTTAAGTCCGTAGAAGTGCAGAGAAAGAATTATGAAGGAATTGACTAAATGTGAGCAAAATTATGCGGAAAAGTGTACACAGCAGGATCATCGAAATTACGGTGAGTGTATCTTTTTCTTTGTCATTCATTATTTTTAATGGGAATTATATGTATAATTTATTGGTGTTTATGTCATCATGTAGTTTTAACCAAACTAATATATCTGGTTTTTGTCAGAACCAATTTAAACTTTCTCTTCGAATTTTTGAAAATCTCGAAACATTATACCCCCACCCCCTTTTTTGATCTCGATACCATATGCGGTACTGCATCAGCGATATGAATTTATATGTTTGGTATCGTTTTATGTTTCATGACATCACTATTTATATGTTCTCATGTAATTTGGTAAATTAAAACAAAAACAAAAAAGTAGTTAATGTGTCAAACTGTACATAATACATGTGCGACTATAGCGATCAAACCTGAAGCAGCTATATGCAACATCCGGCGTCAGAGTAGATACATTTTTATAAAAACATTTGACTCCTGTGAGTTATAATACATATGGCAAGTCAGCTTAAGTTAAAATACAACTAGTGAACAAATTTTTCCGTTAATGTAAATGCGCAGTATGTTGTGTATTAAGTGTAAGGGATTAGATAATTTTGAGTTGGTTCGGTAAAGTTGGGTTCAGAAATAATGTGCTTAAAGCTGAAGACAATGTTGATCATAGGTTGTCTGTAATTAACTTTATCTTTCTTTCAGATCAGATAGCAGAAAAGGAAAATTATTAGAGGATGAAGTTTATAAGATAAGGGGAAAATTAGACAACTGGAGGATCTTACAGCCAAGATGGAATAGACATTAAAAAGTGACTGCTGCAGCAATGTTAAAGATCCATATAGTAATCAAATGAACAGATTTAGTTGCTGATGGAAACATTCATTAGTGACAATAGGTGGAATTTCATTAAATTAAAATTAGGCCTTGACTGTCTTTACAAAAAAGAGTTATCTGACAGGTCAGTTTGGGGGTGGAGATCCAGGTCTTCAGGAGAAACATCAGTGGAATTAGCTCCATGACAGTCACAGATAAATATTCTTCAGCAGTTGATTGAACACAACTGTCCCATTAACTCTTGAACAATTTTCAAAGAAAAATTACAAAACATACAGAAAGTGTTGCTAAGAATAAAAAGTAATATCGCTTAATGTCAGTTTACATGTTCTTTGAAGCATATTAGAAATTTATCTGAAATTAAAGTTTTCTAAGATAATATATTGTATTTTATACTCTTTTAAACCCCCCACATCTAAGGCTATTTTATGATTCAGGATGAAATAGGTATTTGTAAGTTTGTCCCAAAATCAAATATTTTTAGGAACTGTTCATGAAGTCATGAAAAATGAGGAACATTGTTCATCATAGTTCATGAACATGTTCATTAACTGTGATAAATGATGATGAACCAGTTAGTGAACTTTTATGAACTATTCATGAATTCGGTTCATGAATAGTTCATGAACATTCAAGAACAGTTTGCAAAGTTATGGTTCATGAACTTTCATGAATTCATTTAATTTCATCATTGACAGAATTGACCATTTTCAGTTCATGCACAATCATGAATGGTTCATGAACCTTTTGATGAACATTCAGGGATGGTTCATGAACAAAGTTCATGAATCGTTCAAGAACTGTTCATGCCAGTTCATGAATTATTCATGATCATTTTGTAGGGGAATACATGGCCTTAGTATATTTCCTTTCTTGTTTACATAATAGACATGAATAAAGGAAAATATTTTTGCCCATGCAACATTACAATTTTTAAATAATTAATTCTGTTAATTTAAAATTAATATTTCAGAAACTTTTAATACTATTAAGCAGTAGTCTGTCTGATTTTATTGGAGTCATTATTTTCTTGCAGTTGATGGTTTCCTTTTTAGTGTTATTACTTTGTGATTCATATCATGCTTTATTTTTGCACTGGCCATTTGATTTTGTTACATGGTGCAGAATTGGCTTTAAGTTAAAGTAAAAATATCTATTAGCATATATTGGTTGACTGGCTGATTCATCAAACTGAAGGTAATATATCATAGAAATGACAGAGTACAGAAACTGACTTGCACAATTTATGGTAACTATAAACAACAAATTGGGGTCTATGGGATGCCCCACACCAAAATAAACCTAATTTATGGTTTCTAGTTACACAAAAGTAAAAAAAAATTTAAGCAGGGCCTGTTGAATATACACATGTAGTTGCAAGACCAGTGTTATCTAAACTCTGTGACTGGAATTTAGAGTATGTTTTGATCTTAATGAACACATAGTTGTTGTCAAGAAAAAAAATCAGAAACAAAACTTTTAAAATGGATGTTAAGGTTTATATGGTTTATTAATTAAGGTTTAAAGTTGAGGCATGTTGGTTTGTGCAAAAGATATTGCTAGATATGTACAGACCTAAAATTTGACGTAAATTTTTTTGTAGCAGGAAGGACTAGTGGATTGAGAAATTAACTAATCCTGTTAATTTTACAATAGCCCTTCCAACAGACATTGACTGTAATTAAATAAAACTGCTAGCTGTATGAATTTGAAAACTGTAGGGTTCACCAGGAAATTTACTAGACTTCTTAAAATGTTGTGTCCCATTTGTATGTTGAGTACTGTTGCATATAAATGATATATCAATGATTTGTATACTTACAATTGTCTGGGAAAATAGATTTTATGATCTCTTTTGGAACCATGCAGTAACAGTTTGGAAGACTGAACACAAGATGCCCACATTAGTAAATGTTTTCACAGATTGTATGGGTATGAAAATCTTGAAGTTAGAATAATTGCACATTATGTGTCAACTTTCCAAAACAATTTTGCTCAGACCTGCAATGGTTCATTCATCAGGTTTATGCTTTTTCATTTAAAACAATGAAAATTTATCACATGCAGCCATGAATGAAAAAATATTTGTTACAGGCAGCAAGAGAAAATCTTTTCACCTTTTTTATGTGAAAAGAAACATTGAAAAGATTCACCAGTGGTCTGTAACAATGAAATGCATGGACTTAATGTTAATATATTTGTTAGGAGATATTTGTTGTATACTCTCATTTACAACTCAAGACAAACATCAAACAAAAAAAGACTTGCTCTATTGCACCTGTAGACCAGGGTCAGTGCTACTTGTTCTACTTATTACTCATAACAAACTGCACAGACCAAGATCTACAGGTATCCAAACAAACCGTAAAGACCCAGATCTACAGGTATCCAAACAAACCGTAAAGACCCAGATCTACAGGTATCCAAACAAACCGTAAAGACCCAGATCTACAGGTATCCAAACAAACTGCACAGACCCAGATCTACAGGTATCCAAACAAACCGTAAAGACCCAGATCTACAGGTATCAAAACAAACTGCACAGACCCAGATCTACAGGTATCCAAACAAACTGTACAGACCCAGATCTACAGGTATCCAAACAAACTGTACAGACCCAGATCTACAGGTATCCAAACAAACTGCACAGAGCCATATCTACAGGTATCCAAACAAACTGTACAGACCCAGATCTACAGGTATCCAAACAAACTGCACAGAGCCATATCTACAGGTATCCAAACAAACTGCACAGACCCAGATCTACAGGTATCCAAACAAACTCTACAGACCCAGATCTACAGGTATCCAAACAAACTGCACAGAGCCATATCTACAGGTATTCAAACAAACTGTACAGACCCAGATCTAC
This sequence comes from Potamilus streckersoni, assembly GCA_016746295.1. Lineage (NCBI taxonomy): Eukaryota > Metazoa > Mollusca > Bivalvia > Unionida > Unionidae > Potamilus > Potamilus streckersoni. The sequence goes on from JAEAOA010002053.1 coordinate 3,400,307, forward strand.
AGGTATCCAAACAAACTGCACAGAGCCATATCTACAGGTATCCAAACAAACTGCACAGTCATATCTACAAGTATTCAAACTGTACAGACCCAGATCTACAGATATCCAAACAAACTGCACAGTCATATCTACAGGTATCCAAACAAACTGCACAGTCATATCTACAAGTATCCAAACAAACTGTACAGACCCATATCTACAGGTATCCAAACAAACTGCACAGACCCATATCTACAGGTATCCAAACAAACTGCACAGACCCATATCTACAGGTATCCAAACAAACTGCACAGAGTAATATCTACAGGTATCCAAACAAACTGCACAGATCCAGATCTACAGGTATCCAAACAAACTGCACAGACCCAAATCTACAGGTATCCAAACAAACTGCATGGAGTCATATCTACAGGTATCCAAATAAACTGTACAGACCCAGATCTACAGGTATCCAAACAAACTGTACAGATCCAGATCTACAGGTATCCAAACAAACTGTACAGACCCAGATCTACAGGTATCCAAACAAACTCTACAGACCCAGATCTACAGGTATCCAAACAAACTATAAAGACCCAGATCTACAAGGTATTCAAACAAACTGCACAGACCCAGATCTACAGGTATCCAAACAAACTGTACAAACCCAGATCTACAGGTATCCAAACAAACTGTAAAGACCCAGATCTACAGGTATCCAAAAAAAACTGCACAGACCCAGATCTACATGTATCCAAACAAACTGTACAGACCCAGATCTACATGTATCCAAACAAACTGTACAGACCCAGATCTACAGATATCAAAACAAACTGCACAGACCCATATCTACAGGTATCCAAACAAACTGCTCAGTCATATCTACAGGTATCCAAACAAACTGTACAGACCCAGATCTACAGGTATCCAAACAAACTCTACAGACCCAGATCTACAGGTATCCAAACAAACTGCACAGAGCCATATCTACAGGTATTCAAACAAACTGTACAGACCCAGATCTACAGGTATCCAAACAAACTGCACAGAGCCATATCTACAGGTATCCAAACAAACTGCACAGTCATATCTACAAGTATTCAAACTGTACAGACCCAGATCTACAGATATCCAAACAAACTGCACAGTCATATCTACAGGTATCCAAACAAACTGCACAGACCTAGATCTACAGGTATCCAAACAAACTGCACAGTCATATCTACAAGTATCCAAACAAACTGTACAGACCCATATCTACAGGTATCCAAACAAACTGCACAGACCCATATCTACAGGTATCCAAACAAACTGCACAGACCCATATCTACAGGTATCCAAACAAACTGCACAGAGTCATATCTACAGGTATCCAAACAAACTGCACAGATCCAGATCTACATTGATCCAAACAAACTGCACAGACCCAAATCTACAGGTATCCAAACAAACTGCATGGAGTCATATCTACAGGTATCCAAATAAACTGTACAGACCCAGATCTACAGGTATCCAAACAAACTGTACAGATCCAGATCTACAGGTATCCAAACAAACTGTACAGACCCAGATCTACAGGTATCCAAACAAACTCTACAGACCCAGATCTACAGGTATCCAAACAAACTATAAAGACCCAGATCTACAAGGTATTCAAACAAACTGCACAGACCCAGATCTACAGGTATCCAAACAAAATGTACAAACCCAGATCTACAGGTATCCAAACAAACTGTAAAGACCCAGATCTACAGGTATCCAAAAAAAACTGCACAGACCCAGATCTACATGTATCCAAACAAACTGTACAGACCCAGATCTACATGTATCCAAACAAACTGTATAGACCCAGATCTACAGATATCAAAACAAACTGCACAGACCCATATCTACAGGTATCCAAACAAACTGCACAGTCATATCTACAGGTATCCAAACAAACTGTACAGACCCAGATCTACAGGTATCCAAACAAACTGCACAGAGCCATATCTACAGGTATCCAAACAAACTGCACATTCATATCTACAAGTATTCAAACTGTACAGACCCAGATCTACAGATATCCAAACAAACTGCACAGAGCCATATCTACAGGTATTCAAACAAACTGTACAGACCCAGATCTACAGGTATCCAAACAAACTGCACAGAGCCATATCTACAGGTATCCAAACAAACTGCACAGTCATATCTACAAGTATTCAAACTGTACAGACCCAGATCTACAGATATCCAAACAAACTGCACAGTCATATCTACAGGTATCCAAACAAACTGCACAGACCCAGATCTACAGGTATCCAAAGAAACTGCACAGTCATATCTACAGGTATCCAAACAAACTGTACAGACCCAGATCTACATGTATCCAAACAAACTGTACAGACCCAGATCTACAGATATCAAAACAAACAGTACAGACCCATATCTACAGGTATCCAAACAAACTGCAGAGACCCATATCTACATGTATCCAAACAAACTGCATGGAGTCATATCTACAGGTATCCAAATAAACTGTAAAGACCCAGATCTACAGGTATCCAAACAAACTGTAAAGACCCAGATCTACAGGTATCCAAAAAAACTGCACAGACCCAGATCTACAGGTATCCAAACAAACTGTACAGACCCAGATCTACAGATATTAAAACTGCACAGACCCATATCTACAGGTATCCAAACAAACTGCACAGTCATATCTACAGGTATCTAAACAAACTGTACAGACCCAGATCTACAGGTATCCAAACAAACTGCACAGAGCCATATCTACAGGTATCCAAACAAACTGCACAGTCATATCTACAAGTATTCAAACTGTACAGACCCAGATCTACAGATATCCAAACAAACTGCACAGTCATATCTACAGGTATCCAAACAAACTGCACAGACCCAGATCTACAGGTATCCAAACAAACTGCACAGTCATATCTACAGGTATCCAAACAGACTGTACAGACCCAGATCTACATGTATCCAAACAAACTGTACTGACCCAGATCTACAGATATCAAAACAAACTGTACAGACCCATATCTACAGGTATCCAAACAAACTGCACAGAGCCATATCTACAGGTATCCAAACAAACTGCACAGTCATATCTACAGGTATCCAAACAAACTGTAAAGATCCAGATCTACAGGTATCCAAACAAACTGCACAGACCCAAATCTACAGGTATCCAAACAAACTGCATGGAGTCATATCTACAGGTATCCAAATAAACTGTACAGACCCAGATCTACAGGTATCCAAACAAACTATACAGATCCAGATCTACAGGTATCCAAACAAACTGTACAGACCCAGATCTACAGGTATCCAAACAAACTCTACAGACCCAGATCTACAGGTATCCAAACAAACTGTACAGACCCAGATCTACAAGGTATTCAAACAAACTGCACAGACCCAGATCTACAGGTATCCAAACAAACTGCACAGACCAGATCTACAGGTATCCAAACAAACTGTAAAGACCCAGATCTACAGGTATCCAAAAAAACTGCACAGACCCAGATCTACAGGTATCCAAACAAACTATAAAGACCCAGATCTACAGGTATCCAAACAAACTGTACAGACCCAGATCTACATTGATCCAAACAAACTGTACAGACCCAGATCTACAGATATCAAAACAAACTACACAGACCCATATCTACAGGTATCCAAACAAACTGCACAGTCATATCTACAGGTATCCAAACAAACTGTACAGACCCAGATCTACAGGTATCCAAACAAACTATACAGACCCAGATCTACAGGTATCCAAACAAACTGTACAGACCCAGATCTACAGATATCCAAACAAACTGTACAGACCCAGATCTACAAGGTATTCAAACAAACAGCAGAGACCCAGATCTACAGGTATCCCAACAAACTGCACAGACCCAAATCTACAGGTATCCAAACAAACTGTAAAGACCCAGATCTACAGGTATCCAAACAAACTGCACAGAGCCATATCTACAGGTATCCAAACAAACTGTACAGACCCAGATCTACATGTATTTAAACAAACTGCACATAGCCATATCTGCTGTCAGAATATGCAATGGCAGATCTGGGTCCATGCAGTTTGCATTTGGACTTATAAGCAGGAATATATGGCATAATTGCAAGTTAAAAACCTAAGGTTTAAATAAGGCGTAAAGAAATGTAGATTATCATTAAATAATATATTTCAGAAGATTATTATTTTTTCTTTTAACCAGTGCCTTAACCTTCCCTAAATGAAAAATAATCCCATAATAATGTGTTTCACTGGTTGGAAAGATGGATAGTGTTAAGCTTGTCACTTGTCATAAACACCATGAGAGACTTGCATTTTGTTAAAGTAAGAGCACTCTTTTTATTTTAAATTATCTATATTAAATCAGACTTTGATCACTCAAGCACTTGGCTTCACATAATAGTATCTTGTATGCAACCCTAAAAGTTCAAATATCAAAAATATTTTTTAAGTCAGTTTCTGGACTTGGCAAACTTTTTGACATATGTGTCCATGTTCATATGTAGGTCTAATCCACAACCTAGATTGTCTTAAGTTCTGTACCTTTTTTTAAAAAAAAACAAACGATTTTTGCTTTTGCTACAAAGAGAGTTTCTTGTATTGATCTAAAGGTTTTAACAAGGTTGATGTTTTTTAGTAAAGATTTTTAAGACACATAATTGCAAAACTTTACTTCTCAAGGTTTATCAGGTTTTGCAGGTGAACATGATAAAATGTTTACAAAGAAAGGAAAAAACTGGGCTGCTTGGATAATCCTTTTTTCTCAGTTTCAATGAGTGGATATTACTAAATATTTAAATGTCCAATTTACAATATTTTGGAACTGCATTTGCTGACAAGGTTTGAATCTGTTGAAATTTCATTGAGAGTTTACTAGCAAGGGAGAAGTAGCTTGAGAAGTTACTAGTATGGGAGGCAACTTATAGGATTATATCTAAGCTGAAAGGTTGAATGTCCTCCATGAGTTGTTTCCCTTATATGCATCAGCTGTGTTATTTATGGAGTTTCAAACCACAGATGTTAATAAAATTTAATAACTGAAGTGTGTGTGTGTGTATGTGTGTGTGTGTGTGTGTGTGTGTGTGAGTGTGTGTGTGTGTGATTTAGATTTTAACATAGCTTTAACAGTTTTTCAGTCATATTGCTACAATGTCAGCAGTGTGACAGTTTATAGTGATGTCTAACACTGGGGTATCATGCCTCAGACATGTGCCATGATGTCCCAGGCACATTATCCTGACACCAGGCCAACCAGTCCTAACACTAACCTGTTAATGCTGAGCACCAAGTGGGGGAGCTATTAGTACCATTTTTAAAAGTCTTTGGTATGACTTGACTGGGGATGAACCCGCGACCTCCCGCATCTGAGGCAGAGGCTCTAACCACTAGGCCACTGGATTGGTAATAACTGAAGTAAAAACTTAAATTTATCACCAATTTATTTCCAAATTATTCTGATGAATTTTGTCTTTAAAATGCATCCTTCCCTAATTGTTAAAAAGAATGCAAACAAAAACCCGTTTAAGCAATATCACACACACACACACACACACACACACACACACACACACACACACACACACACACACATTAATGACTATTTTGAAACACTGTAAATAACAAACATAATTAATACTGATTGTAAAATATTTAAATTATATTCTTTTTGGTCTCTTATGAGTTTGTTTTCAGATTAGCTTTTGATGGTTACATTTACTTTTTTTGTAAGCTTTTGATTGATTGGTTGATTGATTGTATTTTAATGGCACATTCACACATGAAAGGTTAGGTTGGAGTAAAGTGCCTTGATGAGAAATGATTTAATTAAAGGTGAACTTGTCATTTACATGAGGTAAAAATACTACACAGGCATCAGAAGTGTTACAAATGGACAGGTTTGTGTCTTTGACAGGCAAGTCAGTGTTTGCAAGTCTTGACTGAACTGAAATGTTCAGGAATATGGCAAGATGTGAGAATTTTGGTTTGGTGTTTTATGGCAAAGCTTAGCAAGGAGGCATTTGGAGTTAAGTGTCATGGCCTGGGACACTCCATGGTAGATAACTTGGGCTGATCTCATAGTAGGATTACAACCTGTTCCCTTTGGTCCATGGCTTCCTGAGACATACAAGAAGTGCTTTCAAGCCCTAGTTGAAAGTACTAAAGGAGTTTTTTTGTGTATATGTGTAATATTTGGTGCAAAATATGTTCACAAGAGTCATAATTAGTTCTCTCTGTTAATGTTTTGTGTATTAATATTTGTTAAAATGCTGCAGATGTTTCTACTAAGAATCGGCTGAATTTATTGGTAATATTATTTTTTTCAATTATTGCAAGCCTTGGGCATCAACTAAACAATTATTCATCAATGGCCGGCATTTGCTGAGATTGCCTCATTTTTTATGAATACAAATGAACAAAACTTTTGTCATACATATAACAGCTTCCTACACATCAATGAAAGTGTCCTTTTTAATAATGAAATAAGTGACTGTGCTTGGGATTAAAATTTTTATTGTCACATTCTGGATAGTAAGAAAGTTCACACTAGGTCACAGTATTGATTGGTAAAGCAGGTTTATGTTTATGCATGAGATAAAAGGAAATTTATTCACAGATTGGCACAGATGCTAAAGGAGGATAGTTGATTTTCACTCTTGGATAGTGAGGATGATTATTAGTGGAGGTGTAACAATTCATTGATACCTGTTGACATCACAATATTTTCTGTTATGATACACTACAACCATCATTACTACTGCTGAATATTCCAATATGAATTTCATGACATTGAATTTACATTGGTAAATATGATGGTGAGAAAAGAAAGAGAATTAAAGAGCTTTGTCTTTATACACACACACACACACACACACACACACACACACACACACACACACACACACACACATATATATATTCATACATATTCACACAGACCACACTAGTACAACACCAATACATTGACAGACAATATATGCAAAGTCAAAGACAAATTAATAGTCTGTAGCAGCACTCCTGTACCACAATATGCATTGTATCACCTTTTTGCTGCATGATACATAATATGGTATATATTGTATCACCACTCATTGTTATGCATATTATTATTAGGGGTGAAGGATACCTGGCCCAGTCATCCAGACTTGGGCAGCTAATTTTGCACTACTTAGCCTGGTGTTGTTTTAAGATATAAACTTTGATTTTGCCAGGTAGGATAGTCCCTCCCTTGTCTTTCTCCATGTCAGTGAATAAATTTCCAAAAAAAGCTGTTTTAGGGTTTGAAAATATTGGCAATTAGAGAGAAGGTGGTGAAACCAGACAAAATAGGAGTGGAGAACCTGACTCAGTCAAAACCAACCCATTGTATCCAGGAACATTTCTCAGCTGATACATGACTGATCATTATATGAATTGCAAACAAGCTGGTGATTAGCATACATAATTATTAATGCCCCCAATATACAGTTAATAAAAATTATACCAGCATATTAAAAATGAAAACAGTGCATTACTTGGGGCATTTCCTAATCATCTTTAATAACTATTCCTACAGACCAAATATATATCAAATCTAGACTAATTAGCTCAGTTGGCCAGATGTGATTGCCTATAGTGTTACTCTGATGGTCAGTTCTATCACAAGGGATGCAGGCTGAGCCACTCCATGAAGTTTTCATTTGGTAATGTTGATCTTTCTTCTTTGCTAAAATTGCAGAGCTTTGGGGTGCTATCAGACTAGACCCCTTCTGTTGGCATAGAAAGTTAGTCCGATGATGCTGATAAGTTTAGATTTTAATGCATCCCTGCTGTAGCTGTAGCTGAAATGTGCTGTTCTTGAAAGTGTTATTGACAGCTTTAAATTGGTCCTGAAGTTATACTCCACTTTCAGGGGATGGAGATGATTGTTGAGGGAAGTTAAAGATTTATGAATCATAAATTAAAGAAGTTATTTGACTTGCATTCAGCAACATTATTTAAATCATTTTGCATTTATACCATGTGACTGTCATCCTTCATGGGCTGTTGCAAATTCAAATAAAAATTAATGCGTCTTTGAAGATCACTTTAAATTTCTCATAGATTAGGCATGATACACCTGCAAATTTGTACATTTTTTGTTTGTTTTGCACCTTGGTATATGTTAGCATTGGTTGCCCTTTATGAAGATACAACTTTGGGATGTCAATGCCTTAAGCAAACAAGCTTTGTTGCATAAAAATGCATGACTTTAATGCAGCATATGTTGGCCTGACATCAATAATGACCTCAGGAAAGGGCTTGTAGAAGGTGTAAGGTGTGGGAAATCACTGTAGCTTCCTTGGAACATGGACACAAAGCATTCAGTGAATCTCCCATGATCATTGACACTCGACTTAAAATTCTTAAGAATGCTGGCATTCCAGCTTGCAGTTAGTTGCATTAAAGTCTTACCTCATCAGTATCATCTAATTCTGCAACCTCCTATTAACACAGAAAGAACCCATTCATAGATCCAAAGCATTTCAAATATGTAGACGTTGATGTGGAGTATAGTTTATAGGATTCACACCAGCCATACAAATCTTGTAACCAGTCTTGTTGGCAGTCCAAAATGTTTTGCCAGTTCATTTTATTTTTATGTCCCCATATTTTGGAGCCAGATGTTTTCCCTGGAATTGCCAGGGTTGTTGTAGCGGAGTGGGTGGGTGGGGGTGGAGGATTTTAAAACATTAAAACCCTCCTTAATTTATTCCGCATTTTTAGCTAAGGAATGATCTCCCGTTGTTTTATTGCCCAGTGTGGACAGATAGATAGAATGTTACAGATAGCTGAGCAAATTATTGAAAGAAAATAAACAACAACCAGCCCCCTTTTTAAAAATAAAGATATACAATTTAATCAGTTTAGTATATAATCAAAAGAAAATCATGTTTAGTCTAACAGATTTATTAAATTAAATGTACTCAATTATTGCATAACCAAAATTCACTTTCCAAACAACTAATGCATAACCAAAATTCACTTTCCAATCTAACTGATTTAAAGTGACAGAATTTAGTAAGTGTTCCATTTATATCATATTACAATTTTGAGCACAATTTCCATGCTTTGACAGCATCCTCTGATGTATGTCTCCTCTTGACTTGTTTCTCAGCCTAGTGGTCTTCTTTTGACCCTTAACTATTTGATCTCTCTCATAGAAATGAATTTCCCATGACTCATTGAGTTCCCTGACTTATCTCCTCTCAAAGTATGAAGCTGTTTCTTAAATATATAATATGCCTCACACTAGACAAATTCCACTACTCATCAATATATATAACTATATTGGTTGTACTCAGATAATTGAGTCACACTGCAGGAATTCTGACATAATGTGATCTTAACAAAAAACTTTCTATACAGATTCTGTGTTTTGGTAAATACTGTTGCTTTAGTACAAATGACCTTAGTTCAAAGTTCATTTCACTCAGCACACAATAACTAATGAATTACTATGTTCATTCTCAGACAAATGTGGCTGTATATACCAGCATTACTACACATCTTATTTATATTTTGCTAGTCAATGCAGTTGATAAAATAAATGCTCAATTACTTATGGGATAATACCCACTAAATTTAGTTATATTAAGTAACCAGCATGATCATTTAAATATTGCAAAATCATATATAAGTATATGCTTGTCATTAACACAGATAGCAATATCATCCTACACATGGAATCAATGCATATGTCATAAGAAATAGGACACATTTGTATATTATGGTTAATTCAAAAATCCAAATGAAATACTGCATATTTGCATTCTTTGAGGTACATCATAAATCCCAATGAAATTCTACATATTAAATATTTAATTACATGCAATCCATCAATTCTCTCAATAATTGTAAAAATCAAAGAATTACCATATTTTCCTGCATATATCCCGCAGACACAGATAATCCGCACCCTCATATAGCCCGCGGGTTTTTTTTTATAAAAGATCATTGGCTTAACCCGCAACTTTTAACCCGCAACCATAGATTAATTGACTTTTTGTAGATGTTCATACTACAACTACTACATTTTCACTCACCCACACAACATGCAAATTTGTATTTATGCTATCAAGTCAGTCGGCTCTGGTCCATATTCATCCCTCTGCATCAGTTCAAGTTAGTCACCCTGCTTCCATTATATTCCGGCTAAGCTGGCAGATTTGAATTTTGAAGCCAGTTACTTGTCAGCTGGATATGCAATGGTGTGAGTTCCTGAGGCTGACTGCCACAATTGTCAGTTTGAATGTAGCTTGCATAAGGTCAATTGGTCAATTGGTCAATTAACTATTCAAGCTCGGTAGACAGTGCTTATGCTGTCTATAGGAGCTGTATCTTAAAACTACAGGTTACATAAACACGGACATTTCTAAGTAATTTTGTATTCTTGTGAAGTTTAGATTCAAGTTTAAGTAATTTCTTTCTGTTAAATTTAAAAATGCCGAAACAAAATTCTTACACAGCCGACTTGAAGTCAACTGCCATTGTATATGTTGAAGTGCATGGTAATAAAGCCACAGGCAGAAAATTTTATATTGATGAGAATGTGATCCAAGGTTCAAGAATAGAAGAAGGACCATTTGAGAAGATGAATCCACGAAAACATGCTCATCATGGACCTAAAGCAAAATGGCCTCTTCTTGAAGCTGACCTGAAGCAGTGGATTATGGCCCAGTGGAAAACAACCGACCAATCTTGACAGTTGCCATCAAACTAAAGGCCAAACTCAGCACAGCAGAGAAGCACATTGATGATTTTAAAGGAGTGCATTTGGTGTATAAATTTATGAAGAGGAACCATTTGTCAATCAGAACACAATGACCAGGGAATGTCTACCTGAGAATTGTGTGAAGATGTATGATTTTCATGAATTCATTGCCAGGGAAATTCAAAAGCTTGACATTCTCCATTCTGCTATTATTAATATGGACTAAGTACCGATGTGTTTTGACATTCCGGCAACAACATATTGAAATATTATTAAGTTTAAATTTTTTTTTTATATAGCCCGCACCCTTATATAACCCACACAAACCTTGCAGGGTTTGTAAAAATCGGGTATAATCTGTGGGATATATGCAGGAAAATATGGTAAATGGCATAAAACTAACATATCAATAGAGTCCTACGAATACACACATATGCGTAAATCATAAGCATATCAGCACATTTGTAAACTAACCAAACAAATGAAAGAGATTGTTAAATGGAAACTAAAATTGCATACCTTAATGTTGTTTTCTTTCCACACAGCCATGTTGTTGTCTATAGCCTGTCTTCTTTTTTAAGACAGCTGTTTGGCCCTTACTACTTTGTTAATGAAGGATAAATCTATCATCATGGTTTCCCATGGAGCCTCAAATTCGACTTCTAGTAATAAAAATTGGACTAAAGAATTTTGAGCAAGTTGGTACTCTAAATTGTCAGTTTCCCAAAGCATACACCCTTAATTTCCCTGACCAATCAGAAATAACTGTTCATAAAATTCTCACCAATCATGTCTATGATCAGATTTCTCTAGCCTAAAATATGCTGCAATTAGCTTCCTTTTGAAAATACAATTAATTGACATGCACCCCTTTTGAACTGTTATGGTCTGAATTCTCTATCAAGCATTTCGCTGTACTGCTAAAATGATGTGGTCAAATGTTTCCAAAGCTTAATTTAATCCTTTTATGTTTTCAGAGGTGAAATAAATAATCGGTGAATTTTTTTAAGACCTCTCTGGCTTGTCTATGTTAACTTCAAAGCATGATTTATTTAACTTTAAGTTTCATAAAGTCTTCAAAATTTGATACCACAGTTGTATGAGGACACAAGACAGTAGAGAGAACTAAAATCTGTTTGAGAGAGATCACTATTCTTTTATTTCATTCTCAATAATGGAACTGCTTGCTCTCTGTAGTGATTTCTGTTGGGTATGATGTCCTAGCTGCTTGTGCCATATTACCAAAATACTGTCCTTGAGGCCATAAGTTTGAGACTTCTTAGTGATTAAATAGATGATACATATACCAGTACTTCTGGTACCATATAATAAAAGGAAATATATGACTATAATTGCCTTAGAATAGGAACCAAGCTATAAGAGGGAGAACTATTTTACTCATGTTATACCAAAGGATCTTATAGTGAAGGAGAGCTGTATTACTCATGCTATATCAATCAAAGGGACTTATAGTGAAGGGGAACTAGTAACCTAGGAGAGCTATATTGTGTAGGGCCTTATAATAAGGGACATACATATTACCAATGTTATATCAAAGATCCCAACAGAGGAGGAGCTGTATTACTCATGTTTTATCAAATGGCCTTACAGTGAGGGAGAGCTGTAATATCTTACCAGACATGACTGTAGGAGAGCAGTTGTCACAGAGAAGGTAATAAGAGAGCTAATTCTAATATGATGCAAAGTGACATGTCAGCATGTGACAATAGTGCCTGGTAGAGCAGAGTTACAGCCCCTGTGCTGCTATTTATCATAAATTTCACCAATCTTCTAATGTAACTCAAGTTTTTTCCCAATCTTCTGATCTATCTCAAATGAGGAAGGAAAAAGCTAATTGACATAAACTGTTCTTCGAAATAATGAAGATGTTAGGTTAAAACAACAATAATATATTCATTTTAGAATTAAGATGTGCCACCCCTAATTCAGTCAAAGTTGCTTTTAATTCTGATCTTTTTCTAGAGTGCTCCAAAAGTAGTGAAATGATACATTTGACAAATTCCATTAGTGACTTATCTAATTTGTTATGTGATGTTACTAATACCAGAGAACAGACTATTTGACAATTTTTTTTGTGTTACCAGAAATCACACTCTTTGACTTTATCACACTATTTGTCATGTGATGTTACTAATACCAGAGATCAGACTATTTGACATGTGATGTTATTAACACCAAAAGATCAGACTATTTGTCACTTGATGTCATTAATACCAGAAACTGGACTGTGGAGCATTACAAGATACAGTACAGAATCAAAATGAGGTCACCCACTGTACTAAAAACCAAAATATTAATTCAGAAATGATTATTGAACTCTAAATGTAAATGGTTTTTATATAATGTCTTGCTCTTGTATTTCAAAATACAATGAAACATATTTGGAAAAAAATTCTTTATGCTTTGCAGTTCTGTGCACTTTTTGTTATGTCATACAAGTACAATATGCTTGAATCTTTTCTTCCTTTTTTAAGTACATATACATTTTGCAATGAACTGGGTGTGTGACATTAGGAGCACATAATCCAAGGCAGGTGGTTTGTCTTCAAGTACATTATACTTAGGTTAACAGGGTCATGGTCAGTGGAGAGTTAATAAAAGTGAGGGCACAGGATCAATAAAGAGTGTCTAGACTTTTAATTTAAAAATGACAAGCTGAAGGTTAAACATCATATAGATAGGATATATTCTTTTTATCAAAGATTAAGGTGATCATTACAGTAAAAACTGTTCTGAAAATTGACTTTGAATAATACTCTAGCTAGAAGTTCAATTTAAACAATATTGCTCATTTTAACCCTTTCCCTCATAGAGTATAGATTTTTATCCCTTTGATATGCATATAGCGAAGTTACCAAATGCAGTCTGCTATGCATAGGCCTGTTAAGCAGTGAAGTATATGTTAAATTTAACAGCAATTTTGACCATTTTAGGTTTTTGGTACACATATATTAATTATGGAAAGATTTAAGAGCAAAATACAGTCATTATAGCTGTATAATTATTTTTCACAAAATAATTGTGTATGTGCTTTAAAATCTTGAGAGAACTAGTTTACTATCAAAACAGTGAAGCTGCGTGATCAACAGTACATACTTAAAATTTACAAGTTCTTTGTGCTTACATAACTAAATCAGCTAAATTTGATAATTTATAAAAACTAATGTCTTCCTACATCAGTATCAGAGCTTTTACCTAAATTTATAATTGAAGCTTTCATAGTTGTGACTTTTCTCAAGTAATGAACATATCAGCAACCAACATTTTGTTGAAACAGTGATCACATGATCTGTAATGATCCTTCTCACCTTGAATGTAGTATCTAACAGTGGGTTTTCCCCCAATGGTGGGATACAAAAAACCCCCATAAAAATGGCTGCTGTTTACAGAGTTGCCAAAAGGTGCATGTTTAGGAATTGGGTAAAGTTCCAAAGGCATCTGTATGGGACTTTGGTAGAGTGCCAAAAGACACTTGTATGAGGTAAAAGGGCTAATGCTAGGATGGGAAGTCTATTTTCAGGAATGCTATTGCTGGAAATAGTGTATTTTAAATAATTCCTTCCAGATGACATGTAAACAATTTAAATTGAAGATACTGATCATTACTGGTTAATCCAGGTGTCCTTTATTCTCAGTTGTTTTAATTACTGTAAGTACTTGCATAAAAGTCTAGTCCAACTGCCAACTGATTTCCGGGGCATTACACACTTGTAAATCAGTGTCTTTATTGTTTATTCTTCTGATTTGCCCTATCAAACTACACAGACCCAGATCTGCTGCTGCATTATGTGAATTCTGATCTGGGTTAGTGCAGATTGCAGTTAGACTCGATTATGAGTGAGTATATACTATTACAAACTGCATGGATAGTTGTCTTCTTTGACATGCAGAGCAATAGACATTTTCTAGGACAAATCCATGTGGTCAAGAAATAACTGCATGTTTGCCTACTTAAAACTCTATTGATTCTTGCTCAAAACTTTGCTCTGATATATTCATTAAAATCTAATATATTCACAGAAATTTCTTATGCCAGTTGAGTAGGAAATCAATTGCTAAATTTCACCATTTATGAAATCTATTGGGATTATTGGCTAGTCTAGTAATTATCAGCTTGCCAGTCTATTTAAGTATAATTCAACTACAGATCTCTCATGTTATATTGCACCACATTATTACATGATTCTGGACATAATGCAGTTCTGCTGTAGATCCCATGACCAAATTATACCAAAATATACCATCAAGGGTTGAAAAAAAAAAACAGCGAAACTTAATGTCTTGTATCTTCATTTGCTTTCCAAAAAATACCATTATTTTGTAAGTTTTGATGATGCCCACAATACCATGTTTTTTTTTTCTATTATGCTTTTTTCTATATGCAGTTCTGTATATATCATGGTATCTGGTTTAATTCAGTTTAGTACATGGTCAGTGGTTATGGGCACTCACCACTTAACTGGGTTATTATGTGGGATAACTATTTATTTGACTGTCAGCCTGGATGTTGCATGGATTTGGTTGATGTGGAAATCTACCTTCCCTTTCTTTCTCTGTTAATGCCGCCATATCTATAGAAGACCCATATCCATGTGTCCAGTCCCATCCCATCCCTTGTAAATTTCATTTCAACTCCATAACTTTAGATGAACTGCAAGAATTGAAACTGGATATGACATAATACTTTACAATATATATGTCTTTGTCAAGTTCAGTTTTTACCATTTTCTGACAAAATTATGGCTCCAGTTTAACATTCCAAAATATGTCATATTGGTGGGGATATCATTGTCATATTGTTAGGGACATCATGTCATTGTTGGAGTTATCATGTCATATTGGTAGGGACATCAGTGACATTGGTGAATACACAAGTGCCATATTGGTGGGGACATCAGTGGCATATTATATCCATTTCACTGTTCATGATCATATAAAATCTGACAAAAAATTGTCCATACTTTGTCTTCAGTTGTGTTAAATATTGAATGGTTTTAAGATCACTTTAAATGTTTTCATCAAATGATGAAAATTGCCATTATTTCAAGATATGGTTTAAATGCTTCCTGCATACCCTAAACCCCATTTTCCCCTCTATTTATTGCATTTGTTAAAAAATTGTTGCAGTTTGTATGATAATAAACAAAAGGATCATTTGTTTATATTGAAAGAATGAGTCAGGGAGCTGGAAAGAAAACACCTGTCTGTAATTACTTTACACCTGTACAAATCTTTCCTTTCTTAAAATGGCAATCTGGATGGTTTCTTAATAAGGTCAGTAATTAGTAGTCTTGCTGTGGTGTAGAGTTCTTTATCCACACCCATTTTATATAAACATGGTTTGATAAGAGAACACTATTAATTGTAACTAAATAGTATGCAACATAGTAATAAGAAAGAATTAATAATACCAAATGTATTTGAAAATTTCAGTGTTCTTTGTTCACCCTTGGAAATATGGGCCATGGGGTTATCTATCTTATTTCTGGTTGGATATATGTGCAAAATATCATGTGGATAGAAATTTAGTAATTACTCATTCTTTTCCATCCGTATGGCTGTCTTTCTTGAAAGTTATGAAATGAATAGAACAACTTCTATCTCAAAAGATTAAAGTTATTTCATGAGAACAAATACATGTTGACCCTTTTTATCAGGCAAAAAGAGACCCATTGGCAGACTGTGTCTGTTTTTTGGTGCCATCCCTAGCATTTTTTGCCCATCAAGGTTATTAAAAAATGTGTATTCTTTTCCTGTCTTTATTATTTTATAAATTTACACAGTGAACACAAGTGTCCAGATTAATGCATTATTTGTTTGGAGTTTTTTTTTTTTTTACTTACATTGCTGATGTAGATGTTTTTGTAGCATTTGAGAGTATGCATTCTAAGATTTATGTAGAAATGAGTTGATCTTTAACATAAAGAAATATGGAATGGAATATGACATGTCCTGTTTTATTCAGTCTTTCATATGTCAAGTATTTATTAAGACCATTGCTTTTAATTGGCAACATAATTGATGGATGCATTTAGTGGTACAGTAGACAGATGGAGGTAAATATGGAAGAATTGTCCATTGAAAAGGTCTGTTAGGCTCTTTGTTAAACATAGTTCATGTTATCAGGCAATTTTGGCAATTTTGGTCATGGGTCCATTTCATTGACAGATATTAAATAATGGTCATGTACCTAATTATGAGATGTCTCACAAGAAAGTAGTACATTAAAACCTGTCTTGAGTGACCTTTGCTATGAGCAGTCACCTGTCATTTATGACCAGATCAATCTTATTATATAAGTACATTGTCTTCAGTGACCAACTGCCAAACATGATAGGGACAAATAATTGGTTTGAGAGTAATTTCCTTGACCAATGGATGACTTGAACTGTTCAGTTTCTCACTGTTTTAGCATTGTAGATGAATAATTTTGCACTTCATTTGTCAAACTTCTTGATATATTAAGCTTATTGGTGCCATCTTCATTGCCTGTCCTCTGGTCCATCATCATCATCATCACCACCACCACCACCACCACCACCACCACCACTACTACTATCAAACCCTTAACCCAAGAGAGCATTGGGGCACAGCAGTTGACTTTACAAACAATTCTCTCCATTTTTTCTTGTTTTCTACTGCCCTTTGGAAGATCTTCAAATTCCATGCCTGTCCACTCCTTATTGTTGACTTTCCACTTTTTCTGTCTTCCTCATTGTCTACACCCTTGCACTGTGCCTTGTAAGATTGTTTTTGCCAGTCCATATGATCTTGAGACATGACCACTTTGCGCTTTTTTATACAGTGGTCAAGAGGTATATATTTTATGAGAGGCCCAGGTAGCATCTCATTTTGAAGGTTTGAATTGTCTTTTTAGATATGATGTGAGCATCTATGTTTTACAATCATACAGAAGAATGGATATAGCAATCAAGCATGTCAGCCTTATTTTGGAATCAAGATTAATGTTGCTATGTTGTCCTGTGGTCTGTAGCATCTTCAGATTTATCTCAGTATTCAGCCGTTCACCACAATTTCAGATAAAAGAATTAATTTTGTCCCTGCTATGAACAGCTAGTTCACAAAAACAAATGGACACTGCTGGTGTTTGTTTAATCTGTTGTAAATCCAGGGCTGAGCAAATCCCATAGACATGTTGGGACTAGTAATTTTTTAAGTCAGGCAAGTAAAATTTTCCAAGGCACTAGTTTGGGACAAGTACTTTTTTAAAATGTCGGGCTAGTCCTCATTTTCATGTTTTAATCACTATATCTACCCTTTTTTTTGGCCAATCATATACTCCAGGCTTACTGAATACTTGATTCTAGCCCTTCATCCAATATACATTTTTATCCTGTTTTACTTGACTGCATATTGGACTAAGGGACCAAATTAGACCAAATTATTGCAACTCAAAACAGTCAAACAAAAGAAAGCCAGTAGATCAATTTGCAATGTTGTAAGTAGTTTAATTGCAACGAGTTTGCTCAGTATAGATCATAAGGATCCACTCATTGTGATTTTAATACAAGCAAGTCAGTGTAATTAAATTAATGATAGGTATTTTATGGAAGTCAGTGTCAGTTTCCTTTATGTGCTGATTAAATGACAGTAAGAATTCTTTAATTTATAATTGTTTATACAGATTATTAACTACCATGTGGGATATTGTGTTTGAAGCAAAACAATTAAGCTAATTACAATTTGGAGAAGATAAATTTGTTTGAAAATGGAGGGATAAAATGTAAGACTGAAGGACACTGAGTGTGCTGCAGCTATTTCTCCAAAAGGACATAAGCAACAATCCATGATGGTAAAAATGTCAAATATGACATGACAAGGAGACAGAGTAATTTTCAGCCTAATTGTGTTAATTGTTATCCCAGGCTTGAATATATTGACTTGGAAGGAAAGATGTTTTGCAGTTAATGCAAACAATATACAAAACTGGCTCAGGTAAGAAATTCATACATACATTTCTGTAAATGAACCCAGCTTGAGGACTTTAAACCAGACACAGCTATCAACTACTGGCTTAGTGCTGATGCAGATGGTAGACATATACATGGACATAGTTTCAAATCCATCAGCTAAAACATACACATGAATCTGAATAAGCCAAATGTATAACAACCAATGTTTAAGAAAAAATAAATTCTTTTAAGAAATAATTATGTTGTATATTATTTCTTTTGTTTTTTCTATGGATTAAATACATGAGTTTCATCAAATCTCGCAAGTGATTACCATTTTGGGACCAGTGAAAAGTAAGGTGGGACTAGTGAAGAGAAAGGTGGGACTAGAATGAATTTTCTGAAACCACTTGTCCTGGACTAGTGGTTAAAAAAAATTTTGCTCAGCCCAGAAACCACAACCACACAGGAGTCTGCATACAAAGTGCAGATTGTTCTAATAGGGCATTGTTATATATGTGGACATCACAAAGATAGGTCAAAACTACTGACCTTTATTTGATCCTTTGAAGTCACACCCATTTAAGAAAGTCTTGGTGCTAATAAATAAAAACACCATTATGAATGTAACCATTGCTATTTAAAAGGACCTATCACCAATATATATATATAGTCAGTTCAGAGGTTTGTATTGTTTATTTATCTTTTGTGAAAAATGCAAACTCATGATAATAAAACATGAGAATTTTTTTAACAGGAATTGATTGTGGTAGTCAAGCATATGTGTGGAGTCTGTAATGCATGTGATGAAGGAGGTTAACAAGTGATTACTGTTTTCCAGATTAGATTTTGTCATTGTGGAAGGTTTGTGTTTTTGATTGATTTTTTTTAATGCTACCAATACCAAGTCATTATTTCATCACTGTGGTGCAGACTTCTTAAGTCTTGTTTATTTAGGTAATCTCTTCCTCACAGTGGTGCAGACTTCTTACAGTCTTGTTTATTTAGGTAATCTCTTCCTCACTGTGGTGCAGGCTTCTTAGTCTTGTTTATTTAGGTAATCTCTTCCTCACTGTGGTGCAGGCTTCTTAAGTCTTGTTTATTTAGGTAATCTCTTCCTCACTGTGGTACAGGCTTCTTACAGTCTTGTTTATTTAGGTAATCTCTTCCTCACTGTGGTGCAGGCTTCTTATAGTCTTGTTTATTTAGGTAATCTCTTCCTCACTGTGGTGCAGGCTTCTTAAAGTCTTGTTTACTTAGGTAATATCTTCCTCACTGTGGTGCAGACTTCTTACAGTCTTGTTTATTTAGATAATCTCTTCCTCACTGTAGTGCAGACTTCCTAAGTCTTGTTTATTTAGGTAATCTCTTCCTCACTGTGGTGCAGACTTCTTACAGTCTTGTTTATTTAGGTAATCTCTTCCTCACTGTGGTGCAGACTTCTTAAGTCTTGTTTATTTAGGTAACCTCTTCCTCACTGTGGTGCAGACTTCTTACAGTCTTGTTTATTTAGGTAATCTCTTCCTCACTGTGGTGCAGACTTCTTACAGTCTTGTTTTTTTAGGTAATCTCTTCCTCACTGTGGTGCAGGCTTTTTACAATCTATTTTTTTAAGTAATATCTTCCTCACTGTGGTGCAGGCTTCTTACAGTCTTGTTTATTTAGGTAATCTCTTCCTCACTGTGGTGCAGACTTCTAACAGTCTTGTTTATTTAAGTAATCTCTTCCTCACTGTGGTGCAGGCTTCTTACAGTCTTGTTTATTTAGGTAATCTCTTCCTCACTGTGGTGCAGGCTTCTTACAGTCTTGTTTATTTAGGTAATCTCTTCCTCACTGTGGTGCAGGCTTCTTACAGTCTATTTTTTATGTAATCTCTTCCTCACTGTGGTGCAGACTTCTTACAGACTTGTTTATTTAGATAATCTCTTCCTCACTGTGGTGCAGGCTTCTTACAGTCTTGTTTATTTAGGTAATCTCTTCCTCACTGTGGAGCAGGCTTCTTACAGTCTTGTTTATTGAGGTAATCTCTTCCTCATTGTGGAGCAGGCTTCTTACAGTCTTGTTTATTTAGGTAATCTCTTCCTCAGTGTGGTGCAGACTTCTTAAGTCTTGTTTATTTAGGTAATCTCTTCCTCACTGTGGTGCAGGCTTCTTACAGTCTTGTTTATTTAGGTAATCTCTTCCTCACTGTGGTGCAGGCTTCTTACAGTCTATTTTTTATGTAATCTCTTCCTCACTGTGGTGCAGACTTCTTACAGTCTTGTTTATTTAGGTAATCTCTTCCTCACTGTGGTGCAGGCTTCTTACAGTCTTTTTTTTATTGAGGTAATCTCTTCCTCACTGTGGTGCAGATTTCTTACAGTCTTGTTTATTTAGGTAATCTCTTCCTCACTGTGGTGCAGGCTTTTTACAATCTTGTTTATTTAGGTAATCTCTTCCTCACTGGCGTGCAGGCTTTTTACAATCTATTTTTTTTAGGTAATCTTTCCTCACTGTGGTGCAGGCTTCTTACAGTCTTGTTTTTTTAGGTAATCTCTTCCTCATTGTGGTGCAGGCTTCTTACAGTCATGTTTATTTAGGTAATCTCTTCCTCACTGTGGTGCAGACTTCTTACAGTCTTGTTTTTTTTAGGTAATCTCTTCCTCACTGTGGTGCAGACTTCTTAAGTCTTGTTTATTTAGGTAATATCTTCCTCACTGTGGTGCAGGCTTCTTAGTCTTGTTTATTGAGGTAATCTCTTCCTCACTGTGGTGCAGGCTTCTTACAGTCTTGTTTATTTAGGTAATCTCTTCCTCACTGTGGTACAGGCTTCTTACAGTCATGTTTATTTAGGTAATCTCTTCCTCACTGTGGTGCAGGCTTTTTACAATCTATTTTTTTATGTAATCTCTTCCTCACTGTGGTGCAGGCTTCTTACAGCCTTGTTTTTTTTAGGTAATCTCTTCCTCACTGTGGTGCAGGCTTCTTACAGTCATGTTTATTTAGGTAATTTCTTCCTCACTGTGGTGCAGACTTCTTACAGACTTGTTTATTTAGGTAATCTCTTCCTCACTGTGGTGCAGGCTTCTTACAGTCTTGTTTATTTAGGTAATCTCTTCCTCACTGTGGTGCAGGCTTCTTACAGTCTTGTTTATTGAGGTAATCTCTTCCTCATTGTGGTGCAGGCTTCTTACAGTCTTGTTTATTTAGGTAATCTTTTCCTCAGTGTGGTGCAGACTTCTTAAGTCTTGTTTATTTAGGTAATCTCTTCCTCACTGTGGTGCAGGCTTTTTACAATCTATTTTTTTTAGGTAATCTCTTCCTCACTGTGGTGCAGGCTTCTTACAGTCTTGTTTTTTTAGGTAATCTCTTCCTCACTGTGGTGCAGGCTTCTTACAGTCATGTTTATTTAGGCAATCTCTTCCTCACTGTGGTGCAGGCTTCTTACAGTCTTGTTTATTTAGGTAATCTCTTCCTCACTGTGGTGCAGGCTTCTTACAGTCTTGTCTATTTAGGAGATCTCTTCCTCACTTTGGTGCAAGCTTTTTACAGTCTGGTTTATCTAGGTAATCTCTTGGTCACTGTGGTGCAGGCCTATTGCAGTTTTGTTTATCTGGTTAATCTCTTCATATTTTGGAGTTAATTAGGAGTTTTGGTATTGTCTTTAAATTTAGTTTGGGTTTTTATTGTTTTTTTTTGGTATTGTCTTGAACTAAATTTATTTTTTTAAATGGGTTAATACTATCTTTTGATTTCATTCTTTGGTTCATATATACCATATGTACTCACTTATAAAATGAGTCCAGCTGCAAACTACACAGACTCAGACCTGCTGGCACATTATGTGCTGGGAAATCTGGGTCTATGCAGTTTGTTAGGAATAACCAGTAGAACAAATAGCATAGACTCTGATCTGCAGGCACATTATGCTATGGCAGATCTGGATCTTTGTTGTTTGCAGTTTGTCCCAACATATAAGCAATTAATTACGGTGTCCTTTACTTACCTAATTAAAAGCGCCAAAGTCACACACAGGATGAGTGTTATTGTAGCTAATTGTGCTGTTCTTATGCTATATTTGAAGTGAATAAGAAATTTGTGGACTTGACCCATTAACCTATGGACAGAATATATAAATATTTCTTGTACCATATTAATCATGCAGTTAATAATTGCTAACCTATA
The DNA here is from genome assembly GCA_016746295.1 of Potamilus streckersoni. Lineage (NCBI taxonomy): Eukaryota > Metazoa > Mollusca > Bivalvia > Unionida > Unionidae > Potamilus > Potamilus streckersoni. The sequence continues at coordinate 3,423,147 of JAEAOA010002053.1, forward strand.
TGTACACATGATCTTCAATATATAATTGTACATTATTTATAATAGATTGATCTCATTATTGCTATCCAGTTTTCAATGATTGCACTATTTTTACTAGAACTATGAATTTCATATAAAATGCTTGAACAGCAATTATGGATATTTTTCCTTCTTGAATCTGCTGATTTTGGCATTGAAAATAATGGAATCCACCTGTCCTGATAGTTTTTGTTGGCAGGTGTGGTCTGTCTCATAAGACAGATTTTATCACATATAATGTGTCCCCCTATGGAAACTTTTATAATTTGTGCTTTAATTCTTTGATTCAGTTTTACATGCAGTATTCCATTTTGTAATTCAATGTGGTTTTAGATATGATATGCAAAATGCATGCTCAAGTAAGTAATGTTTCCTTCAAAATATTTGCTCTTCCCCTACCATGTTATAATTTGGTGAATCTGATTTTCCCAAAATAAAGCTTTGCAAGGAAGGCATTCACATGATTTGTTGAAGATCATGCCTTGAGGTGTTACAGTTGTTATAATGATGCAGATATTCAGTCCACTGTCTATAACTAGCATATTGATGCACTGAATTTATGACTAAATTCATAATCACTGGCAATTTTCTTTAAATCTTTGTATAACAGCATTGCAATATGTTATTAATATGAACCATTGTAATTGGAATGTACTGATAGAATGCACAACATTATTTGTGATGGAGGTATAATAAATCCAAGAAATGAAAGTAGCTATAAATTTTTTCATCCTTCTCAATGTCTAAACTAGCTTAGGAGATGTTTTTGTGGGGATACCTTGGTGAAATGTCATATCTGAGAATACTTGACTACATCTTTTCAAGACCATTTGTTTAAAATGCAGGTGTGACAGCATACATAAGAGTACTTACTATTGATAAATTTTGTAAGTGCTCTGTGTTTTCCTTAAATGCCAGGTAAATCCTTAGCTGTATGAAGCTACTTGCAGTGTATTTATTTGTTTATTTGTTTGATTTTTAACCAGACATCAACACATGTTAAGATATATCATTTAAATAACACATGTTAAGATATATCATTTTGAGGCAATTGGAGTGAATACCTTACCAAGGAACAGGCACTGATGACTGACCTTGCCTGGTCATGGCAGGATTTCAACCTACACACATCTGATCAGAGTTAGACACACTAACCATTAAGTCAGCATGGTTCCAACAGATTTATTATTTAATATTAAATTCTTAAAATGCTTTCAGCGTTAGATGAAATAAATAGTCATCAATAAAAGTATTCTCTTCCCCATTCCCACACCCGTTTTCAAGTAGGGACAAGTAATACTAATTCAGTAATTCTGTCTTGTAAAATTGTAAGAATTCTGGTATAAATTTGTAATTTGTGTTTGTTATTTCATCTTAAAGCATTTTTATCACTGTTAATAAGAAAAGTTTGTGTTTCTGATAATATGGTACTTTCTGCATGTAGCTTTTCTGGTTATTTGATGTTGAAAGGTCAGTTTTAAGAAATGTTAAGGGAGATAATCCTGACTGGAAATGATAAGAATGGTTACATTCCTTGTGAGGTGGTGTTTGTGATTTTTAACGTAGCTTTAACAATTTTTCAGTCATATCGCTACGATGTCTGCAGTGGCAGTTTATAGTGATGTCTAGCACTGAAGCATCATGCCGCAGACATGTAGCATGATGTCCTACCCAGTCACATTATCCTGAGACCAGGCCGACCAGTCCTAACACTAACCCCTTAATGCTGAGCGTCAAGCGAGGCAGCTGTTAGTACCATTTTTGTAAGTCTTTGTTATGACTATACTGGGGATCGAACCCACGACCTCCCACATCCAAGGCGGATGCTCTAACCACAAGGCCACCGGAGCAATTTGTACTTTTGTTGTTTAGAACTTCACACAATACAGAATCATTTTGATAGAAAATACTTGTCAAAAGCAATATGCTAATGTTTTTCTCAAAATACTTAATGAATTTAAAATAAACAATATGTATAGAGATAAAGAGAAGAAAGATAAAAAGACACCACATATTATTAAGATTATATGTGTTTGGGGCCAATTAAGGTGGGTATGTGAGAAAACTTGCCAATAGCTACTGTTGGGTTGGTGTTTCTTATTTGGGATCTTTGTCAACCAGATATACTGGATTCCATGTATTGCCTATCTTATGCAGAAAAATGATGTTTGACACATAACAACAGCAACATGTATTGATAGATTGCTCATGGTCATAAAAAGAACAAGGTTATCAGAATCTTGAAAGTTATCAAGTTCTATTTTTTGACCTTTTTTAATTTTATATTGTCTTATTCCTCCAAACCATCAGTATTCTCAATACTTTGATCAATTTTAAGAGCCTAGTAATAACTAATACAAAATTCTGTAATGCCTGTCAATTTTTCTTAAAGTACCATCCAAACTTTCTCTCTCTCTCTCTCTCTCTCTCTCTCTCTCTCTCTCTCTCTCTCTCTCTCTCTCTCTCTCTCTCTCTCTCACACACACACACACACACACACACACACACACTTTTTTAATATTAAAAGCTTTTAAGTTAGATCATATATCATATTAATTTATACATTTAAAATCAGAAACATGACTACCTATGGTTCAATTGGTAGGAGATGCATCATAAGATTAAGCACCAAGGGATTGATAAATGCAACAGGTGCTTGATACTTAACATATTATCATCCTTGTGGGAGTCATAGCCAACACAATGCTGCCAACAGGTGGTTTGTTTAATAAAACTTTGCAATTTAGGGGTTTGCCAGTGCTAAAAGGTTTGGACAGTAGATTATTAATTACATAGCAAGCACATGGAATAGTATATGTAATTCTACTTATGTCCTTGAACAGGATCTGGTAGTTCATATTTTGGCTATCATCACTGTTGACATATTAGTCCAGGAAGTACACCCTCCATCTCAGGAGAGGTTGTGGAAGTTAACAAAATTGCCCTACTTACTTATTTTAAACTTTGTTAAAAGTATAGAAGGTTTTACTATTGGTCAAAAATTGGACATGGATTTGGCAAAGTAACTCCCATACCCACAGTAATGATTGAAATGAAGACCCAATTTCATATGCTTGGCAGTTAAGGTTACACTGATATATAGCATAAGCAGAATTCCTTTAATCAAAAGGCATGGGAATGGGTGTAGGACAAAATACCCCTTCAGCAAAATGAAAGAACATACTCCCCTCCCCTAGTCTTAAGTTTTTAAACATTTTTAAACAATCACAAATATACTGCCCTAAATTGGTTATGGGAAAAAAGAATTGTGAAATATCTTAAATTTATCTCATTTAATTTTTATTAAGGAATTTCTTGTTTTTCCAGTAAAATTTTGTCTTAGCTCTAAAGTATTACCCCAAATATAGCAATAATTATCATATTCAATAAACTTAGTACTTATGACAGTGAGGTGACATGCACATTTACCATTATTTTCAGATCAAAACAATCAATAGGCAACTTAATCTCCTTGTATTAAAGATCAGATATCTAAAATGCACACAGTGTCTTTTATTGATTAAAGGTAAGCTGACAACAAATTTAAAACGACCAAGCAGACACACAAAGATATATATTTGTGATGGTTTAGAAAAGTTAAACTTAGGCTTGGAGAGGTAATTAGGTCCCTTTTATATGGCTGTGGTTTTTTTTGTCAATGCAGGATTCTGACCAAGGAGATTTTGTCTGTACCTCACAGGCATCACCTCCAAGGACTGTCCATTTTGATGGCCAGTTGGATCAATCCATCAATTCTTGACCTATGTAACTAGCTCAGTGTCAACCATTCTGCTGTTTTTGATTAGATGCAGCTAAAAGAATTTGATCCAATGGGATTGCACCTTACATTTACCTGCTAATTGTGGTGGTCTCAGCTCACAGCATGTTAGTTTCTCATATTCAGATCTTTAACATGGAACTTTCTTCTTCAGTTCTTTCTGGCATCAGTGAAGTTGCCATATTGAATATCTAACAAATCATGTAATATGCTGCCTGCCTGATCATTTGACCTCTCTTTTTAGACAGTAATCCTTGCATCTGCAAGAGAGCACTTGTTCTGTACACTGTTTTTTGCTACCTACATATGTTAGGGGTTGATGTGGTGTAAAGAAAATTTGATGGTCCCAGGCTAAAGAAGCTGAATGTCTTGATGTAATAAGACATCAAAATGGTTATCAAGAGTTTGTGAAAGAAAGCTAATTTATTATTATTATTATTATTATTATTATTATTATTATTATTATTATTATTATTATTATTATTATTATTATTATTATTATTATTATCTATGGATATTTGACAGAAATAACAAGTTTTATAAACTGACTAGGATCAAAGTATGCAAAAGTCTTAACCCCACTGACTTGTCTTTTTGCAGACCAGTCATATCAAATTGTATGTACCATCATGAGTCTCTTTTTAATTAAATTTGTGGCTTATGGAGGTGGCACTTTACAGTTTCACACTTTACATTGGGTTTAATTGTTTTTAAAGAACAAGAATTCCCATGCTTTTTTTCACAGTTTATACCCTGGCAATTTAAGACATTTTTTTATCCTAAGAATTGTTAAAAGAACTTTGAAATCTCTTTATTTTGGTGTCTGATTGATTGGTGCAATTAAGGTTATAGAGTTGGATGTTGTGGGTTTAATATCATTTTTGAGAGGCTATTCATGGCAACCAGTGTAACTGGTGGAGGAAGAACCCAGGAAAACCCCAGTAAGAACCACTGGCTCATGGGAAGCTACTGGCAAGCTCTCTCACATTCCCAAATTGGCCAAGCCCAAAACTCAACATTACTTCCTGGACTTAAGTGGTACAATGTACAAAAATGAGCCACTAACTTTTGATTTTACTTTTTATTAAAATAATTGAGTAATACATTCAAAAACAAGTATTGTTTGTTCTAAATTTGTTTTCCCTATTTTATTCATTGCTAAATTTTGTATAATTTGGGCTGGTTCAGATTTTTTTCAAGCCCACGGGAGTAGCCATTTTGGTCAGCAGTTTTATCATATAATACACAGTTTCCAGAGTACAATATGAATGAAATTTCAGATTTAGTACATGAAAACAAAATTACGGTAAGCCAACAAGATATTTTGAAAGTTTTGCATTAAAAAAGTATGACTATGTTGCAGATGGAAGCCATTACAGTCTATTGGAGTAAAATGTATTTGTACAACTGAATGACAGTGGAAAATTGATTATTTGTTAGTACATTCAAAATGTGTTTGCTTTCTTTAATTCAATCTTGTAGGATCAGTGTTCAGATTTGAACAACTTAACTTTGGATGTGGTGGCTTGCTGCCACATCAAATGAAGTTCACAGACCTGATGCTAAGAAATATCTGCATGATATCCCATGGTGTAGATAGGGTCATCATATCTGGAACTTGGGGTAACAATGATAGGGTCACTCTGTCAGAAGTAGGTAATATCTGTAGATTGCCAGGTTGTTTGTTACTGTCATGTTCAACAGTATGGAACTCTCAACAAACTTTGTGATCAATGATCAATTTATCCAGGATTGGGTTCTCTTCATCTTGTGTATTGTTTACCAGCTGTCCAGGCTAAAATTTGCACTGAGTGAACCAGGTGAACTTTCCAGAAATTTCTTAGCCAGACACCTTCCAAACCAATGGGATATTTTCAGATGGAGTTAAGATAGATTTTCAGATTGCTCTAGGCTTAAAAACTATCCTAGTTTTGAATTACAGATAAGGTTTAGATAAAAATCAATAGTTGTCCTTTGCAGTCTTGTACAATAGACTATGTAAAACTTTTAAGGTAGGTTAGAGTATGACTAACTTCTTAAAATTAATATTAAATTGCCAGAAGCACTTTGATCCACCTCCTGTTGGAGCCTCTCCTTGTCTGAGAAACCAGCCTATTTGGATCAACATGTGGCCAGGAAGGAAACAGAATCCAGATGTTGGAAAAGGGGCTTCTGTTGAGAATGCATCTAATGGGCTCAAGTAATGGGCTAATGTGAAGCATGCTGATTGTCAAGAAATACCAAACTTATGTAAATTTTGTGGAGTTCCTTGATAGATTTAATTCTGTACAGATGAATCATTATCAAAAACATAACTTTGCTTCAATATTTTCACTACATCATAAAATTTGATAACCATGCCTCATATACTAACATGCAAGTCAGAACCATCTGCAAACTGAATAGACATGGATCTCCAATTGCATAATGCATTGGCAGATCCTAACTTGATCTGTTAGGATTGATGACCAGAATAAACAACACACACACTCTGATCTTGGAACTCATTTTGCAATGGCATATGCACATTGCTTGATTCAGTTAGATACATGTGAGTGTATGCAGCATTTGTCATTAGCTAACCTAAATAGCATCACTTGTGTATTCTTATTGAATTTGTATACTTTCTTTACAAAGCACACTTCAAATTCATATTTTATATCTGCTTATGAAAATACTTTGCTATGCACAAAAATAAATTTAAGCTCCAAAGATGGTACTAGCATCAATGTACACATAACAGGTGTAAAGTCTTGGAAATGACATCACTCCTGGAATAATTCCATCTAGTCTATTTTTATACCTGGTTTAACCTTGAAAGCTGACTGCTGGTTTTAAGGATTTATAGAGACCAGAATTCAGACTGCTTCCAAAAAGTAATTGCATACCATATAAACTCATTTGCAAACAACAGAGACCTTGATCAGACATCATATAATGCACTGAAACTTAAGGATTTATGTTGTTTGTTCCACTTATTAATCCCAACAAACTGCTTAGTTCCAGATCTGCCATCAAATTGTGTGGTAGCAGAACTGGTATGTGCAGTTTGTAGTTGGATCCCATTGATAAGAATGTACAGATGTTATTTAATTTATAACATAATGGATTTGAAAATTATATTTAACATGAAGAGCATTTGTAGATGCAAATCTGCAGCCTCACCACCCACCCCTTGTCATATTTCTTTGATGCACATATTTCTTTTATTCACTGTTCACCACCCACTTGTCACTTTTGCCTGATTCAAAACCACTGCCTCATCACTCACCCCTTGTCATTTTTTCTTGATGCAAAACTACTACCTCACTGCCCACCCATTGTCACTTTTGCTTGATGCAAACCCACTTCCTTACCAGCCATCCCATTGTCACTTTTCCTTGATAATGACAGGAGAACACTTAACCATTGTGACAAGGGGAGGATTCAAAACCAACCCCTTCTCTACGGTTCGTTGCTAGGGAATGACCTCTCGCAATGTAATTTACCCAGTGTGGATGGATAGGAAGAATAATACAGATCTCTGAGCAAGTAAATTGAAGAAATAAAACAATTTTACTTCTCAAAATTGGGCCGAACATAAGTAGTACGTTCCCCCATGACTGAAGTAAGGCGAGTTAGTTGTCTCAGAAAGGAGAGAGACTATACATTGGAAGTTCGTGGGGAAGTAAAAAACCGAATAAAACTGCAAACATACGCAATCTTAGTTTCCAGATTTTAATATACTATTTCATTTGTTGATTTATTTGCAAATGTATTGATGTTATGATGTAAGTATGTGATTTCATTTTTCATGATTTAATGAAATGTATGTTACAACATTTTATTCTTTGATTTTCTAATTATCAATTCATTGAGAGAATGGACAAGATTGCATGTAATTGAATATTTGATACTAGGAATGCATAGGAATTTCATGAATTCACCCTTTTCACATGATGGGTAATGTTTCATAGATTTATGAATTAAATCTCTGTGTAGTGTGCCATGTATTAAGTGTATATTCATATACTAGTTCATAAAAAAAATCGTTAAGCACTTTTGATGCAACACAAAATTCAATTTCACTAAAAGTTATCACCATCTGACTGCTCTGATCATTCTATGGTTTCCTCCATGTAATTGATATTGTTCATCTTTACCTTTATGCGAAGATTTGCATGTACAAAGACTACATCTCACACTCACTTGCACTGTATACAGTTTCACTTTTTCGATTGAATAAACTCAAATGTTGACCAGTTTCTCTTGCAGACATCACCTGTGCTTAAGACCTTAACTACAACTTTTGGAGAAAATAAAAAAAAGGTTTAAAAAAATTGTTTAGAAAAACAAGAAAAGTGTTTTTTAAGGAAAAAATAAACAAAAAAGTTTTTAACATCTATGCACTTAACTAATGAGTTATGATATATGATCATCTTTTTAACTTGATTTGCAGGGGAGATAAATCAGTCACTACAATCACATAGGTTGATTATCATATTGCAGCAAAACATCTCGTGACCTCATACATGTCAAACTGAAATCTTGCTATGAAAGTTTCCTGGCCTGAGACTTTTTTGTCTTTACAAAATTTACTTTTTATCCAAGTAACTGCAGCAAGATCACATTTTAATATTTTTAAATTATTTTTAAAATATTTAATATTTTTTTGTGATTTTCATTGTCAAAATAACAGGAAATATCATAAAGAGCTTTATGTACACAAAGGTAATCCCACAGCATCCAATAAGCTTACCAGTTTTCATTTAGATCCATCAAGTAATCCTACAGTTATTCTGCTCATGCAAAGAAACATGCATAAACTTTACCAAAGACTACTCTTCTGTGGAATGGTGGAGTAATGTAGATAAGCCAGGAAGATAAGGAAACAAATCAACTCTAAACTCTAAAAGATTGGAGATTAAAATGTTTATAATATTGTTGTACCAGGATCATTTCTTCATTTTTCTGAATTGACAGTTTATGTTATATATATATATATATATATATATATATATATATATATATATATATATATATATATATATATATATATATATATATATATATATATATATGGACACTAAATTAACCTTTAAAGTACTTTTTTGTACACTATATATTCAAGGAAACATTGCTTTTTTTTCAAGTTGTATGTTTCGGGACACCATTGAGATTAGAGAAATATTGAGAATGTCTAAAAATGCACTAACATGTAAATTTTGGTTTAAAAATATGGGAAAAGACTGCCGTGCAGCTATTGTGGTTTGTAGGTTAAATATATTTTGTGTCTAAGCACATAATATTGAATTGTTACCCTACACTAAATCAACTTAAATGTTCCTCTGATAACCATTGCTACCCTTGTATGGCAAGCTGACTTTTTAAAAAAATGCTGATATTATATACAGTTTGTTTGATACAGAAATCTGTTTCCTATGTTAAACTAAACCTTTAATTTCTCAATGTTTTTTGTAATGAGATTGATTTTTAACATCCAGATTGATTACTATGTCTCTGATGACGCTCACTGTCGCTTTCAACTTCTGCAACCAAATATAAAATCTATATTTCCTTTTAAACTTTTTCCCTGGTTCTTTCTCCAACATTTATACTGCCCACCTTGTATAGTCTATCATGTGCTGAAAACGGCATTAAAACCTTACAACAAGAAGTTACTGTTTTTTTGTGAATGCTAAAAACTAAATAGCCCTTTAATTTACATCAACAGGAGTAGTTGGGTTTTTTTCCATCTGCATAGGCCATGAATCTGAAAGAGAAAGGATTTTTGTCTGTAGGGTGGTTTGGGATTAGTGTGTTGTTGTTGTTTCCCCTTATGTGTTTTAGACTGCATAAGCAACAGCTTTTTTTTAAAATGTGGATTTCTAATCAAGGTGCTGTGTAAAAAGCCTATAAAGTTGGAAATAGTTAAATCTCAGTTACATGTTTTAAAATGCACTATGAGCTCATTGAGGTGGCTGGAATTTCTAGCTTCTTCTATTCATGTTTACTTGCTAGTGAAACCTTTTTGCTTAAAATTACATGTTGCCTGCACCATATTGCCTAAAAAGCAATTGCCAGAGGATGCCTACAGTATAATTTGTATACAGATTGATATCTGCAGGGGTACAAAATGTACAGCTTATTTAGCTGAACTGTTTCCAAAATCATGTGTTTACTTTTTTATTTTTATGTGCATATAATGTTGCATGCCCCCACCCCAATTGCTACCATAACCTTAGACCCTCATACCCCTAAATTAATTTTTTAAAGCTGCTTTGCATAGGGGAGAAAGAGAACTTGAAAGTTTTTGCTTGTTAATCAGTGTGTTCCAGTAACATGTTGTGATAGGGTTTAACACCATTTTTCAGCACAAGACAGGCTATACATGATGGCCAATATAAATGGTGGAAGAATAACCTGGGAAAACCCTAAAGAACCACCTTCCAATGAGAAGCTACTGGCAAGCTTTCTCACGAACCCACATTGGCAGAGCCCAAGACTTGAACCCAGGCAGACTGAGGTGAGATGACAGTGATCAAAAATGTTGAGCACTTTAGACTACTTGACCACTCTGGGCTGAGTATCATGTATGGCACTTGTACTTAATTCAGCCTTGTGCTAAAAATAAACTGTGATGCCATTGCCCTGACTGACACCATATTGTTTTTGGACAAAGCCACTAGCAACACCTAGTAACAGGGATGGTGTCAGCATTTTGGAATTTACATATAAGCTATATATTCTTTTTGTTCTTTTTGGAAAAGTAAAAAGTAATTATTTGATATGGTGACCACTAAGCTTTGTTGCTATTGTTCATGTACAAGTGATTAGTGATACCAGAAAGATGGTGTTTGGTTCATTGGATTTGGAAACGACAAGGACAAGGAGAGATCACAAGGAGAGATGGGTGCATGGGATGGGTACACCAATTACATACCCATGCAATTATGACAAAATTGCCAGGATTATTTGCAATGACAATAATAATAATAATAATAATAATAATAATAATAATAATAATAATAATAATAATAATAATAATAATAATAATAATAAATGAGCAGAGAAAAGAAAAATTCCACCAGATAACAGCAACTTTTATTACTTATATATTCATTTAATTATGACAAAATTACCCAGATGATTTGCAATAATAATAATAATAATAATAATAATAATAATAATAATAATAATAATAATAATAATAATAATGAGTAGAAGATTAATAATAGCAAAAAAAAACAACAGATAAGTAATTTTTATTACTTATTATAAAATCTCGGGTATAATATGCAGTTTTTTAACAAAAATTTTGTTTCTTAACTAGGGGTGTGTATAACTGGGGGTGTGTATTATATACCTAGATTTAACTTTATTGAAGTTTTATTGTAGGGCAAGTCAAGACAGCACATCATGTTAATCACCATCTGATTTAACTTTCTGTACCATGTACATTTTGAAATAAGTAATATATTTAATATATGATGAAGTTTATTTAGTGATAAATACTGGTACTGTTGCTGTAGTCTTTTGCTAAATTGGGGGGAGTTGGCATTTGGAGACTGACAAGTTGGGTTAGGTCATTAGATATAGCCAGAAATAGTTCAGAGGCATTGTACAGGTGATAAGTGATATTCTTCTGTGAACTTGCCAGTGGGAGTGTTTTATATGGATAAATTAAGGATTTAGATTTTTATCACTAGGGCATGCCCATTGCACACATTCCATGCCTTACTGAGTCAGGACCATTGTTCCTAATGCAGCCACTTCTGTGTACCTGTCCTGATTGTATGCATGTCACATGTCTACATACAGGGGGAGGTACAAAAAATATCTGTCTGCTGTGGTTTTGTGGGTCAACACGGAGGCTATGTCAGCCTGTTTTGCTCCAGCTGTTTTCTCGGTTCATTTGGTATGTTTGTATACTAGAGTGGTTTGGTTAACTTATCTTGCCTACGCTGTAAAGGTCTCATTCATTGTGGAGAGTGCATGTAAGGGGGTGCTTAACCCTGACTGGAATTCGGAGTATAAAACAAGCTTGTGAAAAGAGTGTCTTTATCTCACAGCTTGTCTGTTTTCTACACCACATCTGTGTATTCAAACAATATCCTGGATTTCAAGAGATCAAATGTGATTCTATAGTATGGGAATTGGATTTTATGAAGATAGAAAAGCATGATAGTACATTGTAGGTATATTTTTTGCACATATTTACAGCACAAGTAAATATTATATTTCTAGGGTAATCATGTAGAAGTTTTGAAAAAAAGAAATTGAGTGTTTTGAGGTGTATACACATTTCATGCTGTTTTATTTACTTCATGCCTTAATCTGTCTTGCAATATTTTCAATAACTGTTGAGTATGCATGTTATTTGGATTTTTTTTTTATGTAGGTGTAACACTCTTAGTTATATTGCTGTGATGTCTGCAGTGTGGCAGTTTATAGTGATGTCTAACACTGGGGTACATGCCTCAGACATGTGGCATTATGACCAACCCAGTCACATTATCATGGTACCAGGCCAACCAGTCCTAACACTAACTTCTTACTACTAAGCACCAATCATGATGCAACTGCTAGTACCATTTTATAAGTCTTTGATATGACGTAGCCAGTGCTTGAACCCATAACCTCCAATCTTATAGGCTGATGCTTTAACCACTTAAGCATTTTTGTAAAAATTAAGCAGTATATAAATGAGTTTGAAATTTAAAGTAAGTAGTCAATTTAACAATGTAAATTTGTTGATGCAGAAATCCAAACTTTTGCATTATCTGTCCATATGTATAGTCATGCAGCAAATTGGTAGAAGTGTACCAGCTGTTTACATGTGGTCAGCCAGTATTTATTACAGGTGGAAATGAGACCTATATTATGAAATAATGATATGCATATATAAAACTGGAAAAAAATGTCTGGGTTTAGGTGGGGAAAAAAAGAGGACTTGATTTCCTGTTACACAACAGACATGATGGGAGTGGTGAAATTAGTAAAACTATCTTCACAGTTCATTGCCTTTCAACTGCTTCAGGATAAATTCATATACCAGTCAAGAAGCATTACCAGGCTATCACTGATTAGTCTTTGTTTTTACTCCCTGGTAATTTGTTTTCATATTCTCCTCAGTAATTTTCCCTAATGGATTGGAATGGATTTGGTGGTAGGTGCACTGAAAACATTTGATTTATAACTTGTACTTTTTATATGAATCAGAGCATATATTAAATTCAAAATATTGGAAATCAATAAATAAACCAGATTATTATTTTAATGAATGTGTATTAAATTAGGACTACATGACAACTCCAGAGGATCAACACCACCTGAACAGTGATCAGATTGAGTAAATATTAAGTCATTTTATTCATTAATTTGCATAATTTAAATAGAATGCTGACTTGTGTCAAACTTTTTTTATACAAATGCAGATTGATATATTTATCATTATAATTATTTGTGAAACAATATTTATCTTTGTTTTTTGTTTCCTTTTTTATACTATAAATATTTAGCTAGTATCTTCTCTGGTTAATGTGGTGGCCTGATGTGTGGCGGTCAACAGGATGTAGCTTTTAAATATGAAGACATTCACAATACCAATAAATCCTGTCATCTATATGAGGAAAGGTACAAAACATGGATAATGATTTAAAATGTTAAAAAGTAGAAAACTTGGAATTTTAATTTGTATAGGTGTAAGCAATTGTTGTTGTTTATGATATAAATTCCATGAAATACCATGTATCCCCATATACAACTTGATCATTAATTATTATATTTGAATAAAATAATAAATTTCACTCAGTGGTGGAAAGAATAAAGGACATTATATGTGCCAACTTTTAGTAGAAAGAATTAAAAGTTCAAATTTCTGCCAATTTCCTTTTTTTCCTTTATGGAGTCAATACTTCAGTGGCACTGCAGACAGCTTGTCTGTAATAGTTTGTTAAATGAATCTTAAAACAGTTCCAGTCACAGAGATAGACATCCCTTGCTGATTGAAAATGCCAAAATTTGCAAAAGGAAAAATACTTATTGTTTGATATACTTGGGGAAAATTGTAATTCCAGTTCTAATTTTCCCCATCATATTGCATTTTTACACACAATATCTGTGATAATGTTGAGCCAACAAAGATGCCATATATTATAGTGTGACAGCACACTCCATTTATAGAACAGATTTGTATAATACATGATTCTGGTGTGACTCCTGAAGTTTCATGTACATGAAATATTTTTTTCTTTCATAAATAAAAGAAAACTAAAGTTTAAAAGGTTGATTATCAGGGAATATGTAGCACATGAATTCTAATATGAGACAGTTGTGACATGGCCCTGAAATTTCATACACATGCATTTCTGTCATACACAAAAAAGTTTTTCTTTTTATTAAAAGCACAAAACATAATGTGTAAAAAGTTTATGCAAAGGCACCATCAAAGAAAGTTACAAACTTTATATTAAATCTTCTGAGGAATCTACCAATTTTTACATAAGCAAATTCTTTGTTGATAATCCTTCTTTACAGTGCATTCTTATATCATAATCAGCTTATACTGACCTTTGGTCCAGTACAGTAAGCTTTTTTTTGTTGTTGACATTTCTGGTAGCTGAGATCAAACAGGTAAGGCACTAATTTAAAATCCAGTTGAAATGGTGGCTGCTTGCTAATAGTTCATATATTTATTTTAGACTGACCTTGTATATACTGATGGTAATTAAGATCCCATTTCTCAGTGTTCTACAGTTATTTGATGTTGCTGCCATATTAAGAAACAGGCATTTGTTTAGTCCTCCAAAGTTGTCCTGTAGCAGTGACTTTAGAGCCTTTTATCAAAGGGAGTCAGCACCAAACTTTATTAAAAGCAATGCAGTCTGATTGATTATTGAATTTTCCTTTTTGAAGGAGAAAAAATGCTTATGAACACAACAGTTAGGGGCATAAAACACAGGTTATAGTGTTAGGACTGGTCAGTCTGGTGTCAGGATAATGTGACTGGGTGGGACATCATGCTATATGTCTACAGCATGATGTCCCAGTGCTAGACATCAATATAAGCTGCAACACTGCCGACCTCATACTGATATGACTGAAAAATTATTAAAGCTTCATTTAAAAAAAAAATACAAAAAATCCAATCAGACATACAGGATGGCTGCTACACAGGGGCCATTTTTAAATCTTTTCTATTGTTACATGTTCTGGATCCATGGTCATATCAAAATGAGGTTTTACTAAATATTTTTTTTAGTTGGTCTTAAATTAAAATGATGCTGATATGATGTCCAACATGAAATTTAAAAAAAAACTTAATGGATTCAAATTGCATTATAAAATTTGAGTTCTTAACATTTGGTCCAAAGATGTGAGCTTAATGCTTCTGTGTTAACTTGTTAAGGCAAAGAGCTTATTCTAACATTCACTTAAAATTAGGGTACAAGAGAAAGTTTTCTTGTTGTTTCCAATGGAATCCAAGCATGTCTGATTCTGAGAGGTTTTTCTATTGAAAGTTGCATTGATATGTAAGAGTGGTTGTTTTGGATGGCTGTTAGCAGATGGGTGAAAATTGAGACTTTTTTTTGTTTTATGTATTGAACTCCTGATACTTGCCTTCTAGTCTTCTTTTTCCTCCCCAAAATTGCCCATTTTTTTTTTTTTACAAATGTTTATTTCTCCTTATCAAGCTTGGTCAAGTCTGTTTTAGATCAGATAAGAGGAAGTATAAAATCAGGACAAAACTCTAGTCTTGCAATTTCCAATTAAAAAAAAATAGGGTTTCAAAATTGTACTTTCTCCAGTATATTTTTGACTGTAATATGTCTGTTATTTGATGCTAATGTAAAGCTACATTCTTTTTTTTTACTCTAATGCCACCTGCTTGGAACTTTACTATGAGGAATTCCTGGAAGAAGGATACCACCAGTCGACACAAAATTCCATCTCTGACCTTAATGATGAGTTAAGAACAGTTAATATTTAGTTATGGCCATTTGATCAATTTAAACTGCTGTAAGGGCAATTTATTAGTTGAATGATAGTATTTGATTGCATAACACTTACTAAAATGAACATATATAATCAAATGCTGTGATAGTTAGTAATGGTCACTTAGCTATTTTTAGCATTTTACATTGACTTCATTATCTGTCTGGTTTCAAAAGATTGTGCTCTGTGCAGGTGTTCAAAAGAATGTAGTTTGTATACCTTAATGATTAAACCTTAATGATTAAATTACTACATATACTCTAGGACAAGATGAATTGAACTGCAAACAACAAGGTCCTGATCTGCCATAGCATAATGCACCTGTATATCAAGATATATGATGTAGGTTCTACTGATTACTCTTAACAAACTGCACAAACCTAGATTTACTGGTGCATTATGCTACTGCAGATCTAATGTGCAGTTTACAGTTGTACTCTACTTAAAAGTGAGTTAAGATGGTATTATGTTATCTCTGGATATTGCTCTATGTACTCTTGTGTAAGTTGAGTTCAACATAAAACATCACATAATGCTCTTGTCTGTGCTGTTTTGGCACTGGCTCTCAGTTCCTGAGCTTCACATTCATCAGCAAGTTAAAAATGTCACCCCAACCAATCAGGTCAGAAATAATGTCATGGTGTTGTGTCAGTAAGGTCTGAGCTTGAAAATATCTCAAAATGTTTTAATTTATTAGAGCAAAATAAATATATATTGGTCATTTTTGAAGCTTGATATGGCTAAATATTATGAAATTTTTTCAAAATTACTGAAACAATAAAGTCTTTGGCAAAATTACTGAAACAATAAAGTCTTTGGCATGCATTGTTTTTCAAATTCTGAACCCTCTGTGGTCACATTTCTGTGTTAAAAATCATACATGTATAGCTAGCTATATGGGTGTTACTCTGTACAAGGATCATATTTTTGACATTTTTGGGCCAACTATATACAGATATCCTGTATTTTCTGTTGAGCATTATCATGCAACTACAATAAGACAACAAAGTCAATACTGAAATATTCTTCCTGATGTGAGCACTTGCAGTTGAATATTTTCAAATGCATCCTGTAATAGGAGTCTCAACTGTATGGGCTTATTCTAAAATAAGTTGGACCCATTCTTTATGACTGAAGTAAAAAGATTCATTGTTGCCTTTTTCTCAAATGTGTAGGATCCATTTTAAATCACTAGTTATTATGTCTAAATATTTTGTTGAGATTTTCAGTCTTTCCCTCCATTGACTATGAGGTACAAATTTTAGATGATTTTATTTGTGGTCACCTGCTCTGTTCTGCAGGTTTTAGTGTTATGACATCATGCATCCACTGAACTGGAGCAGGTCATGAACCAGGAGAAGCTTAGGGGATGGCCTGTTGTCTGACACCTATTGGATTTGGCTACCATGGCAACCACCTGTAAAGTTGTCTTACTGTGGCTACTCTTAAATGGAGTTTAGGATCATAAGATTTCTGAATGCATCTGGTTGGCCTTGGAGCAAAATAGTTTCAATCTGACATTGCAGCTTGAAAATCTTGTAAAGTTAGTGTTCTACTCTTAGGATGTTTTGTTTGTTTATAATAGAATCAACATGCTTTGATGAAGAGCGAAAGTTAATTTATTAAAATCATGTGATTGATGACATGGATTTTTATTTTGTGCTTTTGATATCATTAACTATAGTTTAAATTAGATTTTGTGTTATTGGATTTTCAAGATTTCCAGATTTAACACAGACTAAACTTGAAATATCATAATCTAGCATGCAATCAGAGCAGCCAGAGGGAAACAAAATCTCTTGGAATTGGTGTGTGGGGGCTGGTATTGGATAACCCAAATTGCTTTTTCAGAATTTTCATTTGCCAGTATCAGTTTTTGAGAAATACCATACATCCCAAATTAAAGTTCCATTGTTTGACTTATCTTTCTTGTAGCAAGATTCTTCCCCATAATGTAGAACTCAGATGAGGTTATTTCTGCAAAACAGTTGATCTTGATCCAATCTTAGTGTTCTTTTTGCAGTCTCCACCAGGGATTGACTTAATATATGTGAATATAGTCAGTGGATTTCTACAGATTGTCTGGGAGAATTGGTTATTTATATGTAGAAAGCAAGTTCCAATGTTGGTGACAGGCAGACACCCCATGCTGATTGAAAATGTCAAACTATACAGAACACCCCAGAAAATAAAAAAAAAACAGGAGGACCTTAATTATCATGGTTGTTTTTTCTGGACTGGTAAATTAATTTTGTAGAGAAGTGGGTGGGTGATGGCACGACATTTAATTCACTTTTTAAGTTCCAGCCATAAAACAAATTGTTTTTGTTTCAAGACCATGAAAAAGGATACTCATGTATATTAAAGGTATGTTATGGGACCATTTCATTCTTATCTAAATGTCACAGCTTATTAAAAAATCCATTTTAAAAGCTGTAATTGATTGTTGTGGGTTGCTGATTAGTTATCTTAAAAAGCCATTGCATTATCATCTCTGTACTCTGTTGTTTTCTTTCTTTTTAATCCATGGAGAGGTGGCACATACACCAAGATAGTTTTCAGATTATAAAAACTTCATGTTTACATTATTGGCAAAGGTATAACTTTTTTTGGCAATTTTTTGATATTTAAATTTTTAGAATGTTACTTTTAATCAGCACCATACAGTGTATCCTAATACATATATTTATCATCCATGCAGGCGTGCGCGCACACACACACACACACACACACACACACACACACACACACACACACACATACTCTTTTGAGAGTCATGGTTGTTTGTGCCTCAACTTATTCCCATGTTCTGGGCTCTAAACATTGTTATTTCTTTTGAGAAATTCTAATCCCCATCCCCACTTTTTTCAGCTGCAAGCAACATATTCTGGAGAGTTCCTTCTTCGAATATTTTAAGTGCAATAACAAATTTGAAGTTGCAGTTATGCATGCTATCTAGGACCCAGATCAGCCAGCTACCATTCTCAGTTATCGTATTGACCCTAAAGAGGTTATTTGTTCGAAATATTAACTCCTCCCTCTTCTCTGCAGGTTTCTTCTTACAGCTGAAAGAAAGTGATCAAATTACATGTTTCATTTTTTGAACCGGGAGATTATTTGGAACAATATTAGTGGCCTCTCTACACATTGACACATCTTGTGTGAAAGTTCTCCAATTTAAACATTTTAAGCAACTTTTAATTCTGAGACAGTGCCTGTAGACATAATGGAATTTGCATCATGGAATTGAATACCTAACATATCATGTAATGAGCTTTCCCATTTGTCAGTTGATTTCATTTGCAATGGGCAGGGGCAGTATTATCCACACAGGGCATTTGTTTAAAACATTGAATTAGCTGGGTAAATATGCATAGAGTCTATGTCAGATGAAGTGGATCAACAGATCTTTGTTAGCAAAGATTTTAATACCCTTACAGCATTAGTTACATCATTTTGTCTCCACTTCAAAGTTTGGCTCTCTTGGCTGTAGGAAAGTAATTTCTGCTTATGTTCCATTGGTGACCTCTGTTGTTTGATAAAGTTTCATATTTTACTATCATGTTATGTTCATTTAACAGTAGTGTTTGAAAGTGGTTAATGTACGTGTTTCTTTCAACTTTATGTTGTATTATCTTTTCATTTCATGTTATAGCTAATAACAAGCTTGATTTTAGTTTGTTTAGTTTGTTTCATTCAAATTTCATTTATTTCATTTGGCATTTGATTATATCTTGTATACTTTTTAAGTTTTTACATTTGTGTTCAGTTAATATTTTATTTTGGTTTAAGTTTCTCATTACATTGTAATACAGTGTTTTACATTTGTTTGACTCGAGAATGTTGCTTGGTTCATTTATTTTTTTGTTTCATTTGACTTAGTTGCAGTCATCAATAGCTTGTTCTGCTTGTTTTTTGTCTGTTTTTATATGGTTTATTTAAATATTGTTATTATTCTGAGTTTTGAATGTTTTTTTAGCATGTTTGCCTGATTTTCTTTTAAATTTTACATATTTTGTTTTAATTTCATACTTTTGGCAGCAATGGCCTTTCATAACTTTGATAATGTTTTGATAGTGATTGCTTTAACTTGTACATCTGCATGTAATTTGCCAGGGAGTGAAATAGTTTTATGTTTTAATGGTTAACATGAGTTTGGTAATAGGAGTGAGTCATTGACATAAACAATCTCCAGGATGTTATTTTGGTCATTATCAACACCAGATCTTGTTACAGAGTGAACTTGAACAAATTTGTAATTCAGGAATTCTGAACATATTTTATTAATTATTTTTAATTTGTTATAAACATTAAAAAGAATAATAGATTGAATATGTTAATCAAAAAGAAAGAATATCCTTTATTATGACCTTCATCCAGGATCGCTCAGTGTGGTTCAAATGTCTGCCTCAGATGTGGGAGGTTGTGGGTTCAATGCCTGGCTGAGTAATACCAAAGATATATAAAAATGCTATTAACAGCTGCCTTGCTTGGCACTCAGCATTAAGTGGTTAGTGTTAGGACTGCTTGGTCTGGTGTCAGGATAATGTGATTGGGTGGGACATCTTGCTACATGATGCCCCAGTGCATGATATCATTATAAATTGCCACACTTCAGATGTCATAGCAATATGACTGAAAAATTGTTTAAGCTACATTAAAAATTAAAATTACACACACACACACACACACACACACACACACACACACACACTCTCTCTCTCTCTCTCTCTCTCTCTCTCTCTCTCTCTCTCTCTCTCTCTCTCTCTCTCCATCCAGGTTGGTATTTTATCTGAAACAAATTAATCTCTCAGGCTATTCAAATTTTTTTAAAACCCAGACTATTTCAACCAATCATTAATCAACAGTTTTGATTAGATAGCATGTAACAATGACTGCTAAGCACAGCTATTGCTGGATAGGGGTGAGTGTTACATAATTGCAACTTGTTGCCTAATAGGTCCAAGTGGCCTTCATATCTTCAAGCTGAGACTGTATAAGAGATATCCATAATGCCAGAATTTCTCATGAATGTTTTGTGAAAATTTTACTGTGGACTGATATATTACTTTCAACAGAATTTGTTTGCTGCAATAAAGATAATGGTTTGCACATTAATTTTATTGCTAATCAGGCTTCTGGTCACTTCCCATTTGTTCAGAATTGGGATAAAGTGAAAATATACATGTATCTGGAAATTGGTTCATGTTTTGCAGTATTTGCACCATGCATTTCTGACAACAAATTTGTTATTCATGCATCTTGAACTTTTTCTTGTTCCCTGATATGATCTGATAGGAGTAACAAGAATAGAAGTTGTATGGTTCATGTTGCCGATGGATGATGGTCTGTTTTGATCATAGGTCACAGCAATTTTAGTGCTAAAACATTTCAAGTAAAATACCTTGGCCAAGATACCTTCACAGTAGAATTCATATGCTAATCAGCAAGTTACAGCAGCTTCTGGTAGTGGATGAAAATACTTGGATAAATATTGAGAAATTAATTAGCATTTTGGGTGAGGTTAGGGAAATGACCTGGAAAATGAGCACCATGGTCATCAACAGGTCAATAACATACAATCTGTTATATTAGTGAAGGATCTCATATCCATTGATAAGAGATGTCATATGCATTGATAAGTGACTACCAATGAAATATCATGTAGGGTCAACTTTCTGAGAAAATTTTACTCTGGTTTGCAGTGATTGATTAAGCAGGTTTATGAATATTCATGATCAGTAAGGAAATCAAATCTCAGGCAGTCATAAGTGAGGAGAGCAATGTAAAGGCTATAGTTAGGATTTGGGTGCACTAAAAGATCTAGTGGTAATCTAAGATTTAGTCTTAACATGTGGCATAACAGGGTATTAGGTATAATTTGGTATTATTTAATCAGGTAACTTATTAGGGTATTAGTGGAAACTTGGATTGTCAACTGGTGTTATCAGAGAAATGTTGGTTTGTACTTGTTGATAGATTATGTATAATTTAAAAAAAATCCAGAGACATGTATGTATATATAAGTTTGTTTGATAGGTACATATTTTATGTGCGAGATCTGAAACTTTAAATTATTTACAACATCCTTTAAAAAGTAGCAATTAAATTACCCACAGACTGGTAAAAGTCCATTTAATTGTTAACAGTATAGGAGTTTCAAACATTTTTACAATATTGCTGTTAATATACAGATATAGTGGTAATTGGTTCTTTAAATTTCTGATGGTGTCAAATAAAGTGGTCTGAAGAAACACCTGAACAATTGAATCATGATAGTTTTCAATTTTTCAATAACATTCATCTGTCCCTTGTTTGTATTAATGACATTAATGACTTGCAATTTTGAAATTTTTGTATAATCTTTCATATGGAAAATTTACCTTTAGTGATTATATGAATCTCTTAAAACATTAGGGTACTTTTTTTAAAACCAGTTTTCACATGGATGTAGTAGGTAATTAGATCTGATCTATCTTTCCTGATTGTAAGTGAAGCATTTAACAAAAGAGATGACCCACTTCTAACCCTAACTCCAGATCTGTACTTTTTATTGGTCAGAGCTTTGCTAACAAACCATACACATCAGCTTGAAGGTATATTCTGGAAAAGGGCAATCAACTGTAATATATAGCCTAGAGTGTTCTTTGCTAACCCAGAAACTTCCAAATTTTGTCATAAACACAGTCTAGGAATAATCAGACCATGTGAATATTGATCAATACCTCCAGTTTACTGGTCAGCTAGAGGATCTCTAATCATGGTCAGAGAGAGTTTTAATTGATTCACATACACTACTTCATCAAATTCTTAGTTATATTGAGAACACTTAGTCAGTTATTTATTTATCCATTATTTGGGGAGAAGCTGAGTTCAGTGAAGGGGTCCAATTTCAAGCTGATTTTGTAGAAAGAGAGGCTGAGAAGTAGATTCAGTTAGATCTGTTCATTATAGTTTGTTGTTGGCACAGGTTTCTCTCAGTTAGCACTTTAGTTTCTCTACCACTTGCAATCTTATTTTCTTGCAGGCAAGAGAATTAGGTATATCTAATATTGGTTTGGGACTGAAAAGCATCATATTGGAAGGATCAGAAGCTTGTTGACTGTACATATTCTTTATGTATAGTTAGTTACATATGTACACTGGTCCATTAAAAGAGTTGAGTCAGGATTTATCTCAAGTTTGCTGAACAAACTTAACAGTAACTGTTAAGAGAGATCACAATATACTTTTTAATTATAGACCTGTACCTGGTACACTCCAGCACTGCATCCACAAACATTGGATATCAAGATTTTCTATTGGTGCTTGAGAACTTGAAGATTTTGTTTCTTACATTCTGGAAACACTAGATCTGGAATTTTACTAAGCCAGTGAAATATTCTTTTTCATTGAACATGTTTTTGTGCCACCATCTGTGTGGGCTGATTCCTTAAAGTAGGATATCACTAAACAATTTTGTGAGTGTTTATACTTAATTAAGAACCATACATGTGAAGGATTTATGAACAGATCACCCAATGAAGTGTACTGATTGGGAAACTTATGAAGCCCCCACCCCAGCAGCTGCTGTCATGTGCAGTGTCTGCATTGAGGAATATACAGGTTATGGTAAGTAAATATAAATTTTTCACATAACAATTATAATTTTAGCTTTAAAGAGTGGTGTCTTGCATATCAGGTCATGTTGAGATATAACACCTAGTGACATGTATCAGCATTAGGTTTTCTAATATGACATTGAATTTATGATGTGTTAGATAATACTGTACAGTATGCCACAATTGCTTACACATGGTTTAATATTTATTACTACAATGTACCATTATTCATGTTCGTGGCCTCTCCTAGCTCAGTGGTCCAAGGCACTTACCTTCACAGATCACTGACATCTCACCTCAGTCCACTTGGAATCTTCAATTCAGCCAATGTACTTATATTAAAAAAGCTTGCCAGTAAGCTACCTGTGGGTTGGTGTTTTGTAGGTGGGGTCATTTCCCAGGTTCTTTCCATACCTATCATGAGCTGAAAAAATGTTGTTAAACCCATAAAAATCAACATTCTTCTCCAGTGTTTACAGAATTAAACAGGAATCCTGTGGTTTGGTTGTATTTGGGGAATTTGCACTTCTGCCATTTTTGATGTTCAAACAATGAATGGTTGTTATGGAAACCATAAACCACTTATTGTAAAATGAATGGTAAACACTGTACTTGAGCTTGGCAGAGCTGCAGTGGCACAGTGGTTAAAGTGGAAGCCTAACAACTGAAAGGGTGTTGGTTTGAATCCTACCATTGGTCCAGCTTGCATCTGCTACCATGGTGTGTCTTTGGGCAAAGGACTTTACTTCAGATGACTGGCACTAAAAAACCTACTTATACTCTTGTTAAAGAAATACTTAAAACTAAGTTGAAAATCATGGCTAGTACAGACAGTAATTATCTTAGTTCACTTCCCGGAAAATGTTTTTCATTATCAAAATAAAATGCTGAATTAGTTAATTTTAATTGTATCTAATGATATATATTTGAAAGAAGAGTTGCTAAAGTTCATGAAAATTCTTGAGAACTGGAATGAAAGGCCATTGCATCTGCTATAAATATGCACCAAACCTGATTCAAAGAGTTTATGATTAAACTGTAACTTCTAGACTCACTGACTAAAAAAAGCTGATTCAAACAGGTTTATATTTGGACTAACTTCTAGATGCATTGCAAAAAGAAAAGCTGCATAGTAATCAGTGAAGTAAAATTATGATCTAGTGTAATAATAATTCATTCCTTTTCTGTCATTTAAGTATGCACCTGTTTCCTGTTAAACTACATCCCATCTTTAGAAAGCACAGTGAGCTAAATGCTACATTTTACAAAATTATGCATGCCTCTAGCAGCAACAAATTTAGGTTCCAGACAGAGTCTCCTCTGGGGTATTGCTGCCAAAATTGCATTACAATCTTGTTTGAAATTATACCAGAATCAAATTATGACATGATTCTGATGTCTGGATTTTAGCATATATTTATGTATATTATTGAGAGGAGAAGGTTATGGTTTGCTTGGAGAAGCCATAATATGTGTTGTCTAACATTATACCTGGACACACAACAGTTATTAAATAATGTAATCATTATAAAAGTAACTATTTTTAAGGTCCTTGATTGAGAGGGAGTGGAAATTACTTATTTAGCCATGCCCATCCATTTTTGAAATTGGAAAAGTTTTGCTTCATATGCAAAAATTAAGAATTATATATGGGTTTATTGCTTTAAGAACAAAATGAGCAAAATTCCAGTTTTGATCTAGACCTAATTAATGATTTCTGAATCATTTAAATATTATGGTAATTGTATACAATTTCTGTAGTGCTTCCTGTGCATTGATTTCAAAATTTTCCAGGCCACGTGACTTTAATGTCTTCTAAATTTTGGGGAAGTTTTAACATAATCAACAGAACTACATATAGCATAGTGTTCTTGTGGTCACTGTTAAAGCAGGTCTTTAACCTGTGTATCTGCAAGTTGATGTATATATGTGATACTTTTGAATCATGTAGAGCATAGAGTCTTTAATTGTGTCATTTTTTTAATTATTTGTTTAGATGTGCCAATCGATTAAGGTGCAAGAAAAATAATTCTTATTCATGACTTGTCAGGCACAAAATTGTGCCTATTTTTTACAAGAAGATTCTCAGCAAAAACAATAATTATGATTTTGCTTGCTGGCGATTTTGCTGGATTTTGCTGGATTTTGCTGGTGTAAGTGAGTTGCATGAACAGTTTAAATGTAGTTCAGTATATCACTTTTCTTATGACTATTATTCTCTAAAAGTGCATAGGGAGTTGTAATATGACAATAAATATATTATGAACAAAATTATTCAATTATTTTGAATAGTCATTTGTCATTTTGTGTAAAATTAATGTATATTTTTAAAAAACTAAAGATAAATGACAAAACAATTACTTTTCAAGGAAAATCCGTTACTTTTGGAAATGGTTATAAATTTTTTACAAAGAACATAAAGGGCTAGTAATATTGTAATTTGGCTGCTCAACCAGTAGGCATACATACCAACCCCTGACAGGGAAAGAGTGTAATCCAAGTGGAGACAAAGAGTAATCTGAGCAGAAGAAGAGTATTCAATGTACAAAATGATTTATTTACCTCTCTGGTCTTTAAACTTCAGGTACTGCTTGTAGCATTTTGAGCTTTAAAAAGCAGCAGACTTGTATTGCATTTGAAAACACTTTGTATCAGCTGAGACAGAATGTTTTGCACACTAGCAGAGCAAAAGTGCTGTGTTACATAGCCTGGATCTGAATTTTTGCTAACAATACTGAACAAATCTCTTACAGTCAGTATTATAACCTTAAAGAACCAATATTCCTTTCAGAACCTGACAAAGAAGAGGAAATTGCACATCAACTCTGTCCCATGAAGTACAGTGTCAGGTAGAATGCTAACCTGATACATGTACTTTAGGAGTTCTCCTAATTTATAAGCAGCCTTTCCTCCAGCAGCATGCATCACATGACTGGGACAACCTGATATGTACAATCATTGAGACATTTTTCAAAACATAAAATTCAACTCCTTTATGAATTCCAGTCATCAAACTCCTTTATGAATTCCAGTCATCACTGATGCATTATCAGCTGAAAACACTGGACAGTTCTGCCAACTTGTGGTTATTCAAAGCATTATCAAACAATTAGAAAATGTTTTATCCAGTGGAATCTGCTGTTAATTCTGGTAAGGAAATAAGACCACTGCAAGTTTCATTGTCAAAGTCTCTTTATCAGACTGGGTACAACTTTTGTCATCATAATCAATTCTCCTGTCAGTTGCAATAATAAAGGGCCTAATTTTCATGGTTTCTGCAATTTTTAGTGATGTTCCTTCTGCTAAACACCTAACAATATCAAATGATTTTGTTCTTGCACATGCATATTTACTGCAGTTTTGGCATCAGGAAGCATCCGTTTGAACAAAGGACCAATGTTGTCTTCTTTCGCTAGGGTTAGTCTGTGTTCTATTAAAAACTCTGTAAATCTCCAATGCATTTATTAAGTTCATAATTTAGATCTGCTGTAAAAAAGAAGTTATCTTAGTATTGGAGTTGGAAAAACAGGCTAATTCAAAGCTTCTTTATTTTATCTCCCATGACCAATATTAAAATCCTTCCCACACAGCCTGCAATGGGCATGAAGCTGGCCTAGAATGGAATGCTGTATTGTGTAATTCATGTATTCATCTTTGAATCAGTTTTTTGTCTTTTTCTAATCTATCTATGTAATCATTTGAGAAACATTTTTGCTGTAAGATACACATGACTAGAGTAAATGACTTGATTTTTAGCCCAATTACCTACATAAAGGTTCTGTACCTCATGATTTGTAACATATAATCTGTGAGCACCGATTAAAAAGTCAAAACTGTTCTTTCCTAAGTCAGACAGCTGCTATAAATGGACAACTAGGTCAATAGTTTGAAAGAACAAACTAGCATGTTTCTTGGAAATAGGGCAAGATACTGTTAGGAAAGTGCATGCTAATCTATGGACAAGTGTACTTTTATGTGATAGTTACATAGACATTTCTAGAATAAGTTTCATGGATTCTTGGGATGTTAATAAAAGTGACAAAACAAATTATTAATATTTTTGGAGGGGGATATATCTAAAAAGCATAATTCTGATACATTTATGCTAATTTAGTGGAAAAAAAGGAAGTGTAATGATTATGCTGAAATTGTAATGGTTGGCATGTATGAATAGGGCAAGTGGAATGGAACTTGTCCTTAGCTGTGCTTTTCAGCATTCACTGTACATAATACTGCTTGTACTTAAAATGCCTTTTGTCCATTTATATGAGCATTTTGAAAACTGACTTGCCTGTCCTCATCGACTATTTTCATATATATATATATATATAGAGAGAGAGAGAGAGAGAGAGAGAGAGAGAGAGAGAGAGAGAGAGAGAGAGAGAGAGAGAGAGAGAGAGAGAGAGATAAGTAATATTATTAAAACCTCATAAAATTTTAAGTGAGGGAGGCTGTTAACAAGGATTTAATGCAGTCAACCTACCTATAAATTTCATCTTAACAAATTTGACTGGTTTGGCTGTTTCACTCAATGTAATCAACATAAACCTTATTGATTCAGCTAGTTTTATTAAATCTTTTTATCAGATTTGTCTCTTTAGATCAAAAATGTTTTCTGGCCTGGTTTAAATGATTTTTCATATTTTGTCTTAGTAAACCTTCTATCTAGATTAAAGTAGTTCATTCCTTAGTTTGTAGGCCTTAACTGTATCAAGCTGGATTAGATTCAGCTTTTATTTAAAGTCAGTTTGATTAAAATTCAGATCTAATCATGTCAAAAGACTAGAATTTAATCAGATTGCTTTTAAAATGGATATTCTAAACTAAGTATAAAGATGTTTTAGCAGTTTGAAATATATATATATATATATATATATATATATATATATATATATATATATATATATATATATATATACACACACACACAAGACAGAGCCATGATACAGTATACACTAATGAAGGGATTTATGCACATACCCTCCAATGTAATTTTGCAAAAGAGAACATTTCTACATAAACAAATTTGCAGTGTACAGCATGTGATTTAACCCTCCAATATGAAGCAAACATCTGTATCCCCCAGTACTTAATTTTACAGGATGTGCATCTGTTACCTTCCTCTGTCAGAAAAAGGAACTTGAAACAAATGAGCAGTTTTTTTAAAAAAAAAATACATAGCAGTAATGTATATACTTGCTTATAAGTCCAATCCAACTACATAGACCCAGATCTGCCATTGCATAATGCAGCAGCAGCAGATCTTGGTCTCTACAGTTATGAGTAATCATTAGAACAGACACAAAATACATTTATGACAAAGAGTGAAATTTTGGTGTAAAACAATTGTTTCTCAAAAAATGTTTTTTTGTCTGCATTTTGTAATGCAAGTAGAAGTTCAGATTATTTGGTATCATCATAGAACTATATCAGTCGCCTTCCATCCACTTTGGTGTATCTTAAATGACCATGATAGACAGAACTCAGAAGCAGGTTACAGCCTCATTGCACCTATAGGCAGGAATGGGGCTGACTATTTAAATGGAAATTCATTTAGACATGGGTCTTTTTATGAGAAGAGTTCTTATGGTGCCAAGTTGGTCAAAATGAAAATGATGCAAACTGACCATCAACATGATTACCATAAAGGCCATGATGAAAATAATCTTGACTCCTACCAAATGGTTGGCTGTATCAAAAAAGGGTTTTCACCAGTAGACTTCTAATGATACCTTGTTTGTCTAAGAGAAAATGGTGCCAATTGTACATCCAATATGGTTGTCTTGAAAATTTCATTATCACAACTTTCTTGAAATGGATGGTCATATTGAAATGGATTTTGCATCAAAATTAATATATATATATATATATATATATATATATATATATATATATATATATATATATATATATATATATTGGTCTTAAATGAAAATGGTGCAAATCTGACATTCAATAAGTCTGTTTCAGAAGCTAATTTGATATTCTTGTTATGACTGAAGAATAACAGATGGGTTCAATATTCAGCATTTAAAAGAAAATGATGATCTTGTCTTGAAGTTTTGGGAAGTCTTTTTGTCCAGCAGAGCACTAGTTCCTTCAAAGGATGCCCAGTTGTAAACATTGTTAACCCAGATATGCCTTTATATTATGCATAGGCATATATGTGTTGATGCTGCTCAGATGAATTCATTGGAAAGCAAACAGTGGAGACTGAGCAAGAAGAGGTATATGAGGTTCAAGGACTGTGTTGTGGGAGTCCAAGTTAAATTTTTTTCTGAATGTCTTTGACCTTTTCTGTTGGAGCTAGCCAAATGGTCTAAAAGTGCCTGCCTTTACTGATTGCTGCCATCTGACCTCAGTCAATGTGAGTTTTAGCCAATGACTGCTGGTGTGGTGGGTATATGAGAAAGCTACTGGTGACTTTTGTGGGTCATTAATTCTTAATGGGTTTTTCCTAGGTTCTTCCCCCAGCAGTTGTACTGGCAGCTATATATACATGTAATCTATCTTGCACTGAGAAATGGTCTTAAAATTAATCTAAACCTTCTGAAACCATTGAGTTAACAAATATATTAAAATGATGGAGGAATAACATTGTAAATTGAAAGTGTAGGTATTTGTTAATGGTTGTAATGGAAGGTAATAGGAAGCACATATTTTTCTCACTTGTCAATGAATCTTCAGTAATCTTCTGCCAAAAGCTTGCCAATTTCAGAAATATATTAATTTCACATCAGAGAGAGACCAGGATGTTTTTTCTGATGGTGTGTCTCCCATGATAAGGGGAGGGGGCAAGCCTAATAAATGTATAAACATGTACATGTAGGTATTGGCCTCTTATCAAAGATACACTTAATAAATTAAATGTTTTCAAAAGATTTCAAATAATTTGGAGGGAGATTTATAATCAAGCATAGGTTAATTATCATCAGATAAATTGTTTATTTTACAAGACTTACTGCTCTTTTATTTACAGCATATTCTTCGCTTTAAAGCTTGCAACATATGGTAGATTATGATAATAAAGACATTTAAAATGAAACATTACTTTGAAAAAGGGGCAGTTTTGACAGACACGAATGTGCCTGATATCATGAATTCAGGTAGTTGATTGTAATATTGATTTCTGCATGTAGATTTCCCAAAAGTCAGAAATAAAAATTTAGATTGATTTATATTACTTGTTCCAGAAGTATATACCAAAGAATACCACATACCACCATTATCAAACATGTGCAGCTATACAGCTTGCAGTGACTCTGCTGTGCCATCACATATTGTACCAGCAGATCCAGGTCTATGCATTTTGTTTGGATTAATCTGTATAACAAACAAGGTGGACAATGCTCTACCTCTGCTGACACATTAGGTCTTGTTTGCATTATGTCTTGTATGCAGCTGAACCTGTTTGTGATTTATATTGAGCATATATGGTATGCATCAAGCATATTGTACTGCATAAGGTGAAAAAAGTTTATTGTAAAGTAAGCTGAATTTTTGAGCTAAAGATACCAAGTTTTGATTGTGTAGGTGATAATAAAGATAATGGGGTTAAATAAAGGGGTTATCTGCGAATCTTCTGTTGAATCCTGAAGAAGCTAATATGTGTGGAAGCAAGCAGTTTGGAGAATATTTCTAACTATCAGATGATTAGTACGGGGTCATTGCTCTGTAGTTCAAGTAGTCATGGGTTACTCCATATTTTGTAATATCTAACCCACAGATGTTAGTTCCAGGCAAAACTAGCAATATTTTTTCTGTTGAAGGCAATGACATTACAGTACCTTCAATGTTGGTACAAGTTTGTTAAAGTTATGGTTAGTTACTGTATTTCAAATACTTTGGCATGAATCAATATGAAGCTCAGAAATTCAGTCTAAATCAAGACTGCTTTTCCCTGTGTAATTAGGGTCATTCATAGAAAATTTGCTTTAAGGTCCTTTTGTATTCTTATAACTGGGAACCTTTTGATTGCCTCATTTTACAGCGGGGGAGGGGGGGCTCAGCTTGTAGACACAGTCCTTGTTGAGGTTAGCTAACTCATTAACCCCTAGCATCGCATTTACGGGGCAGGAGGAGGTAGCCTACTTTTTAGCATTAAGGTCATGTGCGACACAATGAAGTGGGTGGTATTATAGAAAGGTAGACAGATGTAGCTTTACGATGATAACAAATAATATGGATGTTCTAGTTGCGCTACAAAACAGAGGGAAAAAAATCACTTTTTGAACAAGAGTTTTTTTCCAGCAGAAATTCACTCTAGATCGCGATCCGGTTTTGTGTCCGGATTTTAGACGTTTTGGCCTCAGATCTAAGATAGACCAGTCTGAATTGCACACAGACATGTGAACATTTGCAAAAAAATAGGATAAGATGGGTATTTAGAATGAAGAGTGGTCTTGACACGAAAATGATGGGTCCATAAAGCAAAAAAAAAAAGAAGTCAAATTTTTACCCTTCTGCTCAGGCAAAAGAGCCAATGCAAATCGTCGATTCTAACACAACTAGGCATTAAGTTAACCAAAAATGTCTTCCAAGTCCATGTATTAATGTATTCAAAAATATTTCCCAAAATCAATTTCCTACTCACATTTCAGGTGAAAACCACAAAAACCTCCTGGGGTTAATGGGTTAACAGGTTTGTTTCTTTCAAAGCTAATCCAATATTGGTAAATTTGCCAACACATCACTAACCTTAGCCCTCACAAATTAGTACAGACTTTTTGCCTGAGATGAGCATAAATTTACAAGTGGTCTCATGTGGATATATAAGATAAAACATGAAATTTCATTCCCATTCATGGTTAATTGATCAGTTTATTGTGCCAGTTCTTAACAAGGCAGATGACTCAAGGAGGTACAGTGAATACCTTCCACAGATATGGCCATCTGTTCTCCTATGCCAGGCTGGTCATACAGGGACGTCCAGAGTAGTCAGATCTTAGTAAGGTTATAATGAAACATGGAAAACAAAAAATAAAAAAGATTTTTTTATCACATAGTGAAATTTACTAATTTTTTTAATTCTGCTTAACATGGCCATTGTTTATTGGCCAGGACAATGATGCTTTCTGTCTACCTGATCCAGATTTTAACTGGTCTACAGGCTGGATATTATAATATGTTGCTGCCATTGATGACCACACTGAATTAGATTATTCATTCATTGACTTGTAATTAATGATGGACCAGAACTTGACCCAATCTGCAGAGACAAGGCATGGTATTCAGAGTGCAGCAGCCCATGATATTAGGTTGTGGAAAGACAAGCTGCAGCAGTGAATTGCTGGGAACTGTATCATATGCATGACATCATCAGATTGGACAGTTAAAGTTAAAAGCATTTTCATTACTTTAACTTGCATTTTTTTTCTATATTCCACAGGAATTATTTAACCCATCTAGTATCAAACATCATTTCAGTTCATAGTATAATATTCTTCTTAAAAAGTCATTTTCCTTGGCTGTGTTTGATTTTAGTTTCTGTGGCTTTGAGGCATTCATATATCTGTACATGTTTATTTTGGGAATCAGAT
Source organism: Potamilus streckersoni (assembly GCA_016746295.1). NCBI lineage: Eukaryota > Metazoa > Mollusca > Bivalvia > Unionida > Unionidae > Potamilus > Potamilus streckersoni. The sequence goes on from JAEAOA010002053.1 coordinate 3,456,059, forward strand.
GTTGCATGTGTCATCAAACATCACAGAAATGAACTTGTAACAGGAGTTGTAAGTGTTTATTAAAGGCAGATTACATGCAATCTTCTTGTTTAACCCAAATACATTAGTGGTCAACAGGAACAATACTATTTTTTTGTCACATATTTTTTATCATTTCTTCTAATATCATTAAATGTACAATTTGTAGATTAAATGTACCCAGTGTACCAAAAATGAACTGGTCAGAGGGACTGAGAATTTTTTTCCCCCAGTCCACTGTGTTGTGTTGGTTGACTCAATGATTAATGCAGATATATATGATTTTATATAGTTAATGATTGTTGTTGATAAACATTCAGTTTGAGAACAATAGAGAGTTTGTAGTCATGAAAATGATCCAGAGTAGAGAGTGAGAAAGGAGCATAACTCCAGGGAAAACAGAAATGACTGAAATATGATGCAAAAAAGAAATGTTATGTTGTACACTTTAAACATTGAGTATGCAAAGTACTATTAAAGTGTGTGGATCGGTGAAATTTAGGTATGATATAAAAAAACATTATATGGTGATCATTGAAAAATAAATCCTAACCAAATTCTTTGCACCATATTAGCTGTTCATGGGTTTGAGAATTTTTTCTATAGTATCTTCATCAGGAGAAAAAAGACTTAACCATTGTGGCCTTTGTTATGGCTGTATTTTTAAACTAAGAAACAGATAAGAGCAGAAAACAACAAGCTTAGTAAAATTCAACAAATTATTTACTTTCACAGAATAGAAAGTGAAAATTTAAAAAGAACTTACAATACAGTATTGTGATTTAGACCCCAAATAGTACAAAATGTTCTGTCACAGGTCCAAACGTATTGAGTATTCTTTATGAATTTCAGCAGTGTTTCAAATGAACTCTTGAAAGTGCTGATATATAAATGACCTGGAATTGTGTGTGTTGATGTGCTAACAATTTTGATGCCTCATAATTATATAATACAAAATGTCTCTAGATGAATTCACAAAAATCCAAAGTAGATTTAGCCTGAAAGTATTATAGGGCACAAATTATACCACAATTTTTTCAGATTCAGTGGATAGTTTTCACTATAAGAATTGACTAACTAGTTCTATATGTAGTTCAAAAAATATTATACCATCATTCATACCAAAACATGATAAGTGGAAGAAAACATTGGAGCCTGGCTGTAAAAAAAGAAAAAAAGCAGATGGAAAAAAGCTAATGTTTGTTTCATTTAAAATGGAACTTGTTCTTAGTATTTTATTCCTGAAGGTAGAGCATCTTATGCATCATGTGTCATGTAGTAAATGCATCCATAAACATTAAAGGTTTCATAAGCAAGATATCAAGCAACTGCATTATTAAATTTCCATTGAACTTCACAAATACCATATATGCTTGATTTTAAGTCTAGACCAACAGCAAATTTTGAAGACCAAGATCTGCCATCACATAATATGCTGGCAGATCTGGGTCAAAGCAATTTGTTTGGAGTAATCAGTACCACAAACAACATTGACCTGATCTTAAGGTGCATCATGCTATCATGAATCAAGAGCTTAGTTGTTTGGAAGCAAGTATATACAGTAATAGGTGAATTCGGTAAATTAGTGACAAACTTGTAATTACTGTTATTAAAGTTGAGATGCAATACTTCAAAAATTGTGCATAGCTGTAGCTGTTGGATTTATCAATGTTGCTTCAATCATTGAACATGATACACAAATTTAGAAACTAGCTTTTCAATAAAGAGTAGATAAATAGTCCTACATGTTGCTAAATCAATATTCTACAGAGTTCAGAGCATGTATATTGTGGTCAGCAAACACTAATTAAAGCATTTCAGCTAGGATTACACATACAGTCCCCAGGAGGCAAACATACATTTATATTGGTTACTTTACTTTTGAGAGCATGTCAACATGTACTTCCTGCTTGATTTGTGTGTGGTGAATTTATCAGAATTAATATTAAAATTAATATTAAAATGTAGAAATTATTTCAAATAATATCACTGCAATTGTTAAGAGATAAGCCAAAAGTAATGGGAGTTGTCAGTAGTGTTCTATTTTAACAAGACATTATGCCCACACTAATCCTGGATATTACTGTGAAATCTCTGGTAGCTTTCATGTATTGTTCTCTGCCAGAGACATTTTGTTAATTTGCTTGTGGTTATAGAGTTAAAAGACCATCAAGTATAGACAGTTGTCAAAGTGAAGCCAGTTACTACTACTTTTTTTTTGGTTCCATTCTGATTTGTATCCATTATGGATCACTGCCATCTCACATGCATGGGTTTGAGTCACAGATATGGCCAATGTTGGTATGTGAGAAAGCTTGCCAGTAGCTTCTGATGGGTTGGTGTTTTTTCTGTGGTTTTTGGTAGGTTCTTCCTCCACTATTAATACTGGCCCTTCATGTTTAGCCTATTGTGTGCTGAAAAATGGTGTTAAATAACAACAACAACAGCAATAACAACAGTTGAGAAGAATAGTTGTTATCAGTTGCTTGTTCCTTTATTGTGTTAAGATAAACATTTATATTCTTTATATAATGTTCATACAATATGTACTGTACTTCCTGTGGTGTCCAACTGCACATATACTGATCTACTGTCAGGTGTTAGGAGGAATCTGTAGAAGAAACCATATAAACCCTGATCTGAAGGTGCATTATGTTATGGCAGACCAGGATATTTGTTTGCAATTTGCTTTGACTTATGAGTGAGTATATGGTATATCTTTTATTGACCATTCAAAAAAAATCAAACAGGCTAATGTTGTGTAAATAATTGAAATTCAGTATGGTTGAACTTTTGTGCAACAATCTTGCAGTGTTATCATTCATTTTATATTGTAATCAATAGATCTTATTGGCATAAAAATATGTTCCTAAGTTATTTGGTCCTGAGAATTTTGTGTTACCATCACCATTAGAGTACAGTTGTACCAGTAACAGACCATAAGTCCAGAATATAGAATCAGCAATTAACAGAAGTAGTGTGGCACTGTGCCATACCTTTGAACTTGGCTTCTGTGTTTTATGTTTTTTTTGATCACAACTGTGAGGGTTCTGAATTATTTTTTTGTGGTCATACAGACACTTAAGTATACTGCTATCTCTAATCACTGCTTTCAGTTGGTATTTTGCCAAAATGCTTACCAATAGTACAAGTCAAGAAAGTCAAATTTAATTGTTACTTTTTCTTTGATATTTTAGCTTACCTGGCTATATAGAGATTGATGGCATGTCTTTGTAAGTACAAATAGGTAATATTTGAATTGTACACCTAATGCTTTGTACCCTTATTACAGTTTTTCTTCTAAAGCTTTATGTAATAATCTATTTGCAGACACCACTGTTTGAAGATCATGCACAGAGCATATTGAGGTGTTACCATTTTCTTTAGCACAAATCTTTTATCTTCTGTTGTTTTATACACTGTGTTAGTGAGGTTAGGTCAACAACAATAAAGAGGGTTGTGGGGTTGTGGGAGGAAATAACTGTAGAGCACCTAGTGGTGAATAATGCTGATGAATCTTGACACATTAATGTTGTACCAGTCTGGAAAGCTGAAGAACGTGGGCTAATTTTGTCTAGCATTAATTACTAGGCTTGGGATCAATGGAGCACTTTGACTGCCAGTATTAGTGTTAGTTAATGCTTGTTATTTAATACAAATCTATAAAGGGACAATCCCAGCTAAGGTATAATATGCACCAATCAATATAGTTCAATTTATATTCATTACCTCTGTAAAATTAGAGCATCAATGACAGGCACCACCATAGTCCAACCTAATTTACTTAGTCACTTCTGGTTGGGATTGAATTTGATGGGTTTGTTAGGTATGTTTAATTTTTAGTTTTAAAATTTAAAACTTTTTTTTCATTAATGTAACTGTTTGCTGGATTGACCTTGTCCAAAACTGATTGTATGTTTAAAAATCTTATTTATTTCCTTTATGTAAACAACTAATAATAGCTTCATCATTCTCTATGTGTATGAACTTATCATAATTATTATTCAGGTAATCAAAGGAGTAAATTATGTTGATCAGGGTCAGGGTTTTGTGATGGCTAAGGAAATTTTGTAGGCTCTTTTGTTGTAATATTTAAAACTAATTAGGTCATTCTAGTAGGGCATTTTTTCCATCAAGCAATTGTGGTTTTTAGAAAATATAAGCAAAACAGAACTATTATCTTGTGACTGGATTTTACCAGTCATGCTTTAACATCTAGCACTTGTTATGTATAATATGTTGTGAATTGTTTGAGCTGAATTTTAATCTTCAAATTATTGAACTCAAATTATTAATTTTACTTGGAAATACAAACACTCAGATAAAATTCTTGGATTGAGACATTTACTGGAATTTATAATATTTCTGTGATTCATCTGTTGATAGACATATCAGTACTTCACAGGCTATAACAGACATGTCATCATCTTTAGTTTTGAATCTTTAATTGTTCGATTGTTTTTAGATTAAATTCACAAAACCATTTTTCACTTATTTACTGTATTATAGGAAAATAAATTATTTGTTAAATTTTACAAAGCTTATTTGTCTTCATATTTATGCTTTTAAAATAAGTAACAGAAAAGAGTGAAGACAAACAAGCTTTGTAACAGGTTACATCAGTACACACTAGATATAACGATTTTGTGGACAAGATATTTCTTTTCATTCGTAATCAAACTGATCCATTTCTGAATTATTTCTTAATTGGTCATTTACATAATTTGAAATGTTGGATTGATTTTTTTTGCATTGATTTTTACAAGTTATGCATGAAGTCTAATTTATTTACTGCTTGTTACAAAATACAGAATTTGTATGCTTATGTATCTCTTGTGGTGTATGTAATAGCTCTCCCTCATTTTAATGCCCATACAATAATGCAACATGGTACTGTTTAAAGCATTACACTTGAATGTGTCCTTCAATTTTGGCTTGGTCTAGAGGGATTCAGTTGGAATTGAACATGAAAATCATATTAAAATTAAAATGATTTTTATCCAGTAATTAGTGAGATGCTGTAAAATAATTTTAGTAAAATGGGTATGTATAAAAATTGTAGAAAATACGGTATCAGTAGGTATGTGTCTGGTTAACTCCAGACATAACACTAATTCTTTATTAGTATAATGGCAAGAGCCTATCTTGTCTGAGATTTAAAGCTAGTCTAGCCACACCCAAGGAATGAAGAAAACTCACATACTTTTTCATAATAAGTGGGCCTTCCAACTTCTTGTACTTTTGCATTTTTATCTCACTTTAACATATTGGCTATATGATGCAGACAAAATGGGAGTTAATGCGTTTCTCAAGGATACATTGATGCAGCTGATCTGGGCTGACCTGGGTTTGTATCGAACATGTGACCCTTGGATTATGAGTTTGATGCTTTGCCAACATATTCCACACAATTATGCATCCAAAATAAACCCTGGCACATTCCATGCTATCTGCAAATTATTAACAATGGTAACCATTAAGTGAGCCCAAGAGACAGTTTTGAGTGACCAAAAGAATCTGAGAATTTTACTGAAATCTTCAGGATGTTAGAAAGCTTGCCAGTAGCATCCCATGGGGGAGGTGTTTTTTTTGTGGGGGTTTGATTCTTGGGTTCTTCTGCTACCAGTTATACTGGCCACCATAAATAGCATATCATGTGCTGAAAAATAGCATTAAAATTACCTGCAGCAGCAACTTTTTTTTCCAATCTCAAGTTCTATACTCAAAAAATATTAGAAGTACTGACATACTACTTGCATTTATATATGGCATGGCAGTTCCTGGAAATTAGTTATGAAGAAAAAGGGTACTTTGTTGATGGTATTTGTCAGCTTGATAAAATGAAGCAAAGTAAAAAACCTTTGTGTATAATTGGGAAAGACAGAAATGAGCTTTTAGTCATTCTGTTTCACCATAATTTTAATTATGTTAATTGACTGTCAATTTTGCCAATTTAATTATTAGTTGGAACTGGTATGCATGCAAAATTGTTTTGTTTTTTCATGAAATTATTTTGTTCTATTTGTTTAGCTAACCAGATGAGTATGAAAATGGATTCATTTTGGCCTCACAGGCTGTCACTGTTAATTAATACAGCAATGAAAAGGTGACTAAAGTTTGCCAGAACGAAAACTAGAGAATTTGAATTTATTTTTTGTGAGGTTGTTGTAGGTTGGCAGTTAACCTAATTTATCTCAAACCAAGAATATTTTGAGCATTAATGTTAAGATATTATATAAGGCTCTGTTGGGAAATCTGTACATTCTAAATCTCCTTTCCTTTTGTGAAGGAATTTTATATCATCTCAAATTTAGTTTTTGCAAAGAATTATCAATTTTACTTTTTATTTTGGCCTCTCTCAATGCACTTGGTGGAGACATGTAGTAATTATGTTGGTCCATTGACCTGTTGACCCATCATCAGTTTCATTTCCCCTCAGATCACTTTACATGGAAATATTGTATTTTAACTCAGTTTGGAATAAAAGTTTGGAATGAAGTGAGTTTGATTTCAAGGGTTTCTGCAGCACAACGTTGTCAAGGTTTTGTTAGTTTTAGCCAAACTTTAATATGAGGCTTCAATTAACAGCATTACAGAGCATCATGCACAGGAACTACGGCCCTTAATTGTCTATCCTCCAGACTTTGGAATCTGGCTGTGTAACTTTAACCAATCAGATTTAGATTTTTGCTTTATATTATTGCCACCCAGAACAAGTTAAATTTCAAGCATCATTTGCAGGAGGTATACACATTGATTTCCCAATGATCTTGATGTTGTTGAATTTCATCTAGGCATGTACAGTAAGCTCTACTTATTTGTAGCATTTTGGCTATCCTATCTAGATTCCAATGGTATGCCCAGTATCTGGTAAAGTCAATACAAAGTATGACTTTTTATGAGTGGAATAAGCATATATAGAACACATACAGAACTCTAGCCCCAGTTGCAAATAAAGACAATTTAATAACATTTAAAAATTAAATGCAATTACAAGCAAATGATATAAACATGATATAAACAATTTAAAAGATAAGCTTTCTTTTCTTTTTCAAACTAATAAATTTCAATATGCAAATAAGATTATAAAATTATTCAATTCTGTTTATGATAGAATCAAATCATCATTGAAGTGAAAATCAAATAACACTGCCTAGTATCAATTCATAACTATCCAAAAGGTCCACTCGGACTGTGCTTCAGACACCTTCTTAAGTATTTGTTGCTATTTTGCTTTTTCCCAAAATTCTTGGTATTTTGCCTTTTGTCCTTTCTGGCTTTCCACTCTGTGTTGCAAATTGTGTCTCTTCACAAAGCTATCTTGTAAAAATATAAACAGAAGCAACCTAAATCTTCCTTCACATTATAGGGGAATAAATCATTAGGTTCATCCCAAAAGGTCAGAGGTAATTCTTTTAGATTCAAGCCTATTGAGGGCTATCTAGACTAATTGGTCCTAAGGAACATACCACCTAGTTCCACAGACTAATGGTTATTTACACCACACCCAGACCTAAATTCCTTACTAGTCTTATTACCAGCCAATGAATGAAAGTACACACATGGCTTCCTGTAATATCTACATCTACTCAACACAGTTATGCAAGATACATAATTTCCTAGATAGAATAAGCATGAAATCCAGGACACATAATTTCCAACAATAATCAAGACTAACTTCAAGGTACATATAAATACACAAAATGTACCATCACCAGAAAATTGATCTACAACATAACAAATAAATCCCTGTGAATACAAGCAATTAAATCAAATAAATCAATGACTTACTGGAGATTTATGCAAATACCTTGTGTTAAAAGCATTTGTTTCCCCCTTAGATGCCATTTAATACAAAATTTATTCATTATGTTCTCAGTGTGGTTCAAGGTCTTTATGTTTTCTCTTGTAGAAAAGTGCAGACTGATTTACAAATTCCAGTACTGCACATTTTCATGTGAAACCACGCCCCATTCCACAGCTTAAGGAATCAGAATTACATAAAATTCCTGCTTCAATAGCATCAAACACTGCAATACATCTGACAACAAATGGCTACCAACTGGTTTCAGGTCATCTTCCATACAAACCATAACTTGAAACTCCTGACTTGGTCTGAACCAATTTGTACATTATGGCTTTTTAAATGCTGCCATTACCCATGAATCTAGTTAAGTGTACATGTGTCTAGCTAACTTGCCTACAGTGATTAACAATAACAAAACAGTTATAGACCTACCTAAAAATTTGGTCTGTTACAGCATGCAACTTTATTTTGAGAAGACCTTGAATGAATGAATGAATGAATGAATGAATGAATGAATGAATGAATGAATGAATGAATGAATGTAATATTTCCTGTTGACATTTATAACATTTATGCCTCCATTTTGTTTCCATCATTGGTTTCCATTCTACTTGGTAACCACATGAATTATGCAACTTCTGTTGATGACAACTTTGTTGATATGCATGCCACATCTTTTATTAGTTATGTCCTGATTGCTCTCTTTTGTTTCACAAGACAAGCAATCTGACTAAAATCAGATCTCCCTTATTCTACAAGATCTAAAAGCAACCACTTATAGGTCATGTTCTGGTGTTATTTAGTTATCAGCCAATCAGTTGATGCCTTATAACTTGGCTGAAGAGCATGTGTGACAAACGATTTGATTCACTTTTAAATTTCTGAAAGCTGCATTTCTATTGGCTAAATCAAAGGCCACAAGAACATGAAAGCTAAGCTGTCACTGTCAAATCTTCACAATGAAGTGAAGAGCTGATTTTGATAAGATGGTTAAGATATTTTCATCATTTTAATGCCACGAAGAGCAAATCATAGCAAACAGGACCCATTGTGATGCACCTGTAAGTTATAGTTTGATAGGATTCTTTTTTATTTTATTTTATTTTATTTAGTAATATTTATTTGGTCCAACATTTATTCAGAGGTTCATTAAAAGAGAAACAATGAACAGAAGCAAATTCTTGTAGTATCACTTCAGGAGGAAAGCAAGAACAACAATAAAAGCATAAAATGTTGCTTAAGCTAAAGTTGTAATGATATTAAAATAGCTACATATACAAACTTGTACCAGAGATGACACATTCAGATGTTAAAGCAAATGGATGATCATATAGAGATGTTATTTCACTCATGTCACAGATAAACGCTCTATCCACTCATTCAAATGAATACAAAAAAGACAATACCATCAGTCATGCAATCTCCTTCAATGTTAAAATAACAAATCTTTTGTATTAGTGTATAAGGATGGTGAAGGCATGTATTATGACTGAGTATGTTAGTATCATATTGTTTTTTAATGGTCAAAATTGAGAGAAATAAGGTACAAAATGATCCATAATGGTCAAAATTTTTGGCATGGTGGTGTTATATATAAATGGAATGGACAAAGAGTGTATATACAAGTATGTACCAATGTTAATTTTTCTTCTACAAGCCAAATTATATTTTGTGTATCCCAGCAACAGGTAGATCTGGTTCTGTGCTGTTTATTTGAAAGAATAGAATAAATGCAGCAGTAAGTCAGATCTGCCAGCATATTATTGGATGGCACAGTAATGCTGGTATTTTTGCTTAACCAAACCTCTTGCATGGATCTATGAGTTCTTTGCTTTATGACATGGATATATTCATAAAAGGTTATTCAGTAAAAAATAAATTGATAAATTATATCAAGCAGCATCACTTCTTAGATGATCAGTGCAGGAGGTGTGTCAACCAATAAAATCCATGATTCACTTGTTTAATGATTTATATTAATGATGTGCCATCATAGTATTTTCTGTGATGGTGTACTGGCATCAATGTATTAGTACTTCAAGGCAATGCATGATGATGTACTTTAAAGATTTTGGCATTGCTCTTTTTGTGACTTATTATCCATTTAGTGCTTCCTCTACTCAATACACTAAAAGAAATCACATTCAGTAACAATACATTGGAGATCTTTTTGTTGGATTTGATTATGCATAATTTTTGACAAATCATATGTTGAACATTTCCAAATTTCAGATCTGAAAGGTGGTTTGTAAAAAATGAACTTTAGTCAGTAATGCTCTGTTCAGATCATAATGACATGAAATCTTAAATGCAAATGTCTCAGCTGAATTTAAGGCTCATGTTTGGAAATATGGGTTGTTGGGGTCAGTGATGTGATGTGATTATGATTTTTAAGGTAGCTTTAATAATTTTTCAGTCATATCACTATGATGTCTGCAGTGTGGAAGTTTATAGTGATGTCTAGCACTGGGGCATCATGCTGCAGACATGTAGCATGATGTCCCACCCAGTCACTATATCCTGACATCAGCCCACCAGTCCTAACACTAACCTCTTAATGCTGATTGTCAAGCAGGCAGCTGTTAGTACCATTTTTGTAAGCCTTTGGTATGACTATACTGGGGATCAAACCCATGACCTCCTGCATCTGAGGGCAGACACTCTAACCACTAGGCCACCGGAGTGGTTAAGTTGGGGTCAGATAAGTTACAAAGACATTGTACAGTCAGTAACAAAACCAACTGACATGACATTCAGGTAAGACTTGTAACTTTTGCTTATAATGCCAACACATTGGAAACAGTGTGTATCATCACTCCTGTACATGTATTGCCTGCTAACAGTGCAATACATATTATATGTGTGTATATATATTGCCAGCCAAGTGTTGGTATCTTTTGTATTATGACCAAGCAGGTGATGTCACATGTCTACTGTATACAAAGCATGGCTTGATCTTATCCTCACAATGGCATGTTATGCTCAGTATCACCGTATAGCCAGTGTTGTGCTGACATGCTGCTAATTAAGCTTACTGAATTTTGTAAAAGTCTTCTAGTGATAAAAGCTACTTTTAATTACCACTAATTTTTGGCAGAGGTTGCAATGTATCAGTTTGGTATCCCACAAAAGAATTTTTTAACCTAACCCTAAATAGTAATTACAGTAATTTACTCAAAGCCTAGATGGTAATTAATTTACATTAACATCCCCCCCACTGCTTACCCATAGCACTGGACTAGTAAATATTTAGATTTTATAACTCCATAGTGCATGTGTACTGAACCTGGGGCCAGGCAGATATAGGCAGGACAGATTTATCTTGTAGACAAGTTTTAGGGTCAGGGATAAACTAATTTACAGCTGCAAAATTTTCCACCAGCTGGAAATGCTGTGGTTTGGTTTAAGAAAGCAGGATGCATACAAGTAGATTTACTTGGCATAATTATATTTCTGTTGCCTTCTTTCAAGAACAGGCAACTACACTAATTGTCAAGTAATATTCTCAATGTTGAACAGTTGAAGTACTATTGGGTAACTATTGCAACCTTTCCTGTATCACCTTTGAGCCTGCAGACCACTAGTGGTCCAGGTATCAGTTTGAGAATTGATATAATTGATTGAGATGAGTAAATGTACAGTGTTTAGCCCCTAAATGAACTGATATATACTATATAAACTAACTTATGAGTCAAGTAAAACTGCAAGCAATAAATATTCTCATCTTCTATTGCATACTCCTACTTATTACTGCTTTACATGGTTAGCTAGAGTGAAGAGGCACTTGGACAGGGACATTATAAATCAAATGTTTTGCATGTTACCAATATTTTATTTGCAGTATATTAATTATTATTAATTATTTCATACTGATGGATAAGTCCTCATTACAATATTTTTATTTGCAGTATATTAATTATTATTAATTATTTCATACTGATGGATAAGTCCTCAAATATCAGAATCAATTGTCAACAGTCACCTTGAAAACATTACAAATAAAATAACATTGACAAAGCTATTCACGATTTTTTAGGTGGGGATTATCATGGGTATGATTTCAGAAAAACATTGTAAGTACATTTTAGAAAATATGTACATGGTATTTCCTTTGGGCATGTTGTAGGAGAAATACTTTTAAATTGGTTTTGCCCCAAAAAATGACTTAATACCTGCTTACCTGCATTTATTTTGGAAGAGGTACATTTTTTTCCAAACATGTTGCAAGTATAAAATCAATGACATTTGGTACTAGAAAAAAATTCACAAATGTTTTAATGCAGCAAGCTTGTACATGATGTAGTTCTAGAAATGGGTTTACAGATTCAAATATGCAATTACTATAATTGCAGCAAACTGGCATTAATGGAGAGAATTAAGTATTTTTTTGAGCAGGTACTATCAGTACTTTGCTACCCAAAACACTATATTTGGATGCTATATATGAATGTATTTTCTGCATATTATAGCCCACAGGTAGTAGAATTGGGAATTGTTAATATTAATAATCTATTTTTGGAACCTGCAGGTTTTTTAAAGTACACAAATCAACCACAATGTCTGACATTTTACAGGTAAAGCAAATTTGATTGTTTGAAGTATTTGTAATTGGTCCAGATTTGTGATAGAAAATGAGTGCCTCTGTAGAAAATGAGTGCCTCTGCTACTTCATTTGCCCATTTCTAACTGATACAAGGGTATCATTCCTTTCCAGCCATGATATTTTGGATATAATAATGTCTGCATTTCTTCAGATGAGAGGAAGATAATTTTTTAAAGCTTTTTGAGGGTTGGAAATATTAATAACTAACATGTTTGTTCCCTTCTGATTTTCTGACAAAACAGTTTTCATTGCTTTCCTGTGTATATGTATGTGCCATGCACATTTTATTGATATCACATGCTTAGTTGAAACTAGTTCATCATGTGGATATGATGTTGATACAGCAGTTTCAGTGAGGAAGGCAACAGGAAAAGGGGGGAGGCACTTTTTTCATTCATCTGACAATATATTAGACTTTATACAGCAGGCTGTACAAGGGACCTTTCTGCAATCAGAATTCAAGCACAAGTGATGCAGCTGTACTTTAGTTAGAAGTGTTTATGTAGGTCTGAATAGCATAGCTGTAATACATTCTGTGCAGCTCTGCAATGGGGATTTTAACCTTGGTACAGTCATAAACCAATCAAATATTTAGGGGTTGCAATCACCAGTGATCTGAAATTAAACCTTCAGATTCAAGAACTATGCATCAAAGCAAACTACTTTTGCCCTTAGATATTACAGTATTGCATGTTTTAGAAAATGAATATAAAAAAAATATAAAGCTAGCATCTAATTATGACTACATCCAATAATTGTAACCTAAATAATGAATAAGTTGACCTGGAAACCATTCATAAAACAAAGGATTAAAATAAGCAAAAATACTCCACATTTTAATCAAACCGAAAAATCTGCATGAATATAGCATAGATATTAGCCATGCATATAATCTACCACCCCACCCCTCATAGATACAAATATTAATCACATCTGCCAAATGCACAGAAAACCAAGTTGACAGTTCTTCGGAATTATTACAGACATTTTGTAAATGAGTTATTTGAATATTTGTTTCTTTATCCAGCAAGTTTGTAAAAAAAAAAAAACATGCCCAAATCTCATCTTTGCATAGTTAGGAGTCTACAAAGCAGGGAACTAGACTAAGTTTTGTGAAATAGTATTATACAACACTGGAAAACCAGACCAATAGAAAAAAACCCCAAAAAGCCATAATATAATACACAAGTATTTTTTTGTACTGTGTGTTAGGTTGTTGAAACCAGTTGCAATCATGTTATCAATCCTTCAGATGTTGGACATTTTGAAAAAAAATTTGATAATTAAATAATAATGAACATTAGAAAAATTTATCGACAATTTTTCTAGACTTAATAAAACGAGGATTCAGCCATTAAACAGCCCAATTTCTCTTAACCCCTCCTAACCCCACGGTTTTCTGAATGTCTAGTGTTTAGTATCTGCAATGATGCTGGAATTTGGGTACAAATCCCAGCCGAGTCATACAAAACACTGACTTATAAAACTGCATTCAAAATCTAAACCACACACACATAGCAGCTGGGTTTTTTTTTTGCATTTGAAGTGTTTAGCAATTTTATATGAAGGCCAAATTAGAAATTGTTTAAAAAAACATTTTCAATATACTGGTCCACTGGTATTGAACAACATTCCCAGTGACATTAAGGCAGGCTCCTAGCATTTCTTCTTTTCATGATTAGTGTCTCAGATGGATGAAATCTTAGTACTATAAAGCTTTTCTATAATTTTGCATCATTTTCACAGTTGAATTTTTCAATGCATGATGATATTTTATATATATAGATATGTTTATGTTATGTATTCACAGATGCCTGTTCATGTGTTCCAGGCTTGATCCTTTGACTTTTAAAATCACTTAATTAAGCCAGAGTATTCATATCATATAAGGCCTCAAGGTGTGTAATTTATTATTATCATTATTTTTATGAATAGAATCAAAGAATTTCAGATTTTAATTTTCCAATTTTTTAAAAAAATTTGAATATTTTTGGGGATTTTAACAAAATTGAAATTTTTTCATAAACAATTCTTTTTTAAAAAAACTTTCTGTGTTCTTGTATTGATGTTGTTGAAATAAGGTCTCACTGTTACAGATCACTGCCATTTCATTTCATCTGTCTTCGTGTGTTCAAGTCATAGGTTTTGCTAACATGAGAAAGCTTGCCAGTAGCTTCTAGTGGATTGGTGGTTCTTCCAGGGCTTTTTCTCCACCATTTATACTTGCCACTATGTATAGCTCTCCTGTGATTAAAAAATGGCATTAAACCCTACAAAAACAACAACATAAAATCTGTGCAGGCATTGTGCACTTTATGAGTGCTCACATAACAGAACATTAAGGTGCATGCACTTGCTGTCCTGTCACTGTCTTCCATGTGTTGTTGTGAAAGGCATTCCCATTTCCTCATCATGTATAATACCTTAATTGTTAAAAACCAGCTATAGTATATACTTGCTTATGAGTCTAAATGCAAACTGCACAGACATGGATCTGATAGCACATGTGCCTGCAGATCAATGTTCTGCAGTTTGTTAGAAGCAATCATTATATTTTCAAGTGCAGTATGTTATGGCAGATCAGGATCTTTGTTCTTTTCTGACTTATAAGCATCTATAGCTCCATTTGTAAACTTCATTATCTGCCCATTTTCTTTGAGCCCTTTAGTGTAGGAAGTTCCAGTTGGTATTGTCTCTGGTTGTCATTCACTGTTTGCAAAACAGAACAGAGTTAAATTATATTTCTCACCAATCAGTATAATCTTACATCAGAGTTTGGTATAACATGTGCAGATACTTGCAATTTTTTAAAAATATTGAAAATTTCATAATACTAAAATAGTGAACACATTGTTTTGGCAAATTAACAAACTAATGGTACACACAAAAACAAAATGAATTGCGTTTAAACTGAATGTTGAAAGTAGCATTTTGCTGATGAAATTCTTGTTAACTTCACATAATGAAAAAATTTTTTTATTTGCAAATAATTTCTTTTGCATACTTTGTTTCCATTGTACTTTGTTTCCATTGTTAAAGCTTAGTTTCTATATTTTCTCAAAAGGGCACATTTCACATAATTATTAATCAGTTTTGAAAATTATATTTTCTGTTGTGCAGTTTAAACAGATGTAAATGTATCTGATGATTAAAAATGTCAGATATTTTTCAATGAAAATTAATTAAAAACAATTTCCATTTGCCTATTTATTTCCACTGTGTTCCATTTTATCAAGCACATATTTTAGTCATACTGATTTATATATAATGCACTAATCACATTCCACAATAGCCATATTGTTTATCAAAATTTTGTGAAAAGTAAGCTGTTAATTGTATTTGTTTTTATTTGTTGTCACTTCTCCATCCTTTAGCTATAATAAACTATGGGGCTTTTTAAAAGTGCAATTCCCATCCCACTAGCCATCTGAAAATTTTAAAGGCTTGAATGGGTTTCTATTTCTCCCATAGTGTAATTGTTTTTCGGTAACAAATCAAAATGAATCTGTAATGGAATTATTATTCTTGTTCAGAGGTTGTTATTTGCATTTTATTATTTTATGGTGGGCCATACTCACAAAGTCCTTTTGTTTTCCTTCCAGTTATATTTCTTTATGATGTATACTTCCTTCCTCAAACACTTGTCTTGTAGCTGCTTTCTATATGTGTATCATGGTCCTTAAATTTTAGGGATCTTGACCAAGGACAAATTCAATGTATTGTGTGTGTTATATGCTCATGCAGTATTGAATCATGCTATTGCATGTTTGTGGTATGAATGATCATTGTACATATGTAAAATTTGCAATAGTTTTAATTTAAAGGTATAAGGTGTAATTTTATAAAATGATTGTGTGTTTGAACACAGAGAGAGAGAGCGAGAGTGAGAGATATTAACATACTGAAATGAATGCAAAGACTGATTCCTTACTGAAATGAATGCAAAGACTGATTCCTTAGTGACCACAACAGTTTTGTCCAGAGGTAAATGTATAATATGAAAGGGAGATAACTAGGTTTCCGAAAGTGTCTATATATGGTAACCAACCCTCAGAAACTCAGTCTTTGGCATTAAGCAAATGACCTACCTGTTTAGGGTAATAAATGAATATATTTTTAAAATCTAAAAATAGGAATAATATTGTAAATTTGCAAATTTATAGCTTGAAGGACCTACAGTGTTCTTTATATAATTTTTTTTACTGTGCTTGCTTGTAATAATTTGAGTAACTCTTTAAGTTATGAGCTTTGAAAAGCTTCATTGAATTGTACTGAAGTGCTGTTGATTTTATATTCACAATGTAAAAACATTCTAAAAGACAATATGAGCCATTATTTAAAACTGAAAAAAGGCAGTCATTGAGGACAAACCAGTGATAAATTACTCATGAATTCTCAGTCAAGACCCTGTTTAGTATAAGGTGTCTTTGGTGTTATAAATCTTTACCTTATTTTTGCCCTTATAATTACAATGCTGAAATTGTTGCCACCTCTTGACCTTGATAACCCAGCAGTTGAATATAATAGCTTTTTTGAGACAAAGATGGCTTTTTGAGTCTGGAAAATTTTATTGCAGTTTTTGTATAATGGATCATTGAAAAAGATAAGATGCATATATTTGCATGGGTTCAATTTAAAATACTTTAAAGGGGCAGAAGAACAATTATAATATTATTCTACAGATTTAATAGTATATTTTCTTCATTTCTTTGATCTAGAGCTATCTTTGTTCCAGAGGTCACAAATGCAGATGATTATTGAACTTTCCACATTGATTTGCAGTGAAAACATGTGCACTGTATGATCATGCTTAATTCTTTCCTTTAGGGATTCATAATGACTGACTTGGATAATGAAGGGTCTCTTTATGGTTACAGGTGATTCAGTATTGAAATACCTGTTTGGGGATGATTCATGTTATAGCTCTTGCCGTCTACTCACATAATAGATAGACAGAAAGATAAGCATATGAAGAGAATGATAGGCTCAGAAAAGAATAACCTGTTAAAGGTACTAAACTACATCAACATGCATTTTAGAGAAATATAAAGAGTACATATAAACAAAATGGTTACATTAACTAGCTTAATATATATATATATATATATATATATATATATATATATATATATATATATATATATATATATATATATATATATATATATATACCTTATCATATGGGACAAAGGGCAAATTTTACTTGAAGCAAAAGAATCATCAGGCAATTTTCTGACAGCAATCCCATGACCAGCACCTTTCAGAAGCTCCATTGGAATGACCACCAATAATATGCAGTTCATGCTATGTTGTTTATGCTAACAAGTAGTAAACTAACCAGTCAAAAAGTTACTTACCACTTGTCCCATAGTAGAACAACTCAGCATGAATAGTAATCATGGTAGCTTCATTGCTCAGTGAACAAAACTGGACTGATAATCCATGTGCAAGGTTGCCTAATTGGCTAAATATGTATATCATGGGTATAACACAATAATTGCAACTGATGACTTTATTTCACTCATCAATGAACATTAATTATAAAAAATAATAAGTACTCCCTTTTGCCTAATTAAAACATAAAATTTTAAAATATACGCTCCTGCTTCACATATTTGATAAGTGTTCAATAGTAGGCAAGTCATCAATTGTTTGTTGTAGCAATTAGAGGCCAGTAAGAAATCCTTAGGTTGTTTTTTAGTAACACATTCCATTTCTCATGTACCAGATTAAAAATTGTGTTCAGTTTGCATGAAAAAATTCAACATCAGCTGAGTTCCTTTAAAGAAAAAACTTTGCATTTAAAAGTTTATGTTGTCAGTATTTTATCTCCAGAGAAGACTTTGGATTGTGAGAAGTTGAGTGCAATAAAGCAAGCAGTTCTTTTGAGCAGTGAGTGCCTGTAAAGAAAGGAATATAAAAGCTGGAGGATTTTCATTTTGTCAGTATTGTCTTTACAGTGAAAAGGTCTCTTTGACTCTTAGTTGGTGAGTGCAATACAGCAAGAGGTGTTTTTGAGCAGTCACTAGGGCATGAAGGGACAAGTGATAATTTATTATCAGTGATAATTCAGATTATAGAGGTGAGATTGAGGAATATGACTTTGAGGCTGATGAATATAGTTTTCCCAAACATTTCGAAGGATGGCATTCTAGATACCATCTTAATGAATGAGATGTACCACCATTTCGTCAAAGTCAACCACCAAGTCCTACCCAGACCATGGGGCAAGAAACAATCCCACTACATGTCCTCAGGATATAATTGTTAAATACTTTGATTCAAACTGTTTTTGAAAAAAATAAACAATTACGCTGTGAAGCCAGTAAGTGAATAATAAAAGAATATTGCTAGAGCATTCTCTCATTGCCAGAAATGAAAGCATTGAGAGGTCTGTTTTTTTTTAATGGGCATTGATGATGAAGCTATTAGAACAAGAAATTTACTACTACTGCTAAATCTTCACTAGTCCTTCTTAAGCTGACTGGTAACAACTGACAATGATCACACAATCTGTCATTCTTAAGCTGACTGGTAATAACTGACAATGATCACACAATCTTCACTAGTCCTTCTTAAGCTGACTGGTAACAACTGATAATGATCACACAATCTTCACTAGTCCTTCTTAAGCTGACTGGTAATAACTGACAATGATCACACAATCTTCACTAGTCCTTCTTAAGCTGACTGGTAACAATTGACAATGATCACACAATCTTCACTAGTCCTTCTTAAGCTGACTGGTAACAACTGACAATGATCACACAATCTGTCCTTCTTAAGCTGACTGGTAACAATTGACAATGATCACACAGTCTTCACTAGTCCTTCTTAAGCTGACTGGTAACAATTGACAATGAGCACACAATCTTCATTAGTCCTTCTTAAGCTGACTGGTAACAATTGACAATGATCACACAGTCTTCACTAGTCCTTCTTAAGCTGACTGGTAACAATTGACAATGATCACACAATCTTCACTAGTCCTTCTTAAGCTGACTGGTAACAATTGACAATGATCACACAATCTTCACTAGTCCTTCTTAAGCTGACTGGTAATAACTGACAATGATCACACAATCTTCACTAGTCCTTCTTAAGCTGACTGGTAACAACTGACAATGATCACACAATCTTCACTAGTCCTTCTTAAGCTGACTGGTAATAACTGACAATGATCACACAATCTTCACTAGTCCTTCTTAAGCTGACTGGTAACAATTGACAATGATCACACAATCTTCATTAGTCCTTCTTAAGCTGACTGGTAACAATTGACAATGATCACACTATCTTCACTAGTCATTCTTAAGCTGACTGGTAACAATTGACAATGAGCACACAATCTGTCCTTCTTAAGCTGACTGGTAATAACTGACAATTATCACACAATCTTCACTAATCCTTCTTAAGCTGACTGGTAACAATTGACAATGAGCACACAATCTTCATTAGTCCTTCTTAAGCTGACTGGTAATAACTGACAATGATCACACAATCTGTCATTCTTAAGCTGACTGGTAACAATTGACAATGAGCACACAATCTTCATTAGTCCTTCTTAACCTGACTGGTAATAACTGACAATGATCACACAATCTTCACTAGTCCTTCTTAAGCTGACTGGTAATAACTGACAATGATCACACAATCTTCACTAGTCCTTCTTAAGCTGACTGGTAACAATTGACAATGATCACACAATCTTCATTAGTCCTTCTTAAGCTGACTGGTAACAATTGACAATGATCACACTATCTTCACTAGTCATTCTTAAGCTGACTGGTAACAATTGACAATGAGCACACAATCTGTTCTTCTTAAGCTGACTGATAATAACTGACAATTATCACACAATCTTCACTAATCCTTCTTAAGCTGACTGGTAACAATTGACAATGAGCACACAATCTTCATTAGTCCTTCTTAAGCTGACTGGTAATAACTGACAATGATCACACAATCTGTCATTCTTAAGCTGACTGGTAACAATTGACAATGAGCACACAATCTTCATTAGTCCTTCTTAACCTGACTGGTAATAACTGACAATGATCACACAATCTTCACTAGTCCTTCTTAAGCTGACTGGTAATAACTGACAATTATCACACAATCTTCACTAATCCTTCTTAAGCTGACTGGTAACAATTGACAATGAGCACACAATCTTCATTAGTCCTTCTTAAGCTGACTGGTAATAACTGACAATGATCACACAATCTTCACTAGTCCTTCTTAAGCTGACTAGTAATAACTGACAATGATCACACAATCTTCACTAGTCCTTCTTAAGCTGACTGGTAACAATTGACAATGATCACACTATCTTCACTAGTCCTTCTTAAGCTGACTGGTAACAATTGACAATGATCACACAATCTTCACTAGTCCTTCTTAAGATGACTGGTAACAACTGACAATTATCACACAATCTTCACTAGTCCTTCTTAAGCTGACTGGTAACAATTGACAATGAGCACACAATCTTCATTAGTCCTTCTTAAGCTGACTGGTAACAATTGACAATGATCACACAATCTTCACTAATCCTTCTTAAGCTGACTGGTAACAATTGACAATGATCACACAGTCTTCACTAGTCCTTCTTAAGCTGACTGGTAACAACTGACAATGATCACACAATCTTCACTAGTCCTTCTTAAGCTGACTGGTAAGAATTGACAATGATCACACAATCTTCACTATTCCTTCTTAAGCTGACTGGTAACAATTGACAATGATCACACAATCTTCACTAGTCCTTCTTAAGATGACTGGTAACAACTGACAATGATCACACAATCTTCACTAGTCCTTCTTAAGATGACTGGTAACAATTGACAATGAGCACACAATCTTCACTAGTCCTTCTTAAGATGACTGGTAACAACTGACAATGATCATATAATCTTCATTAGTCCTTCTTAAGCTGACTGGTAACAACTGACAATGATCACACAATCTTCATCAGTCCTTCTTAAGCTGACTGGTAATAACTGACAATGATCACACAATCTTCACTAGTCCTTCTTAAGCTGACTGGTAACAATTGACAATGATCACACAATCTTCACTAGTCCTTCTTAAGCTGACTGGTAACAACTGACAATGAGCACACAATCTTCACTAGTCCTTAAGATGACTGGTAACAATTGACAATGAGCACACAATCTTCACTAGTCCTTCTTAAGCTGACTGGTAATAACTGACAATGATCACACAATCTTCACTAGTCCTTCTTAAGCTGACTGGTAACAACTGACAATGATCACACAATCTTCACTAGTCCTTCTTAAGCTGACTGGTAACAATTGACAATGAGCACACAATCTTCACTAGTCCTTCTTAAGCTGACTGGTAATAACTGACAATGATCACACAATCTTCACTAGTCATTCTTAAGCTGACTGGTAATAACTGACAATGATCACACAATCTTCACTAGTCCTTCTTAAGCTGACTGCTAATAACTGACAATGATTACACAATTGAAATTTCAAAAACTACTAGTCAGACAAGAAATTTACTAATCTTTGGCTAGTGGACTGTTAATTTTGATCCCTGCTGGAGTACTAATAGACTTTTAAATTAAACAATTTTTGGCAACAGGTTGCTTTGGGATGACTTCAGTCAGATCAAAGTGTGCTACATTTTTCAGTCCATGAAAATAGGCCTCTGTGGGTTTTAATGAAATAAGAGACTAGGGCAGTGATCTTCATGCCATTTTTAATGAAATAAAACACCAGGACAGTGGTCTTCATGCCATTTTTAATGAAATAAGACACCAGGGTAGTGGTCTTCATGCCATTTTTAATGAAATAAGACACCAGGGTAGTGGTCTTCATTCCATTTTTAATGAAATAAGACACCAGAACAGTGGTCTTCATGTGATTTTTTAATGAAATAAGACACCAGGGTAGTGGTCTTCATGCCATTTTTAATGAAATAAGACACCAGGACAGTGGTCTTCATGTGATTTTTTAATGAAATAAGACACAAGGGCAGTGTTCTTCATGCCATTTTTAATGAAATAAGATGCCTAGCATGCAGTAATCTCCATGCTTACATGAATGAAAAAAGACAATTGTGCAGTGATTTTCATGCCTAATCTGTAAGCTATGATCCATGGAAGGTTCTAGGAATCTTTTGCAGGTGTTGCTTCACATGTTCATTTAATATTGAGAAGAAAACAATTAATCACTGATGTCTTGGGGTTTTCTATCATTGGATATGTAAAAGATTTAGAAGTAGATTTGTACCTGTTTGAAGCTCATATCAAATAACAGGGGGGCCATGGGCCAGGTGGCCTAAAGCCCTGCCTTTCATGAAAACTGTCATCTCACCAATCTCTTGGCTGGGTTTTGGTCTTAGGCTGATTAATATTAGTATGTGAGAAAGCTGCCATTAGCTCTCATGGGTGGTGGATCTTACTGGGGGTGTTTGAGGATTATTCCTCCATCACTTATTTTGGCCAGTGTATAGCCTATCTTGTGCTGAGAAATTAGTTAAACCCCAAAACAACAACAACAAATAATGTTTTCATATTGACCATGGCAGTGGATGGAATCAGCATATGCACATGCCTGGCTAATGCATAATATGCCAGTAGATCAGGGTATATGCAGTTTGTTAGGACTAATAAGTAGAACAAAACATAGCCCATGATATTTCATCATCTGATATATTGGCATATCAGGGTATATGCAATTTGTTAGGACTAATAAGTCCATTGAAATCAATAGTATATACTGCTTTAAACAAAAGAAGTTACAGTGAATGAGGTCTTTTGAAAGATAGGGCTTTTAGTATATATCAGTTAAAAACCTTGATTGTCTGGCACCTAAGTATAGGTAATGGCTGAATCATCCTATGGTTGGGTTATGTTTTTGAATATTTACTTAGGTGGAAAGCAAATCAAGGCATAATTAAGCTGTAAAGGTTGTTGTAAATTGTCTACATGGAGCTGGTCATGGGGTTACAATTTGTATTGACAACTTTTATTCTTTTTTAAATCTTTTGGCACTACTGCATATGGGTCATGTTAGTGCATTTTAAGAGGTCTTCCAAGATGCCTATTATTTCAATCTATGGGACCAAAGTTACTTGCTTTTCCAGCAAATGGTGTACATGCTTTTCCAGATAATGGTATCCTATTGGGTTGTTTGAAAAGAGAAAAAAATGTTCATTGAGTACCTGTTATAACACAGTACAAAATTTGTCAGATGGAAAAGGTGCATTGTTGAGGAGCAAATAGAACTATTGAAAATATACTTTAATTGTTTCAAATGTATTACTGATTGCTGGTACTAGTAGACAAAGTTTATGATAGGTGTACATAGAATCTCTTAACTGCTCACACTCTTACATCACTGCTGCATGGCCTTTAGGTTTGTTTTTCACCTTATAGTTATCAGAAATAGCCAAGTCCAGCAACTAACAGTTGTTCTTTGTTCTTAATCATCAGACAGAACCGCTCCAGTGGCCTAGTGGTTAGAGTGTCCGCCTTGGATGTGGGTCGTGGGTTTGATCCACCAGGAACAAGTCTTACCAAAGACTTACAAAAATGGTACTAACAGCTGCCTCACTTGATGCTCATCATTAAGAGGTTAGTGTTAGGACTGGTCGGCCTGGTGTCAGGATAATGTGACTGGGTGGGACATATGCTACATGTCTTGAGCATGATTCCCCAGCATCACTATAAACTACTACACTGCAGACATCATAGTGATATGACTGAAAAATTGTTAAAGCTAGGTAAAAAAAAAATCATAATCACATCACACATCAAACACAGAATATCATAAACATATCTTGATTTTTGTACAGATATAATTTCATCCCTCATTAGTGGGTACATCTAGAAGATGGGTGGAGACCTGCACTGATTTCTTTGTTGTTAGGGCTTGCAGAGAGATCCATGCCTTAAACAATGCCTGGCAAATCATGGGTAAAACAGGCAGAAATGACACCAGGTGTTCTTGAAAGCAAGCCATTCATGGCTGCAGGGAATACCAAGAATACATTTGTTAACCTGAATGTTTAACACTCCTTCAGTCATGAGCAAGAGAAATGTTAAATAAAGGTTAGTTCACATTTTTCACTGTTGCTTACTCTACCCTACTAATTGCTTCAAATTGCATGAGAATTATAACCAGTTACAGTCTGTAACTTTTAAATATTTTATTTTTATTCCACCCAAAAATCATAGCCAAAACTTTTATCTCATGTTGACAGGTTGCAGTTTTGAATTAATACTGATATAGTCAGGGATAGTTGTATTTTTCTTGTGGACAGCTAATTCCCATATCATAATCTAAGGCCTGTTGTCAAATGAAGTAACTTTTTCTGGAGATAGAAAGTGTTCACTGACATACAATATATAGTTGAACTGGACCTATTGACTTTGTTTCTGTGTTTGTTTCCATTTTTTAAAAACAATATTTTTAATGTAAGTTTGACATTATTATGTCTGCAGTGTGGTAGTTGATAGTGATATAGCACTGAGGCATCATGCCACAGACAAGTAGTATCATGTCTCACTCAGTCCTAACACTAATCTCTTAATGATGAGCACCAAATGAGGCAACTGCAAGTATCATTTTTATTTTTATTTTTTATTTTTATTTTTTTTAATATTAGCCTATAGTATGACTGCCAAGGTTTGAACCTGCAACCTTCTGCAACAAAGGCTGATGCTATAACCACTTGGGCCACTGCTTCAGACTGATTACATTCATTTGCTGTTTGTTTTTTTACTGTCTCATTTCTTAAATTTATAGACCTTATTGATACAAAGTGGATGCTTGTTTGTGTAAGGGACATGGACATAGCTTTCATTCAGTTTCAGTGTGTGTGTGTGTGTGTATGTATGTATGTATGTATGTATGTATGTATGTATGTATGTATGTATGTATGTATGTATGTATGTATGTATGTATGTATGTATGTATGTATGTATGTATGTATGTATGTATGCATTAGAGTTTAACACATAATGACAATAGTGGAGAAGGCATAATTAAAGATCTAAAAATAAAAATGTAATGAATTGAGAGAAAAAACTTTTGAATACGAATGTAAACAAATGTAAACATGAAGTTCTACAGACTGAAAGATAAGTTAAAAATAAAACCCCACCCCCAAAGTTCAGGAACATAAACCCTTACAAATAAATAAAAAAAGATAAGACATATGGTTCCACTTGTAAAATACTTTACTTTGCAAGTACTGTATACTTTATGCAGAAACTTCATTAATGTTATATGTCGGCAAGAGGAAAAGGAGGTTGTGTGAAATTAAAACTAGTCTTTAAGGAGATGTAGAAGCAGCTGTACAAGGATAATGCTAATACCTGAGAAGATGGCACTATCAAGCAGGGATTGATATAAAACACTGAGTAAGCAGTTTTTAGATTTCTCTTGTATATATGTAAAAAGCATCTTCATCATTATAGTAGAACCAAATAGATGTCATGATTATAAAACTTTTGATAATGAAACTGGCTAAGCATCCTTCCTCTATTTTTTTTCCAGGTTAGAGATTTAAAATAAAAAGAACTCTTCAAAAATGAAACACCATGAACAAATTCTGTGCTTGCCTTTTTTAAAATGTATCTCATTGAAATTTACTCTTACACCTTTCATTTTTACAAAATTCTTTTTACACATTAACTGCAAACAAGCCTGACGTTACCGATCATTGCCATCTCACCTCTGTCTGCATGAGTTGAGTCCAGACTCCTCTAACATGGGTGAGAAAGCCTGCCAATAGCTTCTCATGGGTCAGTGGTTCTTCCTGAGGCATTCCAGGGTTCTTCCTCTGCCATTAATACTGGCTGCCATGTATAGCCTATCTTGTGCTGAAAAATGGCATTAAACCCTATAACATCAGCAACCAAATTCAGTAAAGGTTTTAATTGTAAATTGTTTCTTTTTTTTTGTTTTGTATACTGTTAATGACTCAAGGTCTTAAAATACATAACAGAAAGAAAAATGAACCTCTCATCCCAGCATTTAGGCAGTTTGAGGGGCATT
Source organism: Potamilus streckersoni (assembly GCA_016746295.1). Taxonomy (NCBI): domain Eukaryota; kingdom Metazoa; phylum Mollusca; class Bivalvia; order Unionida; family Unionidae; genus Potamilus; species Potamilus streckersoni. The sequence goes on from JAEAOA010002053.1 coordinate 3,482,526, forward strand.
ATTGGAGTAAAGCTGAAGGAGTAACATGCTATGCTATTTATTCATCTTCATAAAGTGAAAATTCATGAGATACAATATTGTGAATTAAATTCCAAATAATTATAAATGTCCTATCACAAGTCCAAAAATATAGAATATTCTGAATGACTTCCAATCGTCTTGAATGTAATCCAGAATGTCTTTAAATGAGTTCACAAAAATCCAAAGTAATGTCCTAATTTAAAAGTGGATGAGCATTATAGTATTTTAATGAAAATTTTAAATGCATAATTCCTCTTGAATCTTTCTAGTGTCAACACTGCAACTATAAACTTTGGTCCTAAATGGATTCCCATAGACTGATCTAAAGCAAGTGTTTATTATTTGTTTATCAAATCTCTATATTCATACAATTTCACTTGACCTATGCCAGAAAGGAAATTGAAGCAATCCAGTGGAAATACCTAGTCTTATTGTAAACAAGACTGGCCTTGAACTCATGCTGTGTGTAACCATTCTGTTTACAACTTACAATCATGAACAGAAGTTGCTGTAAGCTCACAATATACATTACACACACACACGCACACACACACACACACACACACACGCACCACACACACACACACACACACACTCAGAGTGGTAGCATAATTAAAAAAATTGTCTCCACTGCCTTTAACTTTCATGAAAAAAGACTTGACTCAATTAATTCTAATAGTTTTAGTTGTTTACAAATCCTATTTTAAACAGATATGTTCATTACTATTAGTCTTCACTAAAAAGTTAAACAGTGAATATTAGGAAATTTCAGCCATTAATCTATTATAAATATTATAAGCCATTAATGTCACTGATCTATAAAGGCGACTGTCTTATAATAATTATAAGCCATTAATCTAAGCCATTATAAATATTATAAGCCATTAATCTAAATATAAGGCATGAGATGCTCTTCTGCATCTTCTTGCTGTCCTGCTTAAGTGTGCCTTTGGGAGATCAACAGAAGGGATCTACCTGCACATGTGATCAGACTGCAGACTGTTCAACCTGGCATGACTGAAGGTAAAGAGCAAATTAAGAAAAGCAACAATTAGGGATATGCTCTTTGCAGATGCTGCTGCTCTAGCCACTTACACAAAAGCTGAACTACAAGGCCTGATGGATCACTTTGCTAAAACATGCAATGAATTCGGGCTGATCATCAGCCTAAAGAAAACCAATGTGATGGCTCAGGACACATCCTCCCTGCATCATCAACAACTACAAACTAGAAGTATTCAGTCAGTTCACGTACCTTAGCTCTACCATCATCAACAACCTCTCTCTCATGTGGAGCTCAACAAGTTGATTGGAAAGGCATCAACAGCTCTTTGAAGTTGTAGCAGAGACTGTGGAACAACAACATGCTGACCCAGAACACTTAAGATCTCAGTGTACCTGCTTGTGTGCTGGAAACCTGGACCCTGTATGCTTCTTAGGAGAAAAGACTTGAGTACCTTTTATGTAATGCCTCCAACAGTACTCTGGATCACCTGGATCATTGATCATGTGACAAAGATTCCCAGCATGGTCACACTCCTCCACAAAGTTGCATCAGTTAGCTAGGCCATGTACATTGGGATGGATGACAGATGGATACCCAAAGACCTATATTCTAAGCTTGCCCCTGGCAGAAGATTGATTGGACTGCACATCTCCTGAAAGCCCTAGATATGGATGTCAACACCTGGGAAGAGCTTGTTCTAGAAAAGTCCAGCTAGCAGCATGCTCTGATCACTTGTCTGAAAGCCAGTGGGGACAAGCTACAACTGCTCACTGATGAAAAATGATCTCATTGGAACCCAGACAAGACTTTAGCTTCAAGTGTAGCAAGGATTGTCACTGCATGGGGCTCCATAGCCAAAGAAGAACTCTTGCACAAACTACCAATCAGGACACCTCATTTCTATCATCTCTCATACTAACGGATGCCAACAACTATAGTATATTAAAAAAAAGTTATTAGAAAGTTTGCACTGCAAAACAAAGTAATGGTTCAAAAGCATAGAACCCAGTAATAACTTCCATTATTTGATTGAAGTTTATCTTGTGTGTCAGTAACTCTGCATGTTTTGCATGAGTTCATGCTAGTTGTATGCAGATATACCAGTTACATTTCCATTATCTTGTTGTGAACAATTTGTGAAGGGCATTTTTTTTGTTTTTGTTTTTCTAAAAGTTTTTCAGTAATGCTTTTTGATAGGGAGATATTCATACAGACATTCCTTTAATTTTTTTTTTGTCTTTCTGTTATTTGCTAAGTCATCAATATATTTAACAATACATGTATATTTATGAGGGCCCCAGGTGGCCAAATGGTCTAAGACACCTGCCTTTATAGATCACTGATATTTCACTTCTGTCCCAATGTGATCAAGTCATAGGCTGGTTAAGTGTGGAAGTATGCCAATAGGTATCTATGGGTCATCTTCTCCCTGGTTCTTCAGTTAGATAGTCTACTTTAGATGCATGAGGTCATGGGTTCAAACCACAGCTAGTCATACAGAAGACTTATAAAAATGGAACTAACATCTGCCTCAATAAGCACTCAACATTAAGAACTTAGTGTTAGGACTGGATGACTTGGTTCAATATAATATTCCCAGTGCTAGACATCACTATAAACATGCATGGATACACACACACACACAGGTTTTCTTCTAACATATATTCTACTGGTATCCATTTATAGCATATCATGAAAAATGGCATTTAACCAGTAACAATAGCAACATCACACATCAAATATGTATATTTATATGTGTTGTTGTTTCTCACTTTGTAGAGATATAGCTGGTAGATTTATTGATGAATGTTCACTCACACACACACACACACACACACACACACACACACACACACACACACACACACACACAGAACACTGATTTGTCACTGATGTTCTTTATAATAAGTAATTGATTATTATCTAGCAGTTCTTGGGGATTAGTTATTGTAAGTAGGTATCCAAGATATAGGTCAATGACACATATAGTTACAGAAATTTAGGTCAATTGTCTCAAGTGGGTCAACCATTTTTAAACAATAGATAATTAAACAGAATCTTCATCAGTACTAGAAGATGATGAATTAGAAGAAGAAATATTATTAATTGCTGATGACAAAAGCGTGTTGCAATTTAGTGTTAGGATGGCAAAGTAACTGGAAGGTTAACTCTCGCCTAATTGCATATTCCTGCTGTTCTAGGCATCTGGCAGGTGTTGGCAACATCCGCAAAAAGCTTTGTTCTGAAATACTTCTGCCATACAGGCCTACACACTTTACTGTTTGATTTCAGCATCTTGCTATTTACATATACAGATACGTTGGTACCAACTGCCAGTTGATTCCAAAGCAGTTCATGGCTTCCAGCAGTGAACTTTACTTTTTTGTATTGTTTGAAAGGGGCTCTTGTGACTTAAATGCCTTTCACAAGGAAATATGGAGACAGTTGGCCTTTCATGGGTTTCAAACCTGTGATCCTTGGATTACAAGTCGACTAATGTATAAGTGCCAACTGAGCAACTGGTCTCTAGTTGACAATGAAGTAGTTTATCAAAATAGAATACTATAAAATGGATTATTTTAAAATTGGAAAAATTGTAGTGATTTAGCTTGCTTGTACATAATTAGACTGCAAAAGTTTATCCTGCTAAAATGTATTATCAGATTGATTAATTATATACAAAATTTCATTCATTTGGTGAAATTTTGAAATAAAAATACGAAGTAACAGTTCACATTTTCACTGTCGAGAGATCATTGGCAATCTCAGCTATATGGTGAAAACACAACAAAACTTATAAACAGTTAGATCTGTAATATATATTGCATTCTTTATTCACACATGAAAATAAATTAAAGTAGTCAATTTATAATTAATCACTGTTATTAGTATCATGAGTTTTATAGACGTTGGTGACCTCTCTACTGCTTTGGGGAATACTAAGGACAGTTTTGCACCATGTATTTTGACTGGCAATAGACCTAATGCCAGATGGGAGATAGCCACATTTGTTTAGCAAAGCACATCCTATCAAATCAGTGTTTTTTGTTGACACTCACCCTGTAGGAATTGGTGTTAATTGCTTATGACATACTGAAAAATGGTTGATAAAAGTTTCAGTTGTGATAATTTGAGTTTGTATGTAATACTAGTGGATGTGGGATAGGTGACAGACATTAGACCTAAAGTCTGACAAGATGCCAGCATTGTCTGATGCTCACACTTTTGCCCTGGATAACATTAGTGGCAGTGCATAAGAGTTGGAATGTGTTGGGGTTTAAATGTCCTACCATGATAACCTAATTATTAACTCTGTTATTAAGCTGGTTTGAAGAGGAAGGCAGAGTCTTATTGTTTTTACCAGTAATCCAAACCAACATTTCAGAAAAACCTGACAACATTTTATTTATTTATTACTTTTCAAATATAGTAGAGTGAAATGTCAATGGTAACAACCTGTTCTGATGTGTGGTAGTTCAGCAATTCTTAAAAAGATTATTTGTTTGGGCTATAGTTTATTTGTTAGTACTAAAATAAAACCTTCCCAGCATCTGCAATTGATAAAATATAAACTGTCCTTTGTGGACAAATGACAATATTTTACTGTCACAAAAATAAAACACCTATTATCAAATACAAATCCAAGCCTTTATGACTTGAAAATTTCACAATTTACTTGCTAGTCAGGGGTAGAAAATTCCAATAATCCACTCATAACAACAAATGCTGCTTAAGGAAGGACACAATTTCAAACAGATGCAGTATTATGTACAGTATAAAATGAGTAAACATGATGCAGGACAAGTCAGGACAAGTCGTTTGCCATGCAGGACAAGTAGTCAGTTGAATGTCAGTTGAACATTTTGAGTTCATTGTGAATCTTGTTTCAATCACTTGAAAATATATTAAAATGAAAATGCCATTTTAAAGAATTGCATATAGAAATGTTGAGGCAGGGCATTCTTAATTTAAGAAAAGTAACTTGAAAATGAGAAAAGCTTGTTTAGATATAACGACAGTAATTGGTATCAATGTTGAAACTCTAAGTACATGTATGTCTTTCAGAAGAAACTGAGCTTGGCAGTGAAGTATTTAAGTTAGTATGGTATGTTCAACACATTAATCCCTGGAGGTTTTTGTCATTTTCGCCTGAAATGGGAGTAGGAAATAAATTTTGGGAGATATTTCTGAATACATCCTAATACATAAACTTCCAAGACATTTTTGGCTAACTTAATGCCTATTTGTGTTAGAAACGTCTGTCAAGACCACTCTTCATTCTAAATGCTCAGCTTATCCTACTTTTTGCAAAGGTTTACATGTCTGTGTGCAATTCAGACTAGTCTGTCTTAGATTTGAGTCCAAAAAGTCTCAAATCTGGACACAAAACCTGTTCAGTCCTTGGCGAATTTAGGCTGCAAAAAACTCTGGTCCAAAAGTGATGTTTTTTCCTCTGTATTTTGTAGTGCAACTAGAACATCCATATTATTTGGTATCATCATAAAGCTACATCTGTCTACCTTTCTATAGTACAACCCAATTTATTGTTCGCACCTGACCTTAATGCACATGACCATGACCTTAACAATACAGCTCAGAAGTAGGCTACCACATAGTAGTCAACATAGCCTAATGTGGTGCAGGTCTCAGTGTTGTTTCTGGTACTGATTACTCCACACAGACCCAGAAATGCCAACAGATAATAGTCTGCAGATGGTTCATCTTTGTGTCAGGAAACCACTGATATTTTTACATATATACTTTGCACAGATTACTTAATCTTTTTATTATGCTAGTCCAAAGATTACATTCACATTAGGGGTTCCAGTGGCCAAGTGATCTAGAGCTCTGTCCATTACAGTCTGCATGGGTTCAAGTCTAGGATTCAGTGAATGTGGATATGTGAAAAAGCTTGCCAGTAGCTTCTTGTGGGTAGATGGTTGGGTTTGATTGGATTTCCCTGTTTCTTCTACCACTATTAATACTGGCCACCATGTATAGCCTATCGTGTGCTGAAAAATAGCATTAAGACCCACAACAACAACATTCACTTTATTGGTTTGAAGATGTATGCATCTCCAAATTTAATGCTACAATTTTCAATATTTTAAGCTTCAGTGGCTCATTGAACAGATCACCAGGCATGTGACTTGCAGGATACATGTTTGAATCATACCATGGATCAGCCAGGGAATCAAGGAGATGGGGGTTGCTCTGGGGTTTCCTAATGCAAAGCACTTTGTTGCAATTTCTGTGGCTTATATGTTGATGTGCAGTAAAGCATCAAACAAACAAATTCTCTCTTTGCATTGTAACTGGAACAATCTTGAATCTCTTGTTCATTGGTGTTTTTATTTGACCTGCCTGACCTGCCTCCCCCAGTAGGTAGATAGATAATTGTCAAGTCGTGAGTGGGTCCTGACAGGTTGATGGCTCAAGCCATTTCCCTTCTCACCTTAATGACAGCCAGTGAGAAAAGGAAGTCATGAAATGGTGAGATTTCATGGTGCCTCTAGGATAATTACAGCTGCAGGCATTATCAAGAATTCTTCATATTTGCAAACTGAAAATAAAGGTATTGCTAATTTTAGAAAGTTTTCTTGCAAAAAAAATTATCATATTTACTGACTTATGATTCCAAATATAAACTACACAGATCCAGATCTGTTATCACCTAATGCACCAGCATATTTGGGTCTGTGCAGCTTGTGAGGAGTAGAACAAATATCATAGGCCTTGATCTGCATGCACATTATTATATGGCAGATCAGGATCTTTGTTGTTTGCAGTTTGACTTTACTTATAAAGGAGTATAGACAGTAAAACAGGAAACAGTTGCACATCAGAATAATTGAATGTTATATAGACAGGCAGAGAAATTTTTTTTTCTAGCAGAATATTTTTAAGCTGTTCTTGCTATTTGAATATTAATTTGTCTCTGCTTAAACATTATTTAGGTATGTTTTCTTAATGTGCAAAAAAAAAAAAAAAGAAAATAAGAAGGAAGTATAAAACCTGTTACATGAATCTTGAAGTAAATTTATTGCCTTGCAGGGGAAGTATGAAATCTGATCTCTGCAGAACAGGTTACTTCATTCACTACATGGTTATAATGTTACTTTATTGCCTTTATTTATTTTTGTATTGCTTTTATGAAATGTTGTTAAGTATAATCTGCATTTTTTGTGGGGGGGTCATTTACTTTCACATTCCTTGCAATTCTTTGTAACACAGTCCCTTATGCCATTTTTTTATTTTCTAAACATTACATTCAATAACATTTCTTTTCTATCATATAAAGACAACAACCATTTTTTTGTCTGGCTACAAATAGTGATTAGGGTCCATGAGGTAGTGTTTTGGTAATATAGGATACCATTGTTTTTTTAAAGTTCTGCTCAGGTGCTCTGTTTATTGTTAAAACTAGTTGATGTGAGGTTGTTTGATGTCACACCAAGACAAGGATAGGATTATAAGGATATGATTACATAATTAACTAACCCTGACATTTGCTCCCTTTGAAGTACAGATAAAAGATCTAGTGATTTAGTAACTCTTCATTCTGATTGATCAGAACTCTTGTCAGATTCAGCCAATAGAAAAAGGTGAAAAGAAGATAGAAAAATATGTTATTATGCAGGATTTCTTGGTAATCTTGAGAAAGGTAAGGTAAGTGTGAAGAAATAGCAGAGAGTGTGAGAGACAGAGACAGACACAGAGAGAAAGAGATATTTATTTATTTATTTCCCTATGGTAGTAGTCATGCTTTCAATGTTAAACTTACAAAGTATCCTTTTTAAGCCAACTGCCTCTGACATTGTACAATGCATTACTGTTAATGCTATTGGTTAGTTGGCATTACATAATCAAGAAAGCCACTTGATGTTGCTTGGACAAAGTACTAAAACATCTGCTCAATCCCCAAGGTATAGATAGGGTTAACATATCAGAACCTTGGTTGGCAAAGATGCTAATCAGATACCTGCATTAAACTTTTTGGATAGCTTATTGTCATGGTGAAGAAGTAAGTTATAGATGCTGGGGTTTGAAAAGGCAAACACTTAAGATGACAGCAAGCCCCAAAACTGAAAAATAGTATGACAATTTGGATTCTGTGACATCATCTCTTCACCAATAATCTACTCAGGTTGCAAGGGAGAAACCATTACCTATTGGTGTGAACAGTTCAAGATCACTGTGACATAGAGATGAATGTATTGTCTTTTAAAAATGTCTTAATATCAATTCTAATTATGTACCAAATGCTGCATCTGTCTGCAGTTTTATAATTATTCATGGCTTCCTACCTCAGGACCAAATATAATCTTACTACCCAGCATAATCTTAACAACTTTCTATTTGGTAGTAACACAGGATAACTGCACAGTGCACTGTTTACAGTACTTATCTTCTTGTACCTATACATTTCACAGGACTTGGGCTACCACGGAATATTGTACTTGACAGTCTAATGGACTGTGAATTTTTTTCCAGCACTGTTTTGCAGACCAGAAATGGCTGATGTAATTGACCCAGAATAAACAATTACCTATAGTCATGCTCTTGTTGGCTCATTCCCATCATTAACCTATAAAATGAAGGTGCCAAGTGTCACAGCTGGGCACAGATTTATCATGGGGTATCTAAGTGATTAATTTAGCTCAACATACAATAAATGCCAGAATCAGCAGAAGTTTGTGTTATTCTGTATCTGTACCTTAACTTCTATTTTTATTTGGATCTTCACTTGCCTTTTTAGTTTATACAAATTCTAGTTTTGATTGTCATGGCTTGGTACAAGATTGACCTTTTGGTTGCTGTTTAAAATTCTGTCCAACTTTATGGAACACATTCTTGTGTACTGTATAACTTCCACCCAGTAGACTAAGGTAAGAAGAATTTGATGATATACTTTTAGAGAAAATCTAGGACTTGTCATGTAGTGTAATATGAAAATATGGCCCAAAATATTTTATGTCTTTTATCTTTTGAGACTGCTGTATATCTGTATGCCCAAGTGCAATCCAACTGCAAATTGCATCAACCCAATTCTGCAATTACAAAATGCACTGGCAGATCTGGGTCTATGAGTTTGTTAGAAATAATCAGTAGATCCACCCACCCTCCAAAATAGACCCTAATCATTTGGTCATTGTTGTTTATAGTTGTACGATCCACCATGAAAGTAGGTACATGTTTACATTTATTTCCAATAATATTTACAATTTATCTCTTTGTTCATATTTGTTGAGCTTAACTTTTTAGTTGGTACTAAATAGCCAGAATGTGCTGTTGAACTCAATGCACTCATGCATATATTCATAACCAATCTAATTAAATCATATCACAGAGAGCCAAATTGGCTAAGTTGGTAGAACATTGGACATGTATTCAAGTGGTAGCAGTTTCAATACTCATCCAGGCCAGACTGGGTTGGCTGCTTCAGTATGTTCTTTGGAAAGAAAATTCCCTTTTCCTAGGCATGATAATGCTAATATTGTGTTAAAAGTGCCATTACAGCCAGTAAAACAAATGACATCACATTCAGGATGTTGCTTGATATGGATGAAAGAATAACCTATATTTACATTTACTTTTCAAGTACCTGTTTTTCCACATGTTAAATGGGCAAGTGTGTTTATGAAATGGTTATAGGATTTCATTATAGAGTAAAACTTGCATCAGCAGCCACTTCTATAATGTACACCTACTAATAGAGGGCTTTATTATATTTATATAGTAATAATCCATGAATGATGATAAGCCTCTCATTCCTAGACCACCACCTGTACACAGTTTTACATTTGGTGAAATAAGTACTAGGATATCTTGGATAATTAGAGCACTCACCCACTGTTTTTTTAAAACCTCATTTCTACTGTGGCCCATTTGTCCTAATACAAGAAATATACTGTATAAATCTATTTCATCAGGTTTATCTACATTTTTCACCCTTATATAAAGACTGATTCTGTGGCTTAAGTGGTTAGAGCATCTGCTTCAGATGTATAATGTTGTGGGTTCAAACCCTGGCCGAGTCGTATCAAGACATAAAAATGGTACTAGCAGCTCCCTTTGCTTTGCACCCAGGATTAAGAGGTTAGTGTTAGGACTGGTTGGCCTGGTGTCAAGATAATGTGACTGGGTGGGACATGATGCCACATGTCTGTGGCATCTGCCCCAGTGCTATACATCTCTATAAATTGCCATGCTGGAGACATCTTAGTAATATGATTAAAAAATTTTTTTTTTATATTAAAGCTACTTTAAAAATTCAATCACATACACATACCCTTATATAAATAAGGGCAGTCTTTGATAGACAAAATTGCATGATCATTAGTTTTTTTTTTGTATTTGGGACAATGTCTTTTAATTATTTCTGTGTTTTGAATAGTTGAACCAAGAACATTGCATTTTCTTAAGAATTTTGGATGATATCAGAGATTAGAAATTTGGCGAATCTCATTTTGTGTTCCAAGATTTGACAGTTTCATATAAGTTGACAGCCTTTTCCATTGTTTCACTGATTCAACTGGACTCTGAATGAACATGTTGCATTTTAGGAGATGCATCATTATTTCATTTGAATTTACACAATTGCTGGTAAAGTATTTGACAGCAGAAGTTCATGAAACATATACCATGTGCTGATAACCATAAAAAGTGTAGGGATCAGTTTCTGAAACTTTGATAGAACACAAATGAGCCTCTTGCCAGTCATAATTGACAACCCGAAACCAATCTGGTCATTAAGAAATGAATTTACTAATCACATTATCTTCACATTGGAATGGCCAGATAAACAGGACCATTTCCAAGATGACTTGAATTAAATTGAAGCTAATAGAGATCACTCATCTTCCCTTAGCATCCCTTCTTAACTACTGAAAATGATTGGAAAGAACAATTTGAAGACTAAATAAAAGAATATCCATGTACAGTTTAAATTACATATTAAAAAAATCTGGGTTCTTAGCTTGGAGCCAAAACTCAACACTGAACCATTTTGAACTGAAGCATGACTGTTTAGGAGAGAAGGCTGTTCCAGTGTCTGATGGAATTCTGGGGAGAATTAGTAGGGAAATTAAGAGAAACTGTTAAGTGATGATGGTCCACATACATGGGGTTTTGTGAGTTTGATGCAAGTTAATGAAAGAAGGACATGTCTTTCAGTGTTTTAGAATGGGCCAGTTGAGTGTTTGAAACATTGCCATCACACTGCTTTTATAATAGTGATCACTGAACCAAATTAAAACCAGGCTGTATGCCTCTGGACCATTTCTGATTTGTGTCTTTGTTTTTTTGCCATGGATAGAAAAGGAAGAGCAAGTATTGTAGATGTGGTTAAACAAAGTCTGATAGACTGTTGCTTTAAATTTACCTTCTCTGATGTTTCCATTTAATTTGAGTAAATTGTAAGTGGCCCATCCTAAAGGTAATGATATACTTGTCTTTGTCTGTGACCTTGCATCATAATTAAATGCCCCAGTTAATCATGTCTTGATGTACCTGCTTACATTTTCTGCAGTTGAATTGTTTAGATAAGAGTTTTAAGTTCATTGTTCCAGTGCAGATATGGACTCAAGCCTTACTGTCTGAATTCCATAGCCAAAATTTTTTTTGTATAATACAAAAGCAACTATCAATATTTAAACATGATGGGATCATGTGGAATTTAATTTAATTTAATAAACTGCTATGACTTACTTTTCAGCAATCATGTTTGATATATCTGTTCATTCTTTCATATTGAGAAACGATGGAAAACTGTTCAAATTATTTATTTTGACAGAACACTAATTTCTGTGCTTCTTTGTAGGTCCAGCCACAGTCAGGATGGTATCCAATAATGGACCACCTCTTCCAATGCCAATGCAAGTACCACCTGGCCACATGGTCCAACAGATTGTGGATGAAAATGGCATCCTCACCCATGTCATATTATCACCACAGCCCCCAGGGATGATGAGCAATCCAATGACAGTAGGATTTTATGTATGTATTCCAGGTTATACTTTTTTGCTATGATCATCAGATCTGCCAGCCTGCCTGGTTTATTACTTGCCTATGATCAGCTCACCTGCCCACTTATTGCCTTTGCTATTTTTTCACATTGCCTGCTATTTATTGCATCTCTTTTTTTTTGCCTATGATGTAGTGTGGAAAGAAGAACCTGATATTTTGCTATGCTTCCTTTGCATGGAGAAGGAATGTTTTTTAAAAAATCTTCATTGAATTTGTTTAGATCCATAATTTTGATTCATTAACAATACATTTTATATTTTTGATGTTTTTTTATTGTAATTTATCCCTCATCTGCAGTTGCTGGTAAAGTATTTGACTCAATGCAATAGTAACAAGGGCTGCCATGCTGATATCTGCTTTGTTTCACAATTACTAAAGCACATTTTTATGCATGAATTAACACCACACAATTAGATCAGCTTCAGATACCAATACCATATGTTAGAAGCCAGGGTGGGTGTTGGGTATAGTAATTCCTGTGTACATCCATCCATCTGGCACAGAATCTCACTTAACATGGGATCTGCAGTAGCTCAGTTGGTTGAGGCATCATCCAAATGTCATGGGTTCAGTACCCAGCTAGGCCATTCTGGGTTGGTTGCCTTGGTTTGTAAGGACAGTTAGTTCCTAATCTACATCATGATATAGCCATTAATGTGTTTAAAGTCTTAATAAAACAACAAAACAAACTCATATGACCTGCTGTAATTTGACCATGCATTTCTTATAGATGTTAACCCTAACAAAACTTTTTCATTAAATATTAAAACATAGGGAAAAAATGCAGGAAATATAATAGTTCTCAAGAATCATGCTCAATTCACAGAATATGTTGAGTACTTCATAGATTCTCACATGAACAGTATCATGGGTATGAAATTTCATAACAGCCACTAGTGACAGACAAAAGGAACAGATATAAATATTCATCTGCGTAAATTCCATGTATAAGTCCAATAAAAGATGGAGATTGTCTTGTATATGACAATAGCATGAGCATGTTATATATAAATCAGCAGGTCTGTCAAAACAATAAGGACATGTCACTTGGGACTGTGTCAGACATGTCTCCATCTAAATGTACTTAATGTACATATAACTAATACAATGCTTCCTTATTATAACACCATTTATGGGATCCAAATAGAGTATTGACACCTTTTAAATGAAGTATATTTTACTAATTTCAATACCACTTTATGAAAAGGAATCCATGACCATGTGCACCTTGTAACAGAAATCATGCTATAATGAAAGAAACTGAAGTGATGGAGTAATGTAGTTAGATAAAACATGTCATTCTTAGTCATACTGGTCATAGACCAGAAGAGCTTATGAAATTGTCTGTTATCCACCATCCATCTGTCTTTTTGCACAAGTTCTTCATCAACTACTTGGAAGATGGCATTTACACACACACATTTTTGTGCTAGTTGGTCCTAAATGACAATTTGGCTCATTGGACATCCCAAATGCCTGCCACAGAGGCCATCTTGAAATTCATGTATAAGCTTAAGTCACCAGAATGGATGGTCTTATCAAAATAGGGGTTTTTGCTTAAAGAATTCTTTTCAAGTCAGCTTTTTGTTAAATAAAGCAGCCATCTTGAAAATCTTGTTATTGCTACTCATTCCGAATGAAAAGTCACATTAATGTGATGGTTTCACCAGAAGACTACTTGTACTCAGTAAAAATGGTGTTGATGTTGTCCATTATGGTTACTGTTGTTTTATTACTATTCCTCCTGAATGGATGGTCATTACAGCATGGGGATTATAAAGAGAAGCAAAATATCCAGGTCCATCCAGTATAAGTTAAAATCATAATGCTAAATTTGTTTATTCAGGATCTTGCCAACATTTTCCCAAGCCAAGAGGTAATATATAGTGCAGCATTGTGGAATGCATATTAAAAGAAGCTCAAAGTTTAATTTATCACAGTATGAAGCAGAAAGAACATTTCCAGTAGGTATATATTTACTGATAAATATCTTAGACAATTTAGGGTTCAAATGACACAGGTGTACATATGAATAATGCACCTGTTGTGATTTTCTTGCCCTTAAAGCCAGCCTTCTGTATAGTGATTAATATTAATGCACCTACCATCTCAAAGCAGGTTCAAGTATGCATCACAGCTAAATTTTAAACCATGGGATTTGTACATTTGATATCCATTTTGTGCTGTCATTTGAACACAGAGAAATGCTTCACTTATGGAGGAATTTAAGAATTTGTTTAAACAGTCTTGTCTCTGCTCACTGCTACAAAAAGAATTTTTTTGATAAATGAATTCCTGAAATTTTCATTCCAGTTGTTTCTTTATTTCGTACATTTTAAGAAGCTGCTGTGATTTCACTGGATTACATTTCAAGTTATGTGTAAGAATAACTGAATATAATTTTGAATATCCCAGTCTAGTTAATAAGTTAATACATATGCTGACAAAAAGTACTACAATTACTCTAGACCAATCTAGACTGTATTCTTCAGATGCAGGAGGTCGTGGGTTCGAATCTTGGCAGAGTCATACCTCAGACTTATAAAATGGTACTAACAGCTGCCTCATTAGGTACTCAACATTAAGAGGTTAGTTAGGAATGGCCAACCTGGTGTCAGGATAATGTGAGTGGGGCATCATGCTACATGTCTGCGGCATGATACCTAGTGCTTGACATAACTTTAAACTGACCACTGCATACAGCATAATGATATGACTGAAAAATTGTTAAAGCTATGTTAAAAATCCAAAATCATACTCATACACACACACATACACACACACACACATTAAGAGCCATAATGTGTGTGTGTGTGTGTTGGTGTGCTGTAAGAACACCAAACAAAACTATTGTCTGATCTTTGACCCTTGTAGCCTGAAGTACAGTAAAACAACCCTAGAACAGAAATTTGTGCCAAAATTATATGGCCATTTTATAAAGGTGGCTACTAGTTATCAGAAAATGGAGCCTTTTGGGGACTGAAATCTTATGTCTGTTGAGAAGAGGAAGCTAGGTTACAGAGGGGAAGGCTTAATAAGGAATTGATACTGTATCAAATTTCAGAATCTTGAAAAAAAGTTTCTTCTTTTCTTCATTTTTTTTGTTGAAATATTTCCTGGTGTTATGCAACTCTTGTGGTCAATTTACAGCACAGATGTGATATACATGTATTAATGTAAACATAGTCTTGTATATTTTATTAGATAACTTTTTAAATAATTAAATCACAACTGATTACAAATGGTTCTCATCCTAGTAGTAATATTGCAGAATTTTCACTAATTAGTATATTTTTAGCTCTAGCAATCTACTGGTCATGGGTAGACCAAAAGAGCTTAAGGGATGTTCTGTTGCCAGTCATTCATTATTGTCCCATCCACCCATCCATTATTAAAAACTTGTTATTTCTACACTTCCTTAAACTACTTGGAGGATTGCCTTCAAACTTTACACACACACACACACACACATTTATCCCATGGACTAGTATGGTCCTGAATCAAAATAGTGCTGCATTGTGGCCAGATCAGTCACATCTTGAGAATCTGTTTATTACTACTTCTCCTGAGTGTATGGTCATATAAACCTGGAGTTTTCACTTAATGGCTTATGAATGTAAGGTCATATAAACGTGGAGTTTTCACTTAAAGGCTTGTAAATGTATGGTCATATAAGCATGGAGTTTTCACTTAATGGCTTATGAATGTATGGTCATATAAACCTGGCGTTTTCACTTAATGGCTTATGAATGTATGGTCATATAAACATGGAGTTTTCACTTAAAAGCTTATAAATGTATGGTCACATAAGCATGGAGTTTTCACTTAAAGGCTTATAAATGTATGGTCATCTAAACATGGAGTTTTCTCTTAAAGGCTTATGATGTTTGCTTTGTCCTAAATCAAAATGGTGCTAATCTGACATCCAGTATGGCTGCCATGACAGCCATCTTGAAAATCTTCCAACAAAACTCTGCTTGAACACAGTCATGTTAGGGTTTTCAGCAGATGGCTTCTTATGATTGGTCTTAAATAAAAATAGTATTGATCTAATGTCCAGTATGGCCACCACAGCAGATATCTGGAAAATCTTTTTTATTGATACTTTGAATGAATGGAAAATCATATTGAAATTATTATCATCCCAACTCTTCCAAATGGATGATTATATCAACATGGTGTTTTCATTATTAGATGTCTTATGATATCTGTTTGGTCCTTAATGAAAATGGTGTTAGTCATACATCAAATATGGCCACCATCATGACACTCTTAAAAGTCTTGTTGTCACTAGGCCTCCCCCCCACTGATGATCAATATGGTGGGTTTTTTTTCTTTTTTTTAATTTTTTTTTTAATTTCTTTCTTTTTTTTTTCTGTGGATGAAATGAGAAGATAATGTAATAATTTTGAATACAGCTTTGTGAGCTAATTCTCCAGGATGCTCATCAGTTCCTTCTCTTACTCTGTGTGATATTTATGAATGGATTAATCACATTAGTGGGATTGACTCTGACATAAAATATAGTATTTTTTAATGATCAAGAAATAATTACTTTTTTTTTTATAACAAAATATCCTAATTATTGTCTGAAAACAAATTAATAAAAATCCAAAACTATGCAACCAAACACACAGAGAGAAGCCATATTGGTATATCTATTAAGTCAAACAGCAGAGTAATCATACATTACTGACAGAAAACTGACATTGATTGCCTTGTTTTGTCTTGGTTATTTCAGTCCAGATGAAATGCATTATTGAAAAATGTGACTTTAGACATGAAAAAAAAATCTACCTTATTTTGATGGCTCACCATTATCTGCTAAATGTGTATAAATACTTCAAACTGGTTGTAGAGTTCATCAAGTGTCACATGCCTTCAATGGTATTATTTGTAAGAGATGGATAATTAAAATTTAATTAGCTCCGAGCCTCCAATTTAGCAATGCAGGCAGTCGATGTATAAAAATAACTCAATATGGAAAATATAACAATTTAATAAAATATAACAAATGAATTCAATACTTTCCATGACAGTTACTCAAATGTATCTCTTTCAAACTAGTAAAATCGATGACCTATTACATGTTGCCAGATGTAATCACATAAATTTAATGGATTTAAAGAGGGACTATTTCTTTTCTGATGTTTGATCCAGTTACTCATCTGTCACTGCTCCTGTTGTCTTTTGTACTCCGGTACTGTGCTAATGTGTCTCCTGGCACTTCCTGTGCTCACAGTCACATGCTCATTTCTGGTATTGCACCTCAGCCTCTGGCATCATTATGGTGTTCTTCCTCCTGCTCTTTGCATCTTTTCTTACATTCCCACTCTTTGGGTGTCAAGCCTCCACTTCCACCTGGAAAGGATCCTGTAGAGTATAAAATAAGAAGTGACATAGTTTGGTCTCCCTACTCTACTCTCAGGAATTCACCATTCACAGAATAATGTGAAATAAATTAACAGGTCAACTCATGCACTTACATCTAAGTGTTCCATACATGCTTTGTTTGGTAATAATTGCTACAATAATAGTATTACTAACAAGTTCAAACACCTGCATACACATCTCTAATTGTTAACTTCTACATGTAGTAAATTATCATCATCAGTATTAATTTAATCATATGCATTTTCCACCTTATCAGTTATAAAAGATACATACAAATACTATGTATGGGAGGATCACAGAAAATGGCATAGATTTGCAAGTTCTTCCATGTGGAGCTCAAACTAAACCTTTTATGATCTCTTGGCTGGGTTTATTCACCCCATGTACTGTGTTTCAAAATGAATTTAGTCAGAAACAAAAAATGCCTTGCTGGCATAGAAAATCTGCCATACATTTGAATATCTTAGTTTTGAGTGGATTAAGTCTGGTCTCTTTGAAACTGCTAGTCACTCTTTTTCTCATTTTCCCACAGACTGAATTTCTTTTGTGTCAGTAGGGAGTCGCCCAAGATTTACAACAAACATCCAGGTTATGTACACTACCTCTTTGACTATGGTATAACAAAGAGACCAGACAAATTAACTATAGAAGATACATGTATACACAAGGCATCAGCAATTTTCCCACAAAAGGAAAAAATGCACAAATATAACACAGACTGGTTGCAGAGTTCACCAACTGATAAACATAACTCAGACTAGCTTTATAGGTAGCATAAATAAAAAAAAAAAACACAAGGGAGACTGCTTATATGAGACTGTCAGTAAATAAAAATTAAAAAATTAAAAATAGATATATGGCTAGTGTTGATTCCAGTTTTAGTTATTTTGGTGGCATGTACATGAATAGAATGTCCTAAAAAAGTTACTAAGCCCCTCCCCCCTCACCATGTGTTTTATGTGGCTGGCTGTATTTAATTGCTAATCTTAGGACTTTTTCCCTCAGGGTAAAATAATGTAAAAAATGAAGATTCCTGAAATAGATTTGTGCTTCAAAGTGAGCTAGTTTTGTCCTGTACCTAGTACATTCTATTATAATTTTAAATCCTGTGCAATAGCAGATACATTTTTATTTTTACCCAACAGAAGCAATGAATCGATCCCCCTTTTTTTCAGTTCTGTCCTAGGTTATTTTTAATATTATGTTTTTGTCCAATGAAATGAGTTTTATACAAATGACTAGTATGTGACTGGGTATAGGTTTGATTATTGTCCGCAATGGAAGTGTTAAACAAGTTTTAAGAAAAAGGCTTGACTTTAGTGGTTTTCACTTTTGATAAATATATTATTCAAATGCTTTTTATGACTGAGGACTATTTTTAAAGTTTTAAATAAATCTGGTTAGTTCTGTCATCATCAGTTAATGTATGAAATGTGAAATAAGGCAACACAGTATGAATCATGTATGCACATTGTCAAGGGAATTTCTGACATGTCACTCCTCCTCCTTCTAAAAGATCTATTAGCTGGTCTCATCTTTCCTTTGTAGTCTTATATTCGTGTCAAAAATATCAGTGTATAAAAGAAATGATTTCAAAATGATGTCAGACATTATTGCAAGGTATCACACTTTTATTCAAATTAGGTTGGTGTTCATAAACATATTATCCAAAGACATCCAGAAAATAAGGTCATACAAATCTTGATCAGATTGAATCAATGTTATGGTCTCAAATCAGACTACATTCAATTTAAAAGTGCCCTTTGGCTCTTGCAGATTTTTTAAAATAAGAAACTAAAATATTCTGGCCTAATGGGAAAATCCTTGGCCTTTTCCCCAGGAATATAAGCATTCCCTTTTAAGGCTTGTTACAGAATTAGTTGTGTTTCTCAGGGTTGTGTTATTTTGCTGTGACATAGACCACGAGAGCTAAAGGGACAGCATGTAGTCCATTGTTTGTCATATGTATGCCCATTCATATATCAGCATCTTTATCAGTGTGTTCCAAATATGACTTGTGCAGTTTGTTTGTTTTTTTTATATCACTTTTGACTTGATTTCAGTAAGGATAGATACCAGAAGAACAAGGTCCCCCCTCCCCTGTTCAGAACTGGTATTTTTCTACTTTTTTTAGTTTTAGCATCATACATTTTTACCTTAAATGGAGTTATAGAACATGTATTTGTCTTTGTTTTTTTGTGTGCATTTGATTGTTGTTGTTGTTGTGCTTAATGCCATTTTTCAGCACACATAGGCTATTCATGGCGGCCAGTATTAATGGTGAAGGAAGAAACTGGAAATCACCGACCCACAAGAAGCTCCCGGCAAGCTTTCTCACATATCCACATTCTCAAATCCTAGACTCCGAACCCACCCACCCACGAAGACAGAGGTGAAATGGCAGTGATCCTAACAGACAGTGCTTTAGACCACTAGGCCACTCAGGGCATTTGATGGCACATCTTTACATTTAAGATTATAGTTTTACAATACAACTTTAATGCACCTTGGCACATAGAGTATAATGCCTTGAATGTACTCTATCCAAGTTGATCAGATGGAGGTATTCAAACATGCACCCAGTAATAAAATAATTTTGCTTGCATTTCTTATAGCTGTGTTTCTGAGCAGGATGTTTAAGCTAACATCATAAACCAGATAAGTTGAAAAATAAACAAATTTGAATAGTATAATCTGGTAACAAATCTAGTAATTTGTACGTGTTTAAATAATACTGACTTGTGCAATGTAGAAAATAATTGATCATTAATGAAAGTAAAGAATTTCAGAGAAACTTTTCAGTGCAAAATAATTTTCTGTAAACTTGTAAAACTTGAGCTTAAGCTTTTTTTCTTAAATTGTGATCATGTTTCAATTAAATGAGAAACAATTGCATTATGTGCCAGTCATACCATTATTGTAGTGTATAATATACATCCAGCCATCAGCTATATAAATAAACATCTGTTTTAATCAGATATGCTTAAATTGCCATGTTATAGAAAATGTGTTTACAAATGTCTGCACCTGGTGCAAATCTAAATTATCATAGACATGCCTACAAAACATTTACATGCAAATTATCTCCTTTCTTCATAGGTCAGTATTTTTGCCATTGCACTTTGAAATGAAAAATCATGGTCTATTGTTTGTTGTACATGCATTCTAGGAGTGCCAAGTTACTATAGGTAAACATTGTTAAAGAGCCAAAGATTGATAGTCATTAAAAAAACAGGATCCTTCTTCCCATCAGTGATTCAGCAATGAATGTATGCATCAGCGTAAATTTAATTCTATTTTACATATTTTACTGAAGAAAAAAAATTACAATAGAATAAAGAGTTTACAGTAGGTGACTCATCTTACAGTGCATGTCTTTATATGACTTGTATACAGTACTTCCTAGTTCTAATAATGTTGATAATCAATGGTATTTGACCTGGCTGGCTTACTGCATGTTTGTGTTTCATATACACTTATGCTTAGTGCTTAGCTATTATTCCATTCATTATTTACAGCATTTGACCCAGTTAACTTACTATACATGTTGGTATTTCAAATAAAGTACTCCCTCACTGACTTACAGTGCATGTTTGTGTTTCATATACAGACCTTCCCTATTATTCCATTCATTATTTAAGTATTTGACTCAGTTATAAAGTATTTGATCACTGACTTACTGTGCATGTTTGTGTTTCATATACAGACCTTAGCTATTATTCCATTCATTATTTGACCCAGCTGACTTACTATACATGTTGGTATTTCAAGTAGAGTACTCCCTCACTATAAAGCTGTTCATAATGCACAGTATTTGACCCAGCTGGTATACTATGTATGTTTGTATTTCATACACAGTACTCTATTCTAATGCATATTTGACCTAGCTGGCTTGTTATGCAGTATTGTACTTATCTTATAAGGGACTTCATTTTCCCTAAGGTAACTTTAAATGAGGGAATTTTTTGTATGCCTTTATTGAAATTTTGTGCCAGTTTCGTTTTAAACATTTTGGCAAGTTGTAAATTTTGATTGTTGGTTTTTTTATTTTGTATTTATTTTCTCTGCTTGATTGGTTCATGTGATCTGATATTTACTTTTTTAAACATGAAAATTTTTTTTCACTACATTTTTTGTCCTTGGAGTTTACATACTTATTATTATTACACTCTGATGTCTAAATATTGAGTACATTAGTATTGAGAAAAAAAATCTTGTTATATAGCACAGGTACACAGGGTCTATTCTTGGAGGATCAGACTCTATCCAAGGCATTACCTACTAATGCCAAGGTCTCTGATACAGGAGGTCACAGGTTTACACCCCAGCCAAATCATACAAAATTTTTTTTCACTACATTTTTTGTCCTTGGAGTTTACATACTTATTATTATTACACTCTGATGTCTAAATATTGAGTACATTAGTATTGAGAAAAAAAAATCTTGTTATATAGCACAGGTACACAGGGTCTATTCTTGGAGGATCAGACTCTATCCAAGGCATTACCTACTAATGCCAAGGTCTCTGATACAGGAGGTCACAGGTTTACACCCCAGCCAAATCATACAAAAGTCTTTAAAAAATGGTACTTACAGCTGTCTCAGCATTGTTTAGTGTCAGGACTAGTTGGCCTGGTGTCAGGATAATGGGACTCTGTAGGACATCCTGCTACATGTCTGCAGCATGATGCCTCAGTGCTTGACATTGCTATAAACTGTATCATTGTGGCTATAAACTGTATCATTGTGGGATATGACTGAAAAATTGTTAATACTACCTTGAAAATCTAAATCACACATACCAATGCCATGGCACTTAGCTTTCATGTCCCAGGCATGTTATCACCTGTAGTGTTTTAATAGAACCATAAAAAACCCACAACATAAATGGGAGGCAAGATTACCCATCCATTTAGATAAAAAAAATAGTGGAATTTTCTGGATATTGATTTAACAAAAAATAAAGGTAGGGCTTAAATACATGATGCAAGAAAATAGGTTGGTTTTTAGTCATGATTTATTTTTTTAAAAAATTGCACAAATCCTACAATTACCTATCCTAGAAAAGTGGCTTAGGTATATTTGTACATTCCACTTCACTGATTGAAGACAATAGGAAAATAAAAATGTGTATTTCATATTGCACTGGTTTTATATTTAGGGCAGGCAGGTCTCATATATAGAAAATGTGATATTTTTTTACCATGGTGGAAAAAAGTGCTAGGGTCAGTAATGTAAACAGGGATGGCCAGCCAACCAACAAAACAGGCATATTTTTTGTTTTGGCTTTTTTTTAAATGCTTAATCTACCTCTGTATGACTCCCCTGAACAGCATTACTGAGTGACCACTGCACTATTAATAAGCTTGTTTAGAAAGTTGTCCATTGGTTCAAACGTGTAACTGTTAGGTTGTTTCTTTTATTTACAAATTTGTCCTGATCAATATATTTTAAAAAATTCACAATTCATGTATACTTGATTTTAGCAGTGCTTATAGCAGTTAACCTTGTAATCTTGTTGGTAGTGTCTTTAATGATCAAGTGAAGAGGATGTCTCATTTGGTGACTATAACAGTTTCTTGTCCTCTAGGAGTACACTTTTAGGTAATTGTACTTAATGTGGTCCCATCTTTGCTAGCCATGACTCTGATATGATGTCTATCTTCACCTCTGTGTATACAACAATTATTTTTCTGTGATTGGGTCTATGAAATTCACTGGATGCAGCAGCAAGCCACTGTATCCAGTTAAAATTAAGTTGTTCAATTTTGAACACTGTTCCTACATGATCAAGACAAGAGTGCATAACTTGAAGGTACTGATAAATAAGCAATTTTTCACTTCCAGTCCATGTTTGTAGAAAACCTTTCATTCAGTTGTACTAGTAATGGCTTCCCTCTTGCATGCAGTCATATTTTTGATATTAAACTTACAAAGTATTCTTTTCAAGTTAATTGTGTCCACCATTTTTGGCCAATGTACAATGCACCGCTGTTACATGCAATTAGTTGGCATTACATACTATGGGATGCAACACATAAAATTCAACAGATGTCACAATGACAAAGTACTAAAATATCTATTCAATCCGCCAAGCTGTAAATAATATCAGAATCTTGGCTAGCAACATGCAATACAAATAAATGTATCCAAACATCATTTAGGCTTTGAGCTTGAATGCTTGCTTACGCTGATGTCATTTTTTCAATATATATGTGTTGAATAGAATTTCAAAATGCCATCTTGACATGGCACATGCAAAATAATGCATTCAATTCATTAATCATAAAATATCTTGAATGCAAATTTTGCTTACTCAACTGACTTTTTTATTGGATGCTAGTTTATGTCAAAGGTTGAGTCTTGCTTATATTTAATGTTGTGGGTGGGTTATTAAGCAGAATGTTGTATGCACATTTAGGAGAGGTTGATTAATTATCAAAAATGTAGCATGAAGAAAGTTTTACCAATGGAACAGTGTTCTCATGGATCAAATTACTTGATTGATAACTAGTGGTGAACTAAAAGTATTTGAATTCAAGAAAAATATGTAGCACTTAAGTAGGTAACTAAATTAGGTACAAGAAGTTAGCTTGTATATATGTTATAAGAGGCATTGTTATTTGCTTGATTCAAAAAACTTGAAACCTATGTTTTGGAGAGTTTAATTTGTGTGTTATTCTACTATCTGTCTGTAATTTCAAGTTGTTGCTATACTAAAGATTGAGAGTATTGTGAAAATCTGTTGCCAGAGGAAATGCTGAGTATATTTTGATACTGTTGCCAGAGGCAATATTGAGATCCATTGATGATATTTTATCACCATTAATGCCACACATTATCAAATGAAAAATTGTTTTATCTTTAAGGAAAGAAACTGAAAATATTTGGGCTTAAGGCAAAAATGTTTGACCTCTTTACCAGAATATAAATATAGTTGGTACCTAAATTGTCCTTGTATAGTTTATGAATAGATTGTGTAGTGTTGCTTAAGGCGTTGCTATCATGCAGTTACACTGTATTTCCCAAAATACTTGTAATAACATTGGATTATTGTTTTTATTTGCAGGGAGGACCAAACAACACAGCTCAGTATTACCCACCATATGGAGGACCTTATGCCTCCCATCCTCAGTATCCTTCAGCACATCATCATTCACATCCACCACCGCCTCATGTACATGGGGTGCCACATACACACCCCCATGGAACACCACCACCACCAAATTGCAACAGTCATAATCATGGGCCAATACATCATCCATCAGGTAAGGAATCGACTCTCCTTGATGTTGATATGTTTTCCAAATTATCCACCCCCACCTCCATTGCTAAATATTAACCTGATACTGTGATCCGTTATTCTGTTATTTCCTTGCTATTTAACCCTAAACATTTAACTCCTTTTACCACCCCTTTGGTTGTCTTCCATCTTTTATTAGCTCATCTATCCTTAAGACCTTGAGGGCTTATGTTACAACCTTGTGTCCAGTGTCTCAGCATTGGTTAGTTGCCACTCTGGATGCCATGATTTTGATTCATATATGATCAAACTTGGGATGTGGGTTTACATGTTAATATCTTTCTTCACACAATAATGAGATTATCTTGCACCTGATTGTCTGAGGTTGTTACCACTCTAGAATCCATATTTTCTTATTCATATCAGATTGGAATTGGAATATATTCTCATATTGGGATCTCTGACTAGTTCATTAAGAGTGTGATGCATTTATATTAATGGGGGTGATCTTGATCTGATTGGTAGATCTAATTGTTACATTTTTGATGAAGACCAAGCTTTGATTGATGTTCTGCATATTATCTGGGCATACCCCCAATGTATCCAAGTATTAAAGTTACAGATTTTAGTCTTGATATAAATATGGTAAAAACTGTAATCCATTGTAGATTGTTTTACATCAAGCAGATAAGTTTTATATTTTATCTCTTCAACAGGGAGTGATATCAAGATTATAATATTATAATGTGCATGATTTTTAAAAAAAAAAATACTTGATAAATAAAGTACCAATGTGATCTTAGTTTTCCCTGCATAAATTTTGAAGTTTTGTTTACCTTGAGGATGTAAATTGACATGCTTTGTTTTCAGTATTTCAGTAAAAAGTTTGCAATTTTCTTTTGCCAATGCTTAAAAATATGCTGCACCTTTATTTTTTTCCATTTCTTTTCCACAATCCTGATCTGACTTTCCAGAACATATTAATGAAAGCTTTAGCATTCTAAATTTGCAGTGGCAGTGTGTTAACAGTTAGCTTCTGTTTGCATCAGTGCATTTTTATGACAATGCTTGCATCAGTGCAGTTTTATGACAGTGCTTTCATATGTGCATTTTTCTGACTTTGACAAATAAAGAATTCAGTTACATTTTATTCAGTTTATAGGAACAATGAAGAAATATTAAAGGTCTGAAGACTAGTGCTGGTAGTAATTTTGTGACAGGCACATGATCTAGGAAAGATCAGTCCTGGACATCAGACCATCCCAATTTTCAAGTTTTGATCCAGGTTATGGATGAGTTTGAATGAGTGAATCCACCCACCACAATTAGGTGATCTTGCATATGATTTGAACTTGTTTCTACTTGAAGGGACATATTTCTGATCAGATGTTTTTAATAAAACTTGGCAGATAGGCTTATATTATCAAAATCTTTAACAATTTTGATAATTCACAAGATCTGTACATGATGAGGTGATCTGACATCTGGTTGTACAAACTTGTTGCCATTCTATATTATAGATAGTAGTTTTGTGTTTTGTTCTGATTGAGTAAAACTATGTCAATAGATCAAGATGTCAAATGAGTTTTACATGATCTGCTCTCATTGCTGACATTCCTATCTGTCAAAATTTGTTTTCAAATTGTATGCAGTTTTTAAAAGAATTTTGATTTAAATTACATATACATGTACATGATATTTCCCTCTTAATTAAGCAAGGGAAGCAATCCATGATATTGTCTATTGAGATTCAAAATGTTTAGGGTTAGAGTTCCTTCCTTGAAAAATGAAATTTAAAACACACATAAAAGTAAAATTTAGAAGATAATATGTGTAATTTTAATAGAACAATTTACAGAAAAGAGCAAAATTGGAGATTAAAAATGATTTGTAATTTACAATTTGAAAATTATAAAATAGAATGATTAAAATATACATCTATAGGCTAACATAAACTATGTCGAAATATTAAAATGTACATTTGCAGGATAGCATAAACCTTATGTTTATTTTTGCAATTAAGAATTAAAATATCTTTACCGAGCTGTAGATTTTTATTGGTAGCAATTTTAAAATATTTTTCAGTTCACCTAGCCATCATGCCAAGTGAACTTACTTGGTTCTTCATTTGTTTTGCATTGTTCTGTCACAATTGCTGTTACAAGTTTGCAAATTCAGTTGAGCAGAATATGCCCAAATTTGTCTACAAGCATTCTTGGCATGAAGATCTTTAATATTTCTTCAAATGATGCTGTTCACCTGCTAATATGGCAGCCATTACTCAAAATAGAAAAACATAATAAACCTTTCAGACTTTGACCAAATTTGAAAAAGCATCAGAGCATTAAGCTCTTTCAGATTAATTCATGCAGATTTATCATTAAGTATGGCTACCTTTAGTAAAAATAGAAAATAGAAATACCATTAAATGACTTTTTAAAAATATGAAGAAAATTTGATAGAAGATAGCTTGTGATGCCAAGTATATGCTTTAAGTGTTTAGGGCTTTGAATGATTTCTAAGCTATGAATTAAAACCAAGCTCCCAAGGCAGGGATAGCTGTGTGTGTGTGTGTGTTTATTTGTGTGTATGATTGGGGGGGGGGATTGTGACCATATTGCTTGCCTCCATAGCACCAGGATATGGCTAGAAAAGATGCTTTAAGTACTGCTTGCTTCACTTTAACCCAGGTCAGCATACCAAAGTTATTCATGATCCCACATTAATGGTTGAAAATTGTACAAGAGAAAGGTGACATCACTATTGATGCTAATGGATATAGTACATCAACAGATGGACCAGAGAGAACAACTCTTGTTGGTACAAAACTGGCAAGATTGAAAATCCAGATGGCAACTCTGAAATGAGCTTGACTTAGAAAGGACAGCTTACCCAGCTATGTCTCTTTCTGGAGTGGCCAAAGTAAAGTAGAGCAGTTTGAATAAAATATTGATTTTTGCCATAAAATAACATCTGGTCAGCAGGTTCACAAATCTCCCATAAGGCATGAAGGACAATTTCATAAAAACTACTCCTACAATCAGGAAAAAAGAAAAATCATGATGGCAAGCTCTTAAATCTACAGAAACAGCAGGAAAAGACAATGTTAAAGGAAGAGACTGTTTAATGATTTGTTTTCTCACAACTGTTTCATTAATGCCAGAACCAAGTTTGATGTACAACAAAGTATGGACCATTGGTCTTTAGTTTGTGACAGTTTCCATTAATGACAGAATAAAGTCTGATGGACAACAAAGAATGGATTATTTATCTTTAGTTTATGATAGTTTCATTAATGGCAGAACCAAGTTTGACATAAAACAAAGTATAGACCATTTTCTTTTTAGTTTGTGACAGTATGGTCACATGGCCAATATCAGGAAAAACAAGGCAATGGAACAGCCTTCACCAGGGAAGCCTTGTATGAAGGCTGCTATTATAGTGAAAGGTCAAACCCTTCTGGCTGTGTGCTAGTTCTTCTACCTTTGCATTACATTTTCATGTGCAGTCTACATCATTGCCAGAATTACCAGAGTAAGTGTGGCATTTGGCTGACTATGCACCAACAAGTGAAACATCAGTCTGCAAGAAAAACTTAAAAGGTTTATTTAACCATTGTGTTGCCAACCCTTTCAAACCATTTTCATATGGGTTGCCAAACGAAACTGATGAAGATAAGATGACTGGACTTGTGTGTTTACCTACATTGACACTGAGCAGCTGAGCTATCATTGATTTTACATGTCACCTTGAGGATAACTAGTACAGTGTGACATGTTTGTCCACCTGAATGCACCCAGCAGATTTTTCTAACTACTAGAGGCATGGTGGATCAAATCAGTGGTTATCAATCAGGACTGGCAGCAGAAAAGATACTGTTTGAATCCTACCTTTGGACCAGGCTTCCTTTGTTCATGTTGTGCATCCTTAGGCAAGGCAATTTGCTCCAATTGCCTTGGCACTAAATAACCTACCTTTGTTGCTGTGCCATAAAGCACAAAATCAATTAACTCTTAAAACCTGCTATTGTTGTGATGGTACCATATCTACTTGCTTCAGAGTCGAATATAACAACTGCACAAACCCAATGCACCAGCAGGTCTGGGTCTGTGCACCTTGTTAGGCTTAATCAAGAGAACAAATGACAGAGACTTACTCTGAAGATATATGTTAGCAGGTTTATGTTGGTTGCAGTTGGTCTCGACTTAACAAAAAGCAAGTACATCTTTTTTCTCAATAAACATTTCATGGAAGAAATGCTTATTGCTGTGGTTGTTAATTTATCTTCATTGCAGAAAATTGTTAAAAGTAAGCTTATTATAGACATGTGTATCTCTGATATATTTAATATTCCTGTATTCATCTTTTCACTTACAAGATGAAAATTATCGAAGAATAATAGTTATATGCACTGAGCCAATGTCATAGCTTGTCCTTTGTGATTTGTACTGACTCATTATCTTTTGTGCCTTGTAATATTTTTTCCATGAAAATTGATTGACTGTTTTTTTTATCAGCTGTGCTTGTCTACACAGAAACAGGATTCACAAATGTCACTGATATATTGACATAGCTTCAGAAATGGATTTTATGTCTCCTGTTTCTCTTGTAAAATGTCAACATTTGATTGATGCATCTACCTTTTAATTCTTTATGTTTGTAATTCCTTTATGTACATTTTATACAATATAATGATTTCAGTATCATAAACTCCCAATTGGGTGATTTCAAAATATAGATGTGTTGAGAGACAATACTGTATTTGCTTAAGTACCTTTAAATCACCATATATATGGGCCCATCAGCACAATAGTAGATTTCAGTGAGTGTTAATTACAAGTTCAGTTCTAAAAACACAAAGGTCAAGAATTGCAACATGTAGCATATTAAGAAGATAAATCGTTCAAAATAATCCTGTAAAGTAAAAGGTGAAGATGTTAAGACCATTTACAAAGGTTCATACCTGTTTATTAAAAGTAATGGTACAAGACAGTGATATAAAAATGTGTGTGTGTGAAGGGGAGAGAGAGTGCTTATCAAGTCTTTTACCTTTTATATAAATTGAGGGTTCAAGTTTAATTAGTTCTCAACGAAATTGTCATCCAGTAAAATAAAGCTGTTATTATTATGTTTTGTTTGGTAGTGGTAGAAGTAGTAGTAGCAGTTTCTGTTATTGTTATTGTTCATATGATAACCATGTGCAGGAGTAAAAATGGGGATGGGTGGGGATCCCTTCCCTGCAATCAGTGGAAGGAATCCTCAAGGTCAGATCTGCATCAGTTTTGAACTAAAGTTATTTTTTTCAAATAAATTTTCTACCAAAATTTAATCATTAGTTGTTGGCAGAAAGACAAACACTTGTATTGAGTTCAGGTCATGAATCTTTGGTAACTGTCTGGATGTACAAGATCAAAATATATTCTATTCGAGATATATAATTTTTAAAAAACACAGGACATTCCCTAGAAATTGAGGAGTCATGGAAGTTGCTTTGCTTTTCTATGAAAGATTTTGAAATGTATTTAGGGAGCAGTCATTTTGTTTTCTGGGGGGTGGGGGCATTATGTTTTCTTTCGAGTGGTGATACTTTCTAGTCTTTCACCTCAATAAAAGTTAGTATTTTCTGCTAATGTTTTTAGATATTCTTGAGAATATTTTTTTTTTAGTATGAATCAAAAAGCAAGAATATTTTATAAGCTGTTTGAGTCAGACTTACTTTCCATTTTATAAAAATCCCAGACATTCAGTTGTTCGTGTTTGAGTATTAATATAACAAGGTTATTAATTATTAATTCAAACAAAACAAATACTTGAACTTTGAAAATGTAGTAGACCAGCTTGTAATTGTAGGATCAATAATTTCCATGTCGCAGACGATTATGTACCTCAACTATTGGGCCAATTACATCATTGACAGCCGACCATGACCCAGGTTAGCAGGGCCGGTTATATCCTTGTCAATTGTTGATTCAGATATTCAGATTGTACACGTTGAAATACCTTGACCTTGAAGTCAGTACACTCTTGACAAATTAAGATGTGCAAGTAGGGAAACTAACGCCTATAAACCTGTGTGACAGTACTTTAGTATTTTAATTTGACAATTGTCTTTATTAAATCCGCAGACAGTATTTGTTATTGAAAGTCTGGATTTCCATTAAGGTAGCTATTTGTGTTGTTTATTTATGGTATAACAGTGTAATATGGCTGCAAGCTAATGTACGATCCATATTGATTGACAGGTGCATAGGTGAAATATTTCTTTCACTGAGTAATTTTCATGACATTTGAAAATTTTTAAAACACATTTAACAGTTTGAAATATATACATGCTGTAATTTTAATGTTATTTTTTTATGGACTTTGAAGTACATGTTAATCTTACATTACAATGATTACATCAAAGTGCTGATAAAGCTTAATTGGCTACTTTCATTTTGAAGCTTAGATGTCTGACTACATATTTTTATCCATGGGAAGGTTTATATATAATGAATTAAAGTGTTTACATATTTCAGACAATAGTTATTGATTTTTTGATTAATTTATATATAATCATTTAACAAGAAAATGGTTTCAGGAGAAAAACTTTACAACAAATCATGCTAAAACTCAGCCTCAGGGTTCATGTATTTATCAGGTGTTAAGCTGATTCCCCATTTTTTAAAAAAAGATTGGGAAATAATATAAAGACTACATAGGTATAGGGTTTTATGGCAGTAAAAATATGCACATGCAACTCTTCAATTCTTCCTAGTGGAAACAAAACAAATGCTCATGTTATTACTTATAAATAAAGTGTATAAGTTAAGTGTATGTATGAGTATAATCAACAGAAAAAAAGAGCATGCTAAAACTATGTACATACAGTATTTATTTTTTAAAAAATGAGAATTGTGGAATGTTTAAGAAGTGATACTTTCATGTTATCATGAATTATTTAAATCAGAATGGTTCTACTTTACATGCTGTGAGTTAGATTTTAATGAAGTTTATTTGTATTTAACTATCTTTCATAATGGTAAAACTAAAAACTAGTTTCCCTAGACTTTAATTTATTTTCAAAACTAGTAGATATTTACTAATCATAGGCTTAGCTGTGTAATTTGTTTTTTCTCTGTTCTCCAACAGAGTACCTGTGTATAGATGGTCTGCCACTGAGCAAATTACCACATAACTGTTACTTGTTGAATTTGCTGTTCATTTTGTAACTAGCAGAGGAAGCAATTAATGTTGCAATGCAAGGTGTGGTTTGCTTTCGCAATTAACAAGTTTGCTGCAAAGAATCAAGGAAATTATTATCATGTTTTAACTAGTCATTCAGATAAAAATATAGCTATTTTTCATGGGTTGCCAATATTTGTAGATTTTGTACTTCCTTCAAATCTTAATTTTTAGCTGCAATAAAAAATTAACCTGTCTAACCAAAAGGAGTTCCTATTCCCCAAGCAAAAACTTTAGGTAACAGCAGCAGATTTTTATCAAGTTCAGAGCATCTGCCTTGGATGCAGGAGGTCACATGTTGAAACCCAGGAAGAGACATACCAAAGACTTATAAAAACAATACTAACAGTTACATCGCTAGGTGCTCAGCATTAAGAGGTTAGTGTTAGGACTGGTATGCCTGGTGTTGGGATAATGGGACTGTGTGGAACATCATGCTTAATGTCTGTGGCATGATCTCATAGTGCTAGACATCACTCTAAACTGCAACATTGCAGACATCATAGCAGTATGACTGAAAAAATGTAAAAAAAAAAAGTTTTAAAGCTATGTTAAAATTCCAAATCACACAAAATAAAATCAAAGTGTCTTTGAAAAGGAACCACTGATGCAGCTGACCAGGCTTGGCTTTTGTGGGAATTGAACCTCAAATGTGTAAAAATAAGTGATTATTCAAACTACATTAAGCTGCATAGATGACCAAGTGCAGGGAATATGACATTTTATGACATTATATATAGAATATAAAATAAACATGAAAAAACAGTTGTAGTTTGATATGTAATGAAATCATGAGTATAAGAAGCAAAATTTTATTTTAATAGCAGTACTTACCCATCGCTGTTGCATATCTTTTACTGTTTATGTTGAAAAACCACATCTGATTGATGTGAATACATCCTGTCACAGAGTGGAAAACTGTCAATAAAACAGGGTCCACTTGTACAACTTG
This sequence comes from Potamilus streckersoni, assembly GCA_016746295.1. NCBI lineage: Eukaryota > Metazoa > Mollusca > Bivalvia > Unionida > Unionidae > Potamilus > Potamilus streckersoni. Next base: position 3,515,395 of record JAEAOA010002053.1, read on the forward strand.
CATCAGCATTTGTAGAATAGTCATCCTTTTCAGAGATCACGGTAATTGAGATCTAGAAATTGCTTGTTATGAGCGCTTTATCACATTGCAAGTTCCCTTCAACAAATATGTTTTATTTATTTATATTTTCCATATTCAGTTTATGAGCCAGTAACCCTTGCCCCATTTAGAATTTAGTTCTCCAATGGATCTCTTGGGTTACCAGACTTTATCCTATCAATTTGTGGTTAGGGTATACTCATATTCATATTAATTACAACTGGCAAGGATAAATCATTCCTTTCTCATTATTCTCATAGCCCTGTCTTGGTCCCAATGTTTCTAATTTGATGATTTTCTATACCATGTTGTAAGTGAAGTTTGGAAAAGTGCATTTTTTAGGACAAAACTTAAAAATAAACCTAAAAATGTTTTAAAAAGTTTTGAGGATCCAGAATAAATTAAATAATTTATTGTTTGCTATTCAAGAAACAATTGAATAAACCAGAACCTTTGCACCCGGGATATAATAATTTCATTATATTCTCAAGAGCTGAAGAGTTGAAACTAAGCATAATTATGAAAGTAAATGGGTGAGAGGGGTGGGCATTTGATGGAATATACATGTTCTTTAGATGTGGTGACTCATCATTGGTTATCATGCCAGACTCTGAACCAAAAGGGTGTGAGTTCAAATCCTATAATCACATCAGCACAGGTTCACTACAGTTGTGTTCATAAGCAAGGCATTTTAATCAAAGTGCTTCAGCGCTAAATGACTTATTTGTGTTGCTGTGCTGTAAGACCAGATCAGATCAATCATTATCCTAAATAGATGACAAAATTTTAATATACTTGTTTTTTTTTTCTGCACAGAATAAAGTCAGATCCATCATAAAATGCATGGAGTAGAGAGCTTATATATTCAGTTTGTATGGACAGGTGCATAAAATATTATACAATAGGTATGTCTTTTGAATATTGTAACATTATTGGTTCTTCAGAATTGATATTTATACCTTGTTTTATATTTCAGGACCAAGTCCCCCTCTTAACTCCATGGAAGACAGAAATATACGCCAGAGGATACGAGTTCGAAAGAAATATCAAGCAAGAGTAGAAGATGGCGTGTATAGCTATAGAGATAGGATTCCACCCAGGAGGGCCAAACAGACAACAGCAGCCAAAGGTAAGCTTAAGACAAAAACTTTTAGGCAAGACATGGGTATCTTTTTTTTGCTGGTGGTAAAGAGGATGACGACAGATAATGAGAAAGACATAACCAGCTGGAACATAAATATGTTTTTGCATGTGTCAGGAACCATGAAAGTGCATGTCCACTTGCATGAACAGAAATAATAATAGAACTTAAACCTTCTACTTCTCCAGTGGCCTAAGTGGTTCAGGTGTCCACCATGGATGCTGAAGGTCATGGGTTCGAATGTCTGCTGAGTCATGCCAGAGACTTATAAAAATGGTACTAACAGCTTGCCTCTTTGCCATCAGCATTAACTCTTGAACCCCAGGTGACACTTTCACAGGGCCTACTTCTGATCTCGGGAGTGTCAAGGTCATGAATAACACAATAAAGTGGGTGGTATTATAGAAAGGTAGACAAATGTAGATTTATGATGATACCAGATAATATGGATGTTCTAGTTGCACTACAAAATACAGAGGTAACAACATCACTTTTTGGACTTTAGTCTTTTCCAGCCAAAATTCACCCTAGGTCAGAATCCAGTTTTGTGTAAATATTTTAGACTTTTTGGCTTCAGATCTAAGACAGACCAGTCTGAACTACAGACAGACTGATGAACCTTTGCAAAAAGTAGGATAAGATGGGCATATTGAATAAAGTGTGGTCTCAAGAAGAAAATGATTGGTCCATTAAGCAAAAATTAACAAACAAAAATGTCCATATTTTACCCTTCTGCTCATGTCCAGGTGAAATGGTGAATGCAATGCAATGTTTCTAACACAAATAGGCATTAGGTTAACCGAATATGTCATGGAGGTCGATATATTAAGATGTATTCAGAAAATAACTCCCAAAATGGTTTTCCTACTAGCATTTCAAGTGAAAATGACATAAACCTCCAGGAATTTAAAGAGGTAAGTATTAGGACTAGTCAGGTCTGGTATCAGGATATGTGACACAGTAGATATATTTTTTCTGCTTATCTGCTTTATATGAGTATGTTATTCAAATGAATAAATTTTCAGAGTTGGTGGGTATTATGCTGACTGACTTTACAGTCAAAACTGCCTTAAAGCTCATCTCTATTCTCTGGCCATCGAGACATTGTTGTATGAATTAATCTCTATTAAGGAGACACATGCATGCAGAGACCACATTCTTTTTAAAAAGTGTTTGCTAATAACAGGTTTGACTAATTATCAATGGGAAGGCACAGAAACAGATGGGGGTGGTAATACTCTATCAAAAATATATCATTGGACAGATAGTTGGGTTATATGGTAGATTATGAAATGTGGGTGGGGGACATGGGATTAAATCTGATGGTGTGGCATGCTGCCAAACAGATGTGCATTGCAGCCTTCTTGATTGAACTTTTTTCACTTTCTGAAGCTACAATATCAACAAATGGTTGGAACTCTGCCAGATAAAGGCTTTAAAGTTAAACAGAGTGACTGAACCTGAATGAACTTTTCTTTGGGGAATAAAATTTAGTAACTGCTGAAAAATTTCAAAGTAGCCCACAAAAGCAGAATGGAATTTTTCAGAAGCAAAAATTTGGCCAAGTATGTAAGATCTGAATTGATAGTTTAATCTAGTTGTATGAAGTTCAGAAAAAATGAAAACATTTTGATGTAGCAAAATTCATTACCAGAAATATATTAAAAAGGGTACGTAAAACTGTGCATTTAAAAGTAACTCTTGCATTGCAGTATCAGCAATTTGCTTCATTTCACCAGCAGTCATTAATGGCATCGAATAACCTATTTCATCAGTATTTTGTGAACTTAGTAGAAAAGAAAAGAAAAAAAAAATGGTAAAGAATATTAAGTTTTCTGATTTGGGTTCCAGCACACTTAAATACAATAATAAATGAATGCCAAGCAATACTATTATTTCTCACTTTACATTGACTTTGCACTTATCATATTAGGAAAATAATTGATTAAATTGTACAGCAAGGGTCAAGCTAGGGAAGAGTTGGAGCAAAGCAAGAAATGCTTTGTGTGCATGTGTATGCGGTATGTGTGTGTTGAATTATGTTCTCAGTAACTTGTAATGACCCCTGTAACAAATAAGCATAACAGCTATTGGAATGGACATATTGGCATATTGCATAATGTTTTAAAACTGCTCATAATGTTTTAAAACTGCTCACTTTTTTGTTTCATTAAAACAATCCATTGTTTGGATTGCAGATTTATGGTTTTATTATTTGCCTACTTATGTCTAGTAATTTCAGGCATGATTAAATAGTATTTGCTTCACAAAAATGAGTAATGTCAGAAAATAACCTTGACCATATAGCACTTTTTTAATTCCACAACATTGGATTATTTCTGAGTTACATTAATACTAATACAATTTTGGGGCTAATTGGTAGGTTTTAATATTAAAATGATCAAAATAACTTAGAATAATTGGGTGTTGGTTGCTTGTATCAGGAAAGGTTTAATGTTCTCAGCAATTAAGACCTACACCTGTGAATGTGCAAAAGTTTTGTAGGCACAGTTGACACTGCATGCATTTCTCCTTTGGTTTCAACACTACACTGTCAGAACTATCTGCCTGTGGTGAGGGAACATATCAAAAGTCAAACTACTGTTATTCATTTTAGTCTAAAAAAATCACAGGTCAAAGTCACTTTTCAAATAGAAGAAATCAAAGTTTACATATTTAGGTGAATTAGTTGCTCACTTCACCTGGTAGAATGACCCCTATATGCCCTAGTACAACAATTGAAGTTTTTGATGTTGCCAAAAATGTGTGCTCTAAAAGCAGGACACATTTTTCCTATTAGGCATTATTGTATTATATTATAGGACATCAGTTCAAATTCAGGTGCACAGGTTCTCCATGCTGTGATTTTTAAGTAGAACTGTGGAATAACAGTCTAATATTTGAGGATTTTAGGACTTCAGTTCAGAAAAGCCTTGAATTTCACAGTTCGAGTATGCTTGGGATAACAGCCCTCTTTATCAGGATGTTAATTAGGGGTAATGATCTTGTATTTTATGATGTTAATTAAAGGAGACAAGTCTTGGATTTGAGGATGGTAATTGGGGTTAACAGTATTTTATTTAAGGATATGGGGATGTTAATTCAAGGTTTTTCTTACAGCAACAGCCACCTATGTGAAAATGCAAAAGTAACCTTTGACCACTGAAGGCTGATACAGCTTAAACTTGGTTCTTGAACATTGCATGAACTATGACCCACATAGAATTAGCATTATAAGTAGTTGTACTATCATTATTTTTACATTATTAGCAGTAGTATTATTCTACCAAGATATTTATTTTCGCTGTTTAGCAAGAACAAGAATACTACAGCTGTGTACATATACAAGAGGTTGCAAGTTTAAATTCTGGCCTAGTCATACTAAAGATTTAAAATAATGGTACTAGCAGCTGCCTTTCTTGGCACTCAGCATTAAAAAGTCAGTGCTAAGACTAGTCTGTCTGGTGATAATGTGACTGGGTGGGCCATCATGCTACATATGTGCAGCATGAGGCAGCCTTGCTAGACATCAGTGTAAACTGCCACATTGCAGACATCATAGCAATATGACTGAAAATCTTGTTAAAGCAACATTAAAAAACCAAATGACACATTTTGAAATAACTAGTTATTTGTTGGGGTAGTTGGTATAATTAGGTATGAAAACAATTGATGGATCAAGCTGTGTTTCTGTTGCTCACACTGAGATCAAAAAACAGCTTTTTTGATGACCTTAAGTGTTAAGGGAACATAAAGAAACTTCCTTGTGCTATTGGTAGTTGTACCTAAAATGTTAATCTGAGTTTTTTTGGACTCTCCCATTTTGATTTTTATGTTCAGGTGTAGGGTCAAAGTCATTTGCTTATCAGAAGTTGGAATTTGCTGTCAGATTCATCATGCAGAAAGCACATGTCAATGTGATTGTCACATGGTACAACAAAACCATTGTTTGACATGTGATCTTTTCTTGATGAATCTGACTTTCTGAAGTAATTAATATGATAATACAAACAAGGCCTGCTATTAATTGAGTGCAACAATACAGAAAATGCTTCAGCAAATCAGTGATCAACAACAATGGCACTATTTTTGGTTCTCCAAGAAATTCTTGCAGGTCTAATTGTGACATTAAATTTATATCTTTCTTTTTTGAATACAAGAGAACTATTGTATTATAATGATTACGCTTAATCTGAAAAAGATAATAAACTAAAACACAATTGCACTTGACAGAATTATCTATTTATTTCTTAAAGTGTGGGCACCAGTAGCATTAATGAATTTTCTTTATAATTATCTTATAATTTTGTTTGGAAAGAAATTTGAACATACTACTTGACATCTAAATGATGAAAGTTTAATCATAATTAAAATTTCCAAGCATTAACCACTGTTTTCAATAATGGAACAAATGATATATCAAATATTCAGTTACCATTTCTTCACTTACCAATGCTGGCTGCTGAACAAAAACTTGAACTTGGTGAGATGTCAGAGATTTGTAAAGGTGTGCATTTTAAAATACTTCGTTACACAGGTCCCTCTTACCCATTAGAGCATAGGTCACTTTGAGGGACTCTTGTTTCATGATGTAAAGGTGAAGCAGGTTAGATGCTTCATTCAGCTTAGTTCATATTGGTTCATTCTTGGTGGAGTTAAGTTCTTGTCCATTTATTAGCATGAAAGAAAAGAAATATATCTTTCATTAAATGAGATTGGATTCATAAATGTGGACACTGTAAAAACTTCTGTACACCATTTAATTCACTTCCTCTTTTGTAATGTACCAATTTATGTAGTTTAACATAGTTTTTGTTGCATTAAATATGTACTGAATAGATTTGAGTTTTTTGGGTTTGTCTTTTTGTGTTGGATTGGCATAAATGAAGTATAGATGTACCTAAATATCAAACTACATACCATTGTGAAATCCACATGAATTAATCCATTCTTTGAAAATGGTTCATGAGCAAGAACAGACTACCAGATCTTTGGCACAGACAGGGAGAAAAACATAATAAACTAGAACTTAATGATCCAGTAAGAAGGACCACCCATCAGAGTTTGCCTTGCATCTCAGCCACTTTGAGTAGCTTTTACATTGTGACCTATCTTAAAACAGGTTAAGTTAAAAAATGTTTGTTGGCTGGTGTGATTTATTTATGATCTTGGACCAAGTTGCTTTGTCCATCCCTGCCACATATACCTCTTCTAGTTGATGGCATCTCATGTTTTGTTTGCAGAAACATTATGAAATCCAACTTTTCAGACTGTTAACATGCTTTTAAAGTGAAACTGTGAAAAATTTGAACTTGCTTTATTCCAATGGAGTTTTAACTAGGGTAGACCAACAAGTTTTTCTGCTTTTTTTGGGACCTGACTAGTGGTGTCCTGTCAGAAAGACCAAAACAAAAGGCAGAAAACAACTTGCTGATGTAGAACTAGGGATGTTCTATCTAAATGAACTATCAAAACAGTGGATGTTATTGGTACCCTGTGAGTTGGACCTGTTACTGTGAGCTGTAGTAACACCAGCTGATAGTGCATTTCATCTGGTTTATCAACCAGAGGATTGTTTTTAGTAGAGGGGTTGTTAGGGTCAATTCTTGTTTGAAGATTTGTTGTTACTGATCCAATCACTTCCTCTTCCTCATATCTAGTCCTAGTCATATCAAGACCTTTATTGCTTACAGCAGCTAAATCTGCAAAGGATCAACTCCAACATGCAGGTAAACAAGTAATATGTTAATTATAAACAGGAATAGAATTGACATGGATGAATGCTGACAACTTATCATTGTTGTTACCAAGTGACTGAAACAGATGGATGAGGTTGTCTAGAATAAAAATAAAAACACTGATTTTCATAATACTGGATTGTACCATCTGGACATGATAATAATGTTACATAAACAAGTTGCTGATTTATCTTGTTCAACTGACAGTAGGTGTTTTATAGGTTATGTGGGTTCAAGTTTCCAGGACTGATGTTGTACAGTTATTGACTTCTGATGATTTGACTTGGGCTAATCAGGCATGTGTCTAATGAATCTAACATCACTTTCATGTGCATACATCAAGGCAATATATCATTTAAGCAATGTCATTTTCTGTAGATTATACAGTCAGAACACAACAAAATGAGATATTAATGAATTTTATGAATAGTTTTTTCTTATATATTCTATCCATAAATTGGTTTGATATTTTACCAATCTTATAAGCTCTTGTGTTTGACCTTTGCAAGAAAAGTACATTTTTGACAATATTTACCACACAAGTTGTAAAAGAAAAGAATTGCTGATACAGTTTTCCAAAACCATTAAATCTGTTTTCTGTGAGGATTTTTCTTTTGTAAAGAATTGAAAATCTTATAGTTTTAAATTGGTGATCTATTTCAATTTACATGGTATTTTGCTACAAAATTCATGTGAAAATGGTTAGTCTCACTACTGATTTTCAAGACCAAGATATTCCAATGATTGTTTATGTTGGATTGTTTATGTTGGATAACTAATTTCTCTGTTAGCATCGATTGTTAAACACTTGTCAAATTTCAAGTTTAAATAGCACTGAAAATGGAATGAGGGTGATTATATAATGGAAATATTTTCATGAAGAAAATTACGAATTTTTGTATGAAGCCAGTACAGTTCAAATCATAAGGGCATATTAGACAGCCAAGATGTAAAATGTTCACTGTCACTTGTCCATGTTGCCTAGCTACATGTCCATTATTACAACTATATCAGTTGTTTTAATGTAACTAGCATTTTTTGGCTATTGTTTTGGTGGTCCATTTATAAAAAATATTTATTGCAGAAAAAATTAAGACATCAACTTAATTTGCAAAATCCTGTTGAATTCATTTCAGAGAATCAAGATGTAATATGTATTAAAATGTTCACAATATTATATTATAGTCATTTTTTTTTTCCATGAGGTTTAAAATGGAAAAATTTCCATGTATTTCAAAAGAAACTTTTTTAAAAAAAACAAGAATTGCTCAGAGGGATTTATCCACTGAATGGATAAAATTTGTGTTACAAGTATCCAAGTTTTTACCATTTCTTATTTTAACTGCTGAGTGTTGGCACCATCTCTGATATTTCTGAGTGATAGCAAGATTTTTGAGATGTCATATTGACACCATTTTCAGACCAGGTAGACATCACAAAAGTTTTTTGATGAAAACTACATGTATACATGATTCAATCTGTTTAATGAATATATCCCATGCAAATCAAGGAAGAGCAGCAACAAATTTAAATTACTCATATTGAGAATATTACTGAATAAAACTGCAAAACAATGATGCAAATAAATACTTAAATTCATTTGTTAAAATGTGTTAAATCTAAGCCCAATATCAGAGGAAAATAAAATGCATTTTTATAAATCTGCATGTTTATTGTTTGAATCAGATCCTACATTATGTTTTCTTGGATTGCTTGCAACAATTTTTACCTGATTACAGTCAGATGTGAGAGTTCAAGCACTGAGGCTACCTCCTGTTAATCATAATGGTTTTTGGGTAGGGCAACATGAGGCTTGTTAATGGGAAGATTAGGACTTCCTTAGACATCTCTCCAGCTGGGAAGGAAGATTTTAGCATCTCTTTGATGTGGAAACCACTGCTCAGATTAGTGTCATACTCTGGATGTGGAAGTGGCAACTAAACTTTTGATAAGGAAGTTGCTGTGATGGATTAGGGGTGGGGTTTATAAAGGATATTTTGTATCCTGTTAAAGTACTTAAATTTATGTATCCTGTTAAAGTACTTAAATTTATTGTGAAAATGTGCATCTGCAATATATCAAGAAATATTCATTAATCATTTTGATCATTTCTTACCCAGAGGATTTAACTTTAGAACATTGGATAATATGCTGGGCTCACAACTTGGATGCAAATTTATTTTGTAGAATGATACAGCCAATATTTTCCATTACTGAACATTATGAAATGCTTGCAAAATGTTTTGTACACATTACTGAACATTATGAAATGCTTGCAAAATGTTTTGTACACATAGAATTTAGAAAGCTTGTTGCTACATAGCTTGTTGTCACAGCATGTCCATCACAACAAAACTGTACATGAAATAATGTTATATTATTATACATACAAATATAATTAAATAAAGATTTATTCTATACCATGCTGACATCCATTTGAATTAGCTGAAGAGCAATATTAATACAGTAACAGATATTTGGCACATTTTTATGTTGAATTTTAAGCCAAATGATGATGGATAATGATTCCAATAAAAAAAATGAAAAAGAATATCATAAAAATAAAGTATGTTTTAGCTCATTGGAAATAAATCTCTTAGCATTTCTTGATACATTAGCAGATGAATGTTGATTTTAAGTGATTCAAAACATGTTCTGGGTATCCACCATCAGCAATATCTTCAGCAAACTTTCTAAAGGACTTAAAGTTCATGATAGATTCAAGTGGGTAGTAGTAGAGAACAAGCATGTAGCTTTACACTTATGCCAGTTAGTGTAGACATTCTACACAACAAAAAAATCACATCTAAGAAAGTTGATTTTAAGACCAAATTTTCTTAGTAACATAATCTCAGTTTATAGTAGCAAAACTTTTGTTAGAATTTTAGACTTCCTCCCATTTAATCTGAAAAGGACCTGACCACGATACACAAACCTTCACAAATGTTGTAGTAGCATTGAGATTTGTGGCAAAAGGGTTCAAGCAGTTGAAAAGCATTGATTCAATAAGCTCAACACATAAAAGAAGTCAAATTTTCATCCCTACCCCCATGCAGTTACTTAATAGCAAAACAACATATCTTACATATCTATTCAAGTTTTCATATGAATATCTTTCAGTTAGATGTGCTTGAATGCAGTTGGAAATAACAAAAAAAACCAACTTGAAGCAAAGAAAAATGAAAATAGGTTCCAAACTTTTTTTGGTTAATCTTATAAGGGATTTTAAAATTTGGGTCATGTTTTACTGGATTTTTATTATTCACCTGTGTGTGTGTGTCTTGCATACTTTTGTTTATAAAGTTGATTCATTTTCATTGCATGGGTGAATGGCATACATGCAGAGTTTTCTGAAAACAAATCAGTGAGATTGGTGTTCAAAACCAGGGAGATTGGGTTCAAATATGGGAGATTAGTGTACTATTCTCCTAAGTTTAAGCTCAAAAGTGCAGATCGTACCACAACTAAGTAAAGTGACTATAATGAATAATAGTTACTTAACTATATTAATTTTGTTATATGGCTGCTGTTCATGAACTCTGGAGCAGACTGAATTTTTTTTCCAACCATTACATTCTGTCTGTCAGTTCCAATAATGCAAATGGGCATAGCCAGGAATTTAGTTGTCACTGTGAATGTCACTGTCAAACACCCTTATAAGAATTGTTACCTACTTTTCATCACCTGTGTCATTAGACTCATCCATCATCACTGAGGAAGGGTTTGCCTTGCATAGTAAAGTTACTTGATTGTCATACATTGGACCCAGTGCAATGTTAACAATGTTTTGTTACCTTAGTTCATTTGCAGTGAAATTTCTGAGCAATTTGTGAGTCAGGAAACAAAGCTCACAAAAATGATAAGTGTCCAAGAATGGTAAATTATGCCCTGCCATTAAATTAGCAAATAGAACCTCTGCTTTAGTTACAATGTCGGTGGTGCAAATATTTGTGTTACATTATGTGGTGATTTCTAATTTGCAAGGTGCTGCATACTTTTCAAGTGCTTGTGAGATCATTTTCCCCCCCAACTAGAAATGTTCAAAATATGTGTTGCAAGCTGAGTAGTGCACAAAGCTTTTTCACTTTTCACTACACTTCACACATTTAAATTCACATATCCAATCACTGTTGAAGTTGCAAACATACTTTTTTTTTTAAGGCATAATCTCCATCAAATTCTTTAGCAGACAAATCAACATGGCACCAGAATTTTTGAAATAGCCCGGGAAGTAATTGTAGGAATATGCAATATTTGTGTTTGGTGATTTGCTTCCGACAGAGCGCAGTATGTACTGTACAACAGCAAAGGCCAATGATATTCCAATTGAGATGTGCATATTGCTCCATAGGAACAAAAGTAATTGAGAATATAATTCTCAATGAGGATGAATTACATCCAAGATTTATTTCTTGAATTGTTATTTTAGCTGGAAATACCTATGCTTGGCAGGCTTTTTTTGTATTGCCAAGATATTGTCAGCAAATTGGTAGATCAAAGGATTTGGTCGAAAATCAAGACTCCCATACAAATCAGGAGACTTGGCATGTATTGGAATTAGGTACCGACTTTTGGCTCTAAGACAGTTTTATACAGAAGACATGCAATTCATGGACAAGATGAGTAAGCAGTTAACTTTTGATTCATGGACAGCATGCAAGTTTCATTAACAAACATAAATGAATATGATCAGTGTATATTTATCAGAAGATAATATTTTAAAAAATGAATGCATGTTAAGATATTTAAGCAAAATTGATGAATAAAGATTTATATGTACAGGTCTTAAATCATGTGAATTTGAACTTTAAATACTAGCATTCTTGCACAGACCTGTTTTGAAAGACTACTTATCTTATAGGATAATTTTTGTTGGTGGAAATGGTGGTCTTCCCTCAAGATAGTTTTATTGTAGCAGTACCTCTCACAAACAAGGCTTAATTTAATAAGAGCTTGTTATCTGATCAGATGCCAGACAGAGTCATCTCCAACCATACTACACCTGGAACTAATCATATTAATACACAAGTGTCTGAGTGTAAATAAGGTCTAAAGGATACAGTAATATTCTGTTCCAAGCATCTTCTTTATTAATAAGTAAATTGATTTAAACACTTGAGAAATACAAGACAAATTCCATCTTTCTCTTTTTTTCTTTCTTGCTTTCTCGCCCCCCCCCATTAATGCATAAATAATGCAACATTATGCAATGGGTGGATTTTGAGCCATTTATATATAATATCAGTCATACATGTACCTGGAAATTAAGAATAAGTGTAGAAAGCTTTGGTGAGCATTGTCACACCAATCAGTTGGCTTTGACCAGTTTTTTTCTTTTACAGAGGTAGAAATTCACTGAAACTGTTAAAAATACTCTATTGAATATGTGTTTTATGCAAAGACCAATTTTGTTTTGATACTGACATCATACTTATCACCTAGCTTGAAAAGACTGCTATGCCAAGCAAATAGGAAGAAGTCTGGAAACTCTGTAGAAATTAGAAATAGTTGATTTTCACAAAGTGTTATTTTGAAATATTGACATGTTTGAAATAAGTTCTACATCAATGCCATCTTTATTATTGTCCAATTCATATGACACTAAATTTGGCAAAGATTTGGGCCAGTTCAGATAATAATAAATTTGCTTATGACTTGTCCAGTTCAAATGATCTTTAAATTTGGCTTTTACTTTGTTTATAATCTAGCCATTAAAGTCTTTTCACACTGTCAAAACTAGGGAGTCATTGTTATTTAGTACAGTATATTGCAGATACAAATCCCACTTAGTGTGTCACAGGTACTGCCTAAATAACAGTGGCACCTAAATAACAAATCATTTAACTTGTAGCCTTGACATAGTTGGCATAAGGGGTCGAGAGGGGGGGGTTTATTGCTTATCCAGGGTAATAGCTGGTGTCATGATTAAATTACTGAACTTGGCTGTGTGAATTATCATAACAGATTGTGTCCATTACTTTTGGTATTTAGATAGTAACCACTTGTTTGCCTGAATGTAAGAAGTGTTATCTGCAAATCCATGATCATGTTACACTTTTAGATCTGTAGATCTGGGCTTCTTTTTTTGGGGACAGTCTGGAATAAAGATAAGAATGACATATGAATAGATGAAAAGTCATTGTCTGTCTTGGAAATACAAACACATGCCAAAACATACAAAACAGCACCACCCTGACCATCAAGTTGATATGTCTAATTATAATGTATTATACTGTAGGCTCTGTATCATGAATCATCTATATGTGGCACAGGTGTATTGTTTCACTGATAATGGGAGTATTCTATTAACAATTTTTAAAGATGTGACACCATGGGTTGTCCACAGGAGAAAAACTGGTACTGTATCTCTTTTTGTAACTAGTTAGTTTTTCAAACAATATCTATGTAACAAAGGATCTTTATCGTTTCTTTTTATACTACTTCAGGTATAAATGGTGAGGTGTCAAACCCCAATCTCATTGCACAGTCATCAACTCCTCTCAGCTCAGAGCCTGAGACAGAAATTGAAGAGGAACGTCGAGTATTGCAACAGCAACTGTCCAGTATGCCAGAGCCACAGGTATATAAAAAAAGAGAATGTCACTATTGATATAGAAGTGTTATTTAAGTTATTTATAACTAATCTTTGAAAATGTTTGCAGTGTATCTATTTGACAGCTTTGGATAAATGAGGACACTTTACTGGGTTTCTTTCATTGCCCAAATTAGGTTAAGTCACAAAGTTTTATCACAAAAGACTAGATGTTTGTAATTTCATCCAATGCAAAGCTTTAATATGAAATGTGTATATGTGTCTCCGAGGGTTTCCCAACCATTGTCCAGAAACACATGTATGACCCATCTGGGATAGAGTATTAGCAGCTGTCTCTGGGGTTACAAGACTATTTTTACTGTTGCATATATGCATTAGTAGAAGGTGCAGAGTTAATTTCAAAACATACATATAAGATATTATGTGTCACAATTCTAATGCATACTTTAACTGCTGTGTAATATTGTATGATATTATGCCACACAGTTGCATGAGATATTTATTACATTAATACAGGACAATATTATTAGGGTCTGGCATCACAATGAAGTAGTCCTATAGTAATCAACCATTTTCTGTCTGTGCATCCATCCATCACTGTTTGACAATTCTTGTGACCAGCATAGCTCTGCAACCTAAGCACATAATTAGATGCCATTTGATAATGAATTGATCTGCCTTGTAAAGGTTTTGTCTTGTTAGGTCCAATTGAGTTGTTGCTCTTTTTCCATCAAAACTAAATGTCCACTACAGAAGATCCTTGTTACCAACATAGTTCAGGAACTGTTCAACTTATTCAAATGGGGGGGGCGAGTGGCTGAGTGGTCTAAAGCGCTGTCCATTACAGATCAATGCCATCTCACCTCTGTCTGTGTGGGTTCGAGTCTTAAGATTCGGCAAATGCGGATATGTGAGAGAGCTTGCCAGCAGTTTTTTTTGGGTCGTTGGTTCTTTCCGGTGATCTCTGTTTCTTCCTCCTCCATTAATACTGGCTACCATATATAGCCTATTGTGTGCTGAAAAATGGCGTTAAACCCTACAGCTACATATTCAGATGCATTTTGATGTGTACATTTTCTTAAGACGTAGCTGCACCTTTATGGGTTGTATCTCCTTAGCACCATTTTGAATATGGCTATGGTCTTTAAAAACTTAAAAAAAGCTTCATGTATGATGTTGGTTGTAAACAGCACAGCCCTAAGAACCAGGTATTATATTTTGATACTGTATTTATAACTGTTGGTTATGAATGTTGTCTTGTATAATTCTGTGTTTTCTGATGGTATATTCAGATTATTGGTGTGGTCCCTTAGAATTTACATCATCTGAGGGACCCCCTAGATCTAAATGGTTTTTATATGTATTTGGTTTTTTATCACAGTATATTTGCTTTGTGTATTATTCTCTTTTAACAAAATTTATAATTTTGAAGTAGGGTATATTTACCATTCAGATCATTTTATCTTTTGTATTGATAATTTATTAATTTGTTTTTTTAATGATGAAATAGAAATCTTTGTTTTAAACTAATTACAATATCATAAGCTACTTGGTAACTATATTAAGATCTTTAGTCTTAGATGAAATGATCAGCATTACTTTACACAGAATTGTTGGATTTAAATCAAATTACGGCATGCATCTTTGTATTGTTTAGGCTTTGAATTAATTTAAAGTGTTAATTATTGTCATTTAGAAAAGTTGCAATTCTGTCTTATTGTCCTGCTAATTTTACTTTTCTTTTCACAAATTTACTTATAAATTTTTATATTTTATCAAAGTTATTGAAAATTCATGTGACCTTGTATTAGTTAATTTCCATCATTACATATTGTCTTTCAGAAGATTTATGGCCTCTGAATGCCCATCTTCTCTTTTCCAACTGAAGTTATTATGTTTCAAGTACTGTTTGAGAACATGGCCCATTGCAATGCTCTAGTTGCTACAAGCCTTGGTAAATTCACTTTCGTGTTTGTAAATGTTTTCTTGTTTGTTTCCAGACTACAGATATTGAAGCCCGAAGTGCCTTGATTCATCTGTCACCTCCAGAGTTTGACCAAAATGAATTTGATATCAATCCCGCTGACTTTGGGTATGAACTTAGTTTAAGTGATAAAGGAAGGGATGGAAAATACAAGATAGTGTACAAGTAAGTACATTATTTATGAGCCCAATTCATTCATACATTAAATTATTTATCTTTGTATCCATGTCAAATGCATTACAGTTGTATAGTATAGAAGAATTTTGACAAAAAAAGCATTTGCTTCAACAGAAAAATGAAGGCTGTAATTGGTGTTCTTCATGGCTTGGAGGGATTTCAGATCCTCCATGTCTATGACATAGTATCCATTCTCTTTTACCAAATATAGTTTGTATTACTAATAATAGTAACAAACTGTGTGGTCTTACGAAAATTTATAACAAAGTATAGAGCCACTGGCCTTAAGGTCAGTTTTGAATATCAAGATTGGTAACTAAGATTTGGGTAAACAATTAACTATACAGTTATTTTCTTAGATATTGTTTTACTGATGGTAATACTTAATAATATAGTAGACATGCTTTAAAATGGAAACTACCACAATAATTTCTTAAGTAATGTTTCAGATGTCAGTATAAATGATACAGTGACATACATAAATTAATTAGTGCCATAGAAAATTTAGAATTGTGTTAAAAAGGTGATGCAGTCCATTTACAGTAGTAAAAGGATACTTAAATACCAATATCTTTGCAGTTATATTCTTACTTCTTATTTGTATAAATTTTTTTATTAATCCCTTTTTGCCATTAGTATTCAGTACTTTGTGTGTTGGGACTAGGTCCATCAAAATTTGTACATATACAGTGTGACCTCACTCCTTTATAAGATGAATTCAGATATGACAGTTGTGTTGTGGCTCCCAAAATTTCATATCTATGTATTTTTCTTGTACATGAAAAAAGTTAAAAAAATCCTGTAAAAAGTTTATCATTTTTGGGAAGAGATCTTGTAGGAATAATACAAGACATTCGTGGCATGGCTTCTGAAATTATATGTATTTTTCTTGTACCCAAAGGAATAGTTTTCTTTCTTCTTTAAAGTATGAAAAGTACTGTAAAAATTTTATTCAGGGATTGCACAGGGCTTTGCCAATGTTGGAAATTGTGATTTTTTTTCCTTATTGGCTGCAAAATATTACCTTCTGGCAATTGTATTTTTTTATTGGCAACATTGTTGGCTATTTAAACAACCATTGATTTGAAGTAAGAAATTCAGAGGCCCACTTCTGTTGACATCTAGCATGAGTACTGTATGTTGTGAGATATCCATTTTTGGCGTGTTTTGTTGACATATCTGTTAGTGAAGATAAACCGGATGAGACATTACCTCATCTTTTGTCGGTTTTTCTACCGCTCATGAGTAATTAATATATTTACATAGATTGACATTTGTATGTAGATGATACGTTAATTTCCTCTTCTTTTCACTCAGAATTAGATCCTTAAAAACATTTTCTGTAGTAAACCATGTCATCAGACCAGAACACTTGTGTCTCTATTATCTGTTGACCCTTTTTTAAATTTCAGATGTATTATGGAAGGCAGCATCACTGTACTACCACAAATGTAAATTTTTTTTAAAAAAAACCCAACAAACAAGATTATACTTGTTGGTCTGTTCAGTAGGCAGGGAGGAATATTAACTACGATAGACCAATTGATGGCCAATTCCTTTTATAAAAATATACCCAGATAAAATAATTTGCTGAAATTTCAAAGAAAACATTACCATTGAAGCACCGATAGTTATGAATACATCCTAAGCAAATGAAAAAAATATAAGGCTGAATCGTGCAATACAATTTGGTGCTGCCGCCACAAAAAGAAACGGGGGATTTGTTTGATTCTCCAAAGCTGTTCTTTAGTGGTCACTTCAATGATGCTTCAAGATGCATGAATCCTTCATCAAAGAAACAGACTACACACTTCAATAGAAACAAAGAACCTTTCTTCAAAGGAAGTCATTACCAAATTTAAATAAAAGCAATGGAATGGATTGTTTCATTTTCCAGTGTGGAATATGGTTACTGTGCAGTGAAAGTTTAATTTTTTTTGTCTTCTTTATATATCAACATTAAGAGGTTAGTGTTAGGACTGGTCGGCCTTGTGTCAGGATAATGCGACTGGGTAGGACATCATGCTACATGTTTGCGGCATGATGCCCCCAGTGCTAGACATCACTATAAACTGCCACACTGCAAACATCATAGCAATATGACTGAAACATTTTCAAAGCTACATTAAAAATTACAATCACACACACATTAATTTTCATTAATCTTGATTTGATTTACTATAATATGTGAGTACATGTATTTGAATTCAGTGATCATTTATGGACACATTTTCCCATCATTACCATTTACTCAAGAATATTCAGATGAAGTGAACATAAATAGATCTAATAATGGGAATTAACTGTTCATATTATTTTGCAAGTATAGTCAAATTTAATTAGCTCACCTGACTGAATATGATACAGTTCTTCATGCAGAATCTGTTGGGAGACTGTATTTCTGAAGAGACTTTCTATATTGGACAAGTGACGAAATGCATCATCCATCCATATTAATGATGCACAATTTCATCTGATTGATGACTGACCTCGTTACAACTCTAGATGCCAAATTTATGATTCTATTTTGTATACAAGCTCATATTGTCAAGAGTTATGACTGACATGTTTCATTATTAGTGACAACTTTACGTGTTAATAAGGCGTCCTAGTATCCAACTGTCTGCATTTGTTACAAGTTACAGGAAATGTTTTTGATCAGATTTTGATCAAACTTGGGTATGTTTCAGATCTCACATGATTATGATCATCGTCTGCAATTGTGTTAATGAGGCATTTTGTCATCAGATTGACCGACTTTGTTGCCATTCTGTATTTCTAATCATATTTCATGAAACTTGGTAAGTGTATAAAACCATTTTATCAAAATATTGAAAAATCTGATTATGAGCAGCATCAGCAGATATTAATCACTTTTTATGAGAAAAATGAGCAATATCAGACTCCCTTGGGCCTCTTGTTAATGTTATTTCCAATGATTTGACCTTTAGTCTATTTCAGTGAGTAACAATAATCAATTGCTGGTGACCATTGGTATTTGTTGTGTTCAAGCATTACTTAGCATCACTGCCTGCTTAAGTGTGAAGAATGAGCCTTTGCTTTTTACTTAAAATGTTCTGCTTATATCTTTTTGGCTTTTTCCTTTTTTGTTTTAGTCGTTATTTGTGCAAGTAAGCTTTGCTGTCAATTGACAGGTCCATTTCTTGTAAATGGAAACAAATATGCATTATGTTCCTTGTTATGTAACAAGAACAATGTTAAGCTTAGATTGAAAAGAAGCAAAGTCTAAGGTAAATCATTTTACTGTAACTAATATAATAGCCACAGTATATTATTTAAATTAATTTCATGAGAATAGTGTCCTTGCACATTTATATATTTTATGTATATTCTAGAAGAAAGAACTCTTTGTCAATGTTTTGGCACTTTCCACTGTTTTTGAGATGTATTTTATCCAGAGGGAAATGGAAAAAATACATTAGGCAAGTATGGTGTAGGATCTGATATAATCATAATGTTTTAGTGTGATTTTAGCTGATGTTTTACTCCCTTGAATTAAACAAAGATTGAGACACATTGATTTAAAAATGATTTTTATGTTGTTTTTTTTAACCAGAAAAGAGGCATCTCTTTACAATATTTTGTTTTTACCTTTCCAGTGGAGATGCAACAGAAATTACTCTGAAAGATCTAAAACCTGCTACAGAATTCCATTTAAGGTATGTTCTAGTAGTTATTCCATGAATATCAGATCCAACTTGATTTTAACATATCCCATATTTAAAAATGTGTATTGTCTTGTAAAACTATTAAATTATATTATGAAATGAAGAGAATCAAAGTACTTGATACATTTCATAATATTTGTTAAATACTTACAGCAAGGCATGAATCCAAATATGTCAATAGTATATTATACTTGATTTGAGAAGTGTCCACATTCAGTGATGTCTTTCCATGTAAGAAATATTTGGTTCCTGCATATAAATCATATTGCACTAGACTATGTCGATTATATCAGGTTTTTGTGGTTCGCTGGTCTTATGAATTGAAGTTAAAAAGATACTTGAGAGTTACATCCCAGTCTGAATTTCAGAAGAGTACATGGCTTACACTATGTATTCTAAGTTGAGTCAGACAGCAAACAACCAAGAATCTGATCTGCCATGGCATAATGTGCCGGCAGATCTGTGGAGTTTGTCTTGCTGAATACTCAAACTGCACAGACCCAGATCTGCTAGCACATTATGCCATGGCACATCTAAGTCTGTGCACTAATCATCCTATTAGCAAGTATATACAGTACAATAACAACTTAAAAAGAATTGACCCTAAAAGAGTGAAAGATGATTACTGACAGATATTCATCATCTTTGCTGTTTTTATGTTTATAATGAGTTTATAGGCAGCAATTGTTTCAGTCTTTGTGTTGTAATTTCCAAATCTACCATGCTTCTCTTTGTTGATGAAAAACATCAAATAAGAAATTTGAAAGACAACATCAGTTCTTTCATTAGAAACTTCGTTCATTGGCAGTCTATTTAATTCTTTTAATTACAGGGTATGTGCATTGTTAGATGATCTGCGAGGGAACCCTACAGAGCCAATCAGTTTTAAAACTTTACCCTGTGAACCAGACCAGCCTCAACCCCCAAAGCTCATGCAGAAAACAAAGACTACATTGATGTTGAAGTGGGGTGTAAGTAACTGTACATTTAATTGCCTCTAAAATACATATTTGTACATTGAACATTTACTTGTGATTCTGCCATCAGATTAGGTCATTGTTAGATGATATTCCTTCCCCTTTCATATAATTTTATCCCTACCTTGTATTAAAACAAAAGCTCTATCTGATGACAAGGCCATCTCCAGCTTTTCAATCAACAAACACTGTTGCAGTTGGAATAACAAAAATTTTTTGTGAAATATAATTTTAAGGAAAAATTGAGGATTTGATTGCAAGTGATGTCTGGACTTGCATCCCCTTCATCCATCCAAGTTGAGATTCTGCCATCATACTGAAAGCTTGTGTATTACATTATTTGTAAAGCTTGTACCTATATATACTCACTTTTAAGTTGCATCAACTGCAAACATTGTAGACCTATATTGGCCACCACATACTAGAATGACAGATGAGTCAGTGTTGTTCATTCTACTGATTATCCTAACAAACACTAACTGCATACACCCAGATACGCTTGAACATAATGTAATGGCAGATCTGAGTTCATAGTTTGTAGTTGAATTTGACTGATAGGCAGGTATGTGTACTCTTTTAATTATGATGTTGCATGTTTCATATATAGTGTTTTCAGTTTGATCTGTATTTAATATTGGTAGTTGCAGTAGTTATCCAGCCTAATTATTGGTCAGTCAACATAGTTGAATGTGATATTTGAATTACATGCACCACTTTATTGGAAAAAAATGAACAAATTAAATGTCAAAAGGAAAATGCTAAATGTTATTAATTTCAGTAGTTTGTGTATGGGCATAATGCCACCAAAATTACTTCAGATGGATCAAAACTTGTTGTTTAATGACTAATAAGCATTACGTGTGATAAGAATATGGTATCAGTCTGCATATTACTTTATGACCTTAAAAATAAGACATCATTGACAAGATTAGTAGTTTAGACCAATCTGCAGTTCTTCACTATGCATGCCTGCAACGTGTAAGTGATTCAAAACAAAGCAATGTGAACTTGTGAGTAAACATATCATTCTAGCACTCTTGCGAATGTAACACACTTTCTGATTGGTTGAACAAAGATTTTGCTGCAGCAAAATCTCTGATATACTTTGTTAATTCTATATGCCATTAAGATATTGTTAATCTCTTGGTGAAGCATTGCTTTGGATTATTGTATTTTATAAAATTTGCAAATTGTCTAAAGTATGTGACAAGGAGATTATCTGGTATTTGCAGATTTGAGTATACTAATGCAAATCTGTTTTACCAGCTAGGCTGACACCAGCAAACCTTCATTTATAAAAGTAAAACCACCATTTTTGTCTGCAAATCCTTGGAACACAAAACATTAGTGGTTTATTTACTTGGTTTGAAATGGTGTCAAGCATGTGCAGTGTATAACTGAACACGTAAAAAGTTAGTATTGTGCAGAAAGTTAATTTTTTTCTACACGATAGTGTATATAAAATTAATGATCTTAAATGATATTCTTTTAAAATATTCTATAAATATTAACTTCTTAAAGTTCAGCTTAGTAATTTTCCTTATTATTTGCAGCTACCTTGTGAAAATGGTGCAAAAATTTCAACCTATACCTTAGAATACGATGAGGTAAGTGAAATACAGTTAAACATTAATAATCCATTCTTGTTATTGGATGCTCTGCTGAAAATTTAACTTCTGCCTTCCTAGACCATTTTTTCCTCAAGTTATACAAGACTTTTGTGAGATCAAAATTTGTTGTTGTTTAGGGGCTTAACTCCAGTTTTCAGCACACGATAGGCTATACATGGCAGCCAGTATTGATGGTGGAGGAAGAAACTGGGAAATCCGCAGAAAGAACCACCAACCCATGAGAAGCTACTGGCAAGCTTTCTCACATATCCCCATTCACCAAATTTTAGACTCGAACCCACACAAACAGAGGTGAGAAGACAGTGATCATAATGGAGGGGCCCCAACATTTGTCTACAGCTTGTTATGTATGGATCTCTTAGATATACATGGCTTGAGCTGATAAACAATTGTCAAGGTGCATTTAGAACTTACCCCTGAAAATACTTCTATTTTGAGACCGTCACAAAAACTTGGCTTTTCTGTATTTTCGTTTTAGTAAAGTGAGTGAAATTAGAACCACCTGTCATATCAGTATGTCACAGTATATAAACCAATGATAAATTTGTGGCTGCCATATTAGTGATATACATAAAAGTAATACACAATCAAGGACCTTGACTTTTTTTGTCAAGGTGTATTTAGAACTTACCCCCTAGATTACTTCTATTTTGAGACCATCACTATCTCATTATATTTAATAATATTTTAATATTTCACACTGAATAAATTCCATAGATGCACCCAGGGTTAACAATTGCATTATTCACACATTTATCAAGTCTTAATGAAAGATTTACATGTCAATGATTTAAGTATTATTTTTATTTATGTCACTGCAATTCTTTACCTAATCTAATCTAATAACCTAGTTTACTAAATATTTTTTAAAATGGTGGGTGTTCTATTTCATTTTTATTTCATGCTTTGAAATAAAGTCAGTATTCAGGATGAAAATGTCCTAATATTCTACATTTCTTGGAATTAAGTCTTGTATATCTCTGAGAATTTCCTTAAATTTGAGGAATTCTTTACTTTTTAAGAATCAAAAGAATACTGTGTGTACGATTTTACTACTAAAAAGTGTTTTTTTAGATCATCTTCCACCACCACCCACCCCATAAAGAAAATGCTGAGTGAATTATGTTCTGGAGTTGCCCCTCTATTCACCTTAACCAGTTTGATATCTGCACAATGATTTTAGTTGTTTTCATCTGCATTTGCTAAGCTTTATGTAATTTACTTACACTTTAAGAAGAATCCATCAATTCCAAACTCAAAAGCTTGAACACAATAACCTTTACAGTTACCAAGTTTTGCACTTGGAATAGAGAAGAGCTCTTTCAGAGTCACTATTACTGTGACTGAAAAGAGAAGAATAGCTTTTGTACAATAACCCAAGTTCTTCACCATCTACATTCATCAAACTTTGTGGATCACTTGCAATTGGGCTAAGGAAGAGCCCTATCAATTTTGGACTCTAAGGTCAAAAGTCTAGGTTACTTTGAAATAAGTAAAATAGTTTCCATACAATAACTTTAGTCCTCCATCTCTGGTTGCCATCCTTTGATGATGGCTTGCAGTTATTCTAAGGAAGAACCCAATTGATTTTGGAGTCAAAGGTCAAGGTCACTTACAGAAAGATTTGTTCTATATCAGAGACCTGACCCAAATTTTGTGGCTGGCTAGCAATAAAGTGATGAAAAAACATAATCATTTTGGTCTTGAAATGGCAAAGGTCAGGGTCACACAGACAGAAAAAAGACAAATGGTTTCTCTGCAAAAATGTCAGTTTTCAGTTTATAGGACTATTAAGCATGGATACAAGCATATAATATGCCAGCATGGATACAAGCATATAATATGCCATTCATGGTACTCTTGTTCATTCCTTGTAAGCATAGTAAAGCAGAATCTCAATTTCAGGAAAGTTTTTTTCATAAATTTAGTAAAACTTGAGCCAGATATTTAGATGGAACTTAACAAACAGACTTATACACCTAAGAGAAATTTATAAAAACATACCAGACATTTACATCAAACCATGTTTTCTTGAAACTGGAAACTGTATGTGTCTTGGCTGGGAAGGGGGTGATGGTGGTTTGTGTGGAACAAATAAAAATATTCCTGATTCATGCAGTTTTATTTTCCTTGTTCCAAAGCAGAAAAACAGTTCACTTCTAGTCTATCCTTATGTAAGATAGTCTTGAAAAAGCTTTGCGTCTAGACTTTCTAATTGGTTTAGGAAATCATTGCACATTATCTACAGCTGCTTATTATATTTTTTTCTCAGGCTTGTGTTGTTGGCATAATTAAGTTTAGCACACAGGTCTTAATTTAAAGTAAGATTTGCTTGAACATAGTGAGGTAGTGATCCTTTGTCTCTCTCTCTCTCTCTCTCTCTCAAGCTTTATTACAGATTTTTGCCTTATTGGTTCTAAATACAAATGGTGTTCCTTGGACAATAAGTATGGCTGCCATAGTGCCCATTTTTTTGCCATAATGAGAACTGTTTTTGCTAACACTCCTTAATAGATGGTCTTATAAACATTGCATTTGCACTGAAAGATTTCTTATGACATCTTTTTAATTGTAAATAAAAATCTGATCTGATATCAGCCATGCAGCCATGGAATGACTGGTCATATATTTTTTTTTCACCAAAAAGGCTAATTTCTTTTGTCTGGTGGATGGTAAATGAAATTGATCTAATTTCTTTTGTCTGGTGGGTGGTAAATGAAATTGATTCTGAACACATACCCAAAATGGCCACCAGGCAGCCATCTTTAGAATCTTGCTATTGCTATTCCTCACCAGAATGTTACATCAAGATGATTTTTTTTATTTTCCACCAGGTATATGATGGTGTCTGGTTGATCCTAAATGAAAATGAATTCAATGCATTCAGTATGGTGACTGTCTTTCAAATAGTTTTCTTTTTTTGTGTGCTATTCTTCTTGGGTGGATGGTCATATCTATCGACATGGGGTTTTCATGAAAAGAATTAGTATGCTTTCTAATGGATCATAAATGGAAATGGTAACGGTCTTAATTTCAGTATGGTCACTAGATAGTAGTTAAAGAGAATAATCCTAATACGGGAATTATGAAAATTGTTTTTGCAAGTTGAGTATCAGTCCCTTCCTGCGACTCTTGTTATTCAAACACTTTGAAATTTGTTAAAAGAAGCTTTTCCTTTCAGGCAAATGGATTGCTGATTTAGGCTTTGAGTCTCAAAATGAACCATATACACCACTCCCTCGATAACTTGTGCACAACGGGGTCCAAAAACATCGACCGTGTTATAAGCGAGAGCACAAGTTATCGAGGGACCTATAACAAACAACAAATCAAACAAATGGATCGATGTACACATGCATAAGGGGTGGGTGGGTTGGTTTGGCATGTTAGTGTTGAATACTCAATAATCGTGCTATGATTAACTATGATTAAATATTTCTTCATAGCGGTATACTTTTGTTTACTTTTGTCATCACAGAGTAACATTAATTTCAGGATAACTTACAGGATATTGAGATCATCAAAACAATAATCCACATGTTTCCCATTGGCTTAACACATGTATGATTTCGCACAATAATCACCATTTCCGATGATATGAGCTACCATATTTCATGTATTTTTTCGTTCATAATCCAGTTATCAAAATAATAATTAAATGTATCATAATTATTCGTATAGATCTCTTTGTATTTGAAAATTGGTTAAGTTATCGGACATAAAATTTCCACTAAGAAGATTTACGTTTGCAAAAAAGATCGAAAATACCGTATTCCCATTTTGTTTTTACAAAAATTAATGATTTATAATTATTTTTTGTGAACGAAAATTTACATAATATACAGTATGTAACAAGGTTCAATATAATAATTATTATCGCGAATTTGTTTCATGTTTAACACATTTTAAAATATATTTCCTTTGAAAAAAAATCGGGAGCTATGGCTGACACCGCGTTATAAGTGGTTTCGCGAGTTATCCGGCACGAGTTATCGAGGGAGTGGTGTATTGTAAAGATTGTAAAGTTCTGTAGTTTCAGTTCTTATTCAATGAATGAACTATCAGAAGAATATGATGTTATAACCATAAACACTTATTGTTTTACAGGGATTAGGGACAGGTAACTTTATTGAAATATATAATGGTCTTCAGCGACAACACAAAGTGTCCAAACTCCAAACATCCACCAGATACACCTTCCGATTGGCAGCAATAAACAGCGTAGGAAAAAGGTAATCACATAAACATAGAAATTACTAAATATGACTTCTCATATAGGTATGATGAAATAACTATTGACTTCAGTCTGTCTGATAAAAGTATGTTAAATTACTTAATGGGTCTTCAGTTTGTTCTCATATAGATATATTGAAATTACTTTTTGTGTCTTTAGTCTTGTCTCATAACTTATATACATAAATTATATGTACCCTTTACAGCCAAATGTAAACAATATCCAAATTATCTGAGTACCTAGATATTTTCTCTAATATTCTTCATCACCAAAATGACATCATTTCCAGAACTTATCATTCTCATTCCTGATACACTTGAAAAATGAAAATAGCCTTAAAATTAGCAACATATTGGTGGTTAGTTGGTTTCTAGTGGCACAGTTAACACATTATTGTTAAATCATGTTGAAGAAACTGGAGTTAAGTGACATGTATGTAATTAACTAATTAACCAATGCTCAACCAACTGAATTTCAAAGGCACTCATAACTCTTAGAGCCTTGAAAGTTCTTGTAATTGACTTGTCAACTACTATCAGTCAGATTCTGTATTATCAAAGACCATACAGCAACACCTAACTAGTTAGACTAAGTACACTCATAGTTGTTATGCTGTTATCTCTCATCGACTTGTTTGCCCAAGTTCTTAACTGACTGAATTTGGACACCTGGTATTTTCTTCCTGTATGTCCTATACAAAATCATATTGCTAAAACTGTTTACTGTTTTTGTTAAAATTGTTGGAACTTACTTAGCAGTGTTGTGAAGGTATTTCTGCTATTGGTTTTGTATTTTGTGGCCATGTAGATTCTTACGTTGATTGCACAGTGACTTTGATCTACGATTGGGCAATCCCTAACCATGCAGTTCGGATTAAGTCCATATTAAATGATTATTTTTCAAAATAAAATAACATCCCATGATATGAAACAAATGCTTCGAAAGTAAAGATTCTTGGTTTAGGTTACATTTCTAAGAGATTCTAGGAAAATTTATATCCTGGAGCAGTGTTATAAACTTGTGAATGGGCTGATCATTGTACCTGTTCTGTGGAAGAGTTGAAGATCTGATAATTGAAAGCTTGACATACTCTTGACATACCTTTTGGGGAGTAGAGAAAGGAAAAGAAATTAAAGAGATTACTTCACAGATTGTAAGATAAACTAGGTTTCTTTGACTTAAAGATTGCTTTTGCCTGCATCAGTTTCAGGATGCAGCAACAGCAATGACATTGGTCTTTTCCAAAATGCTAAGATTAGCAATGTTTTGAAACCCATATGCCACTGAAGTTGAGTTCACATGTAGTATATGCCTTAGAGACCAGCCTGTTCCACAAATAGCATATGCAACACAGTCTGGTTCACTAGCAATATATGTCATACAGTCTATCCTGGTTGACAAATACATAATGCCATTTGGAATCTTCGCTCATTGGTGTGATTTCTAGCTATGTATGAAATATACCATCAGTCTAATTACATGTAGGCTAACAAGATTTTATTAGATTTTAGCAAGTGTGAAACTTGAATGCTAGACCTTCATTCAACCATATTTTAGTCCATAATTTATAATGTAGAGAAAAGACTTAATGTACTTTGCCAGATATTTACAAAACCCTTTTACTTTCATCCCCAAAAGCAAATTCTGTATCCTAAGATGAAGTCATTAACCAATTTCATTTTGTTCAGGTAATTTTCTTTCTAAAGAAAATGTAGTTTTAAATATTCTTTTAATTAATTTCCATTTTTTGGGGTCCCAGATTGTACCTAATTCAGTTTGAATGTGCAGTGGAATTAAGGAGTTTGTAAATATAGAACTTAGTTAATTTTCAAGAACAAGTATGGTAAAATTTTGAAATGTATTGTCTCATGTTGACCTCAAGGAACTTAAGCAACCTTTTAGATTCCACAATTGTTACAAGCAATTTTAAAGTATTTTCAATTTGTAGACTATATATGTTGAATATAGTTTGTGTCTACACAATTAGGAAAATGTATATAGGAATAGATATGTAGAGCTGAGCATTGATCTGCATTTCTTCCATTCTTTTCAGCGGGTTCAGTGAACCTGTCACTTTTTATACAAGTGGTTCAGTCCCTGTGCAACCTGATCCTCCAATGTTGTCAGAGTGTTCTGTCCATGCTCTCACTGTCTCATGGATCAGGCGGCCAAATGATGATGAGTTTGTTCTTCAATTTGAAGATGAGTCTACGGTAAAGAGCTTATTTTTTAAAATACCCCTCAATCGACATGTATGTATATATTCCTGTTTTAGGTATTGGTTTTTGGGAGTGTGTGTTTTTTTATGTATTGCTTCAACCGATTTTGAACACAGCATTGATCCTTTCTACCATTGCAAAATGCACTAGTTGATCATGTTGATGCTGTCTGCTTTAGAGATGATCACTTGTAAATAACTGAATTAAATTTAGGTTGATGTGCCTTTCATTGTGCTAGGTTTTAATGAATTTCAATTACCAAATAAGATAATTACCATTTTATAGTATGGGAAAAAGTGCAGGGTCGCTTGTTAACAAATTTGGCAAGCAGGCCCAACACAGTTCAAGCAGAGTCTACACTGTTCAGTTTGGTAAGCAGGGTCTAGACCATTCACATTCTGGTAAGCAGGATCTTCACTGTTTCACTGTTTGACAGAATAAAATGAAATATTCAGATTCTTTCGACAATAGCCATGTTTAATGGACATAATGAAGTGTTTTGAGCATATCTCGTAATGGTAAAGATGATTGCTGTCAATAACGCTTGTTTTTTTTTAAGCATTTATATCAAAGTGAGAATCTGTTGTGCACTGTAGCATTTAGAACTGCAGTTTGTGAAAGTATTGGAGGTAAATAAGGTTAACTTAACAAATTTTGAGCTGATCACCATGTTTGCCATCAGTACATCTGTCTTGACTTACACTTTTGGACTTTTAAATGCATGTTTTCTTCTTGACATTAGTGTTACATGATGGTTTGTTACACATTACTGAAAACTGGCCCAAGATAGTCTGTGTTAATAATTTGGTAAGCAGGGTTGTGATTTTTTGTCAGCTTTATCTCCCCCACTTTCTTCGTTTAGCTCTTTCAATAGACATTTAATTTTTGGGTGTTATTTCCTAATAATGTTTACTTTGGCTATACATAAAATGAATTTTAATTGGCCATATTTGTGCAGTTGCTTTAAAGCAATATTTTTTACGTTTATCTGGAACAACATTTGAAGCAAATAAATGAATAAACAAGCAACTAGGCTTTCTTCTTACATGCATGCTTTGTTTTCAGTACTTGCATGAAATAACAATTAAAATAATCATCATTATTGAAAGATAGTAACTTGGTTGAATACAACTGATCTTCCCTTGAAGCCCTTCACTGCTAATATATTTAGCTTGTCTGGTTGATTACCAGAAGGACTTGAGCTTGTGGCTTTTGTATGGCATCCTTTAGCATTTTTTTTTAAATTTTCACTGTTCTTCCTAAACTGCTCAGGTCTATTCCATTTAAACATACCCAGGAAAGGCACTTTTTAAAAAATATATATGCATATGTTGAAAACAACATAAACTTATAAATTGCATCTATGGGTGACAATTCTTCTTTAAAAGTGCCTTCCCTGGTTCCCATGTATATTTTACTGGAACAGCCCTCAGAGGATATTAAGAAGTTTTGTGCAGAACCATTTTGATAGCTAATTGGTCTTGAATGAAAATGACATCTCTTGGACATCCAATATCAATATCCAATATCAAAATAGTATCAATAGTCCTACTGAACCATTCATCATATTAAAATAGGGTTTACACAGAAAGACTTCTTACTATACCTAGATTGTATTTAAAGAAAAGGGTACCAACCTGATGACCAACATGGCTGCTAATGTGTAACCATTTTGATAAAATCTAGTTATTATCAAAAACAGATGGACATATCAAAATAAAGTTACTTACTAAAGACTTGGATGGTCTTAAATGAAAATGGTACTTTTCTAATGTTTAACATGGCCACCTTGCTGAATGTTTTTATGATATTGTTATATGCAAATTGTGGTCATTTTTGTTTTTAGTTGGCAAAATTGTTTAGAGACCACACTTCTCGGATTTCAGTAGAAACTTGGAAGCTCTCAGTCTAATCATGAATACAATCTGTGCATAGTATGTCTTAACCTTTGGAAGTAATTTTTATCAGAGATTAGTGAAATAACTTAAATTCTTATAATATAAAACTGTGGAGGTGGTTTGCTTAGAATATTATAAAACACTCTTTTGTGAAGTGCTCATCTTTAAGATTTTTTGGTTAAGTGAGCATTATAAGACATGGGCCTCTTGTTCCTGACTTTTTGTAAATTTTGTAAAGAAATACAAAGATAACTCATTACACACTGTCGTTTGTGTGATAATTAGCTTCATAATCAATGTATAATTTGAAAGAACTGCTTAGAATGCATTAAAAGGTGCTGATATTTAGTTTGACTAATAACAAGTCATACAATCACCAGTACGTTGGCATTTAACTTAGTTACAGTTTGGATCAAGTTACTCTTGTTACAGTTGATCCTTTACATCACATTAGGTGTTCTATATTACCCTTTATTTAGATAGTTCAAGAAACATGTTTTAGACAAATATTTATTTAAATATTTATACTTTTCGTGAAGAATAATTTGAAAATTTTACATTACACAGAAGAAAAATATTTTCATGGGGTCCTGGTTTTCAAATACATTTTCAAACATTGCAATGGAAACAATGGTTCATAATACCAGATATGAAATGCTAATGAAATTTTCTTTTGCATTACAGGGACATGGTTTCATTCCTATCTATAATGGTCAGAATCTGTCATACATAAAAGATGGTTTGAGAAGAAACACGGCTTACAGATTCAGAGTGAGTATTTTGGACAAAGCTGGTATAGCTTGTCAGACATAAAATGGACATTTTGTTATTTGCATACTGTGGGTATGAGCAAAAAGAATACAGGGAATAAAAAGAATGGGTGGGATATTGTTGCAAGTTGATATTTAACCTGTGTTACTTCCATTTGAGCTCTTGCTCTGATCCACCACATAACATTAATTTTTTAAAATTTTTTTTTCCATTAAAAAAACTAATGTTACCCCAAAGAGAATGAGAAAAAGAGTGGTGGGGTTGAGTCTGTGGGTGGGGCAACTTCTCAAAGAAAGAGTATTTTAAAATAGAAATTTAGGCTGATTCATTAGGTGAATTGAAGTTATGAATATGATTTTGTGAATGGATGATGTCTTGACAGGAATTGCTGCTGAAAAAAGTATAAGCTTGAAATGTTTGTTTTGTTTTTAATTTTTGATATAAATTGCTATGAATGATGGCTGGAACAACTTTTTTTTTTCATAATTATTTGAATTTTCCTGAAAACTTCCATTTAGTTATTATAGTTAGGAAATAATTATTTGAAAAGATGTATATATTTCAGTAGTGAGCACTCATGAATTATGTAAAGTTTGCTACATGGAATACAAGTATTTTTTAAAAATATTTCTTTTCAAGTTATTTTTTGTCTAAAGCTTGACAAATCAAAGTTGGCTGCTATTCACCAATAGCAATCAGTAAAGCAACATAACTGGGATCTTGATCAGCTGGAAGCTTTTTATGTAATCATTATGCTTTTTTCCACCAGCTTTTGCATTACACTAAACTTCATTTGGATTAAGCTGTTTTTATACATTAAAAAAGTAGAAAATATAGCAGTAAAAAGCTGTTTTTTTGTCATTATATTATTATCTCATTAATTCCAATAATATAAATTTTAGAATATTCTTAAAAGAGGTGACTACTGTGTGAGAGTAGTTTAAAAGTACTCTCCTTATTTTCTGTTTTATGACCCATTTCCAATAAAATAGATGGGTTTCTTCAAATGTGATCTATTAATAAAGTTGGAAAGTTGTGGACCAGTCTGTACTTTTAAAAGAAATGGTGAAATACAATATAACTGTGCAAGTTTTAGATGTTATATGATGGAAAAAATTAGAGCAGAATGATCTTTTCAAACTTCAAAATAACATATCAGATCAGGAAAAAATGACAAATCAACACCACTTTACAAACTTTAAAAAAGTATACAATAGTAATGTAATAGAGTTATCTGAGCACCTGACATAGTTGCAGATTTCCAGTTTTTTTTCATTCAGTGAAATTTAAACATGTAGAATAGTTAATGAGTGATGAAGATAAATAATTTTTCAGTACTTTTTGTACTTATATTCTGGTTCTAATCCATATGGATTTTTTCCTTTGTAACAAGAATTTTGACCAGCTGCAGAACCTGGTTAGTTATAAAATTGTATCTTATTTATATGTGCTGCAATTCAGGCATATAATATAGAGATTACACTTTTTATACCCAAATTACACTTTTTATGCCCAAATTACACTTTTTTTGCCACCTACTATAGCAATAATTACTCTTATACCTGTTCAGGGGTTGGCATGCATGCATTATTTAAATGCAGTTCAGGTCATCTCATTTCACAGTTTGATATGTATTGTGTTTGAAAATATGTTATAGTTGCAATTCCTCCACTGGATAAAGTGTCATAGGTGGTCTTTTTAAACTCATTTTTCCATTTCCATTTGGGTCTCTGGGTGGTTGAGTGTTTGGAAACTCTGGCTTATACAGATCACTCACATTATCTTATCTGTTGACATGGACTTGCATCTTGCATCATCCAACATGGTTATGTAGAAAAACCTACCAGTGGCTTCCCATGGGTCAGGTCTTAGGGTCTTCCTGAGTTCTTCCTCAACCAAATATACTGGCTGCCATATATAGCCTATCATGTGTTGAATGTTTTTAAATCCACAGAAAGATTCGATTTTCTATTTAAAACAGGTCAACATTCATTAGTAGAACATAAATATTTGTAGACTTTTAAATTATATTAACTAATTCTGTGTTCCTTTGATACACAATTTATTTTTCATTTAATTTCACTGATCTTAGCAACCAAGTTTATTGCAAAATCCATGCCAACAAGTGGTACCAGATAATCACTTTTTGATTGTATTCAATAGTCTACATAAGATTTAAAGATTTGATATTCCTTTTAATCAACCTTCTTTGAATTGATGTTGTTACATGACAGCAGTTCAAATTGAATTTGGATGGGTGTGACTGAGTTGTATGTTTCTCAGAACAAATATTTTAGGTCTGTTCTTGTTATTCTCACTACTATATACTTTATTTCAGTTAGCAGCCAAGAATGAGGAGGGTCAGAGTAAATGGAGTGATATAGTTGTATATCATACATCTCCTGACAGGCCCAGTCCCCCAGGAAAACCACAAATAAAGGGCAAAATTTATGCCAACTCCTTCAGGGTCACTTGGGGTAAGTGATGTTGAAGAGGAAATTAAAAGTTTATGAATGAATTTTAAAAATTGAAATATTAGTTTTGTATATGCATGATAATACTGGCTTGATTTATTACCCTTTTTGACATTGATGACTCTTTCTGAAAGGCATCACTGGCAGTTACCATGATGTCATATAACATATTAAGGTGCTGTCATACAGCTTTTGAAAGTCATGTATCTTGTATATTTATGGCTGTATTCAGCAGCATATGAGATAGAATATAACTATAAAGCTTCTACATTGATGTGCTCATAGGTTTTGTTTAATAGGTATAGCCAGAATCATATCACTTTTTTTGTGCAAGACACTTGTGTTGCACAGAACACTTGTTAAACTCCATTGTTCATTGAAATAATACTGTAATCTATTGTTTTTTTTAGCTATTTTATATCGAGCCATTTGAAACATCCTTGTATCTTTCGATTTAAATCGAACAGCCTCAGCTCTTTGAAAGAGACTTGGATGTGCAAAGAAATGCTGTTCATAATAAAATATGTGTAAAATATAGTTCATTGATATTTCGGCAATCAGTACAAATATCTTCATTGTGAATGTTATTCATATTCATGCAAAACCTTTATATGAAACAAAAACTTTAAAAAATTCTGTTCTTATTGTAGCTTAAGACTATTGCTCATTAATACTTTAGTAATGATATATCTGTAAGTTCCTGTGATGTCACTCAAGTTATTATGATATAAATAAAAGTACCACATACTTGTAGGCAGTTCAGAAACGACACAATTTCAGAGTTGTTAATCTCATGCATTTCCATAAATTGAAGGAATTTTTTGGCCTTATTTATGGATACAAAATTATGAGAAATGGATAGACTATTCCAGGGTAGGTGACATCCAGATATGTAGATAGTAACTGTATTGGCATAATTTACACACAGAATCAAGCTAAAATTGTCTGCATATTTCTTTTATGATGGCATGACCAATCACTATTAACAATGATATTGACTTGCAATCCGGATTTTCAGTACCGTT
The DNA here is from genome assembly GCA_016746295.1 of Potamilus streckersoni. Lineage (NCBI taxonomy): Eukaryota > Metazoa > Mollusca > Bivalvia > Unionida > Unionidae > Potamilus > Potamilus streckersoni. The sequence goes on from JAEAOA010002053.1 coordinate 3,549,945, forward strand.
TGAAATGATCTCATTTGATCACTGTGAGAATGCTCACTCAAATAGAGACCCACACAATTAAATGCTGTCTGAATTAATCTTGGATCACGAGCTTCATTAATAAGTGTTTCATTCGATTGGCTCCATCAATGTGTGTTAGTCAATCGGCATTCTTGTATTTCTGCTCTTTCCTATTGTACATTCTCAAGCAAAAATGGAATTAGAAAAAAACATGAAGATTCAGAGTAAACTGAAAATTTGTTGTTTAAGCGATTAAAAAGTAGTGATGGTGCAGAGTTGAGTATAATATTTCATTTTGTTTGAATTATTGAAAAGGAACAATACAAGTTATGGATCCTCTTCTTTTTACTGCCAATGTATGGATAGCCAGGGCTTTTAGTTAGTATTAGTTCATTTCTGCTGTTTTTGGTCTAACAGCTTCAGTGTTGCTAAACTGCCTGAAATGGGTAGGTGATAAGTTGACTGTGTTTTACAATGGGTTGGGGTTGGGAGATAAAGAGTAAAACAAAATTTCTAAAGAGGGAAAGATTGAAGATTTTGAATCATCCAATAAGAAATTATTTTCTGTTTGTGTGTTCCTCATAGTAGAATAACAGTTTGATTTCTTAATTGATCTTTTAATTGAAAGAGTATAATGATATTCCAGATCCACCAAAGGATAGTGGCGGCTCAGAAATAACCAAGTATATTGTAGAGCTTGATGATGGAAATGGTGAGTCAATTTCATCAGTAATAAAACTATTAAGGATAACTGTTTTACCTATTTCGTTATGCAAACCTAACTGCAAACAGCAGAGACTTTTCATTTATCTACCATAATGTTTGAAACCAGTAGATTGAGGTTTATGCTGTTTTGAAATCAGTAGTAAAATGAACAATGTGGACACTGACACATAATGCTTTGGCATATTTGGCTATAAATTTATGTTGATCCGGTTTGGTAGGCATTTATTTAACATTATGATCAACTTGCTGTTGATAAGCATGCCTATACATCCATTCACAATACTGTGTTCAAGTCTTTTTAATTAAACTCATTGTTCAAGTCTTTTAAGATAAAGCCCAATGTTAAAAGCATTTGAGATAAAACTCGGTGTTAAAGTTTTTCAAATTAAACTCGCTGTTAAAGTCTTTTAGATTAAGTCCACTGTTAAAGTCATTATATAAAGCCATATGTTAAATCATTTAGATTAAATGCAATGTTAGTCTTTTTGTTTCAAAACTACACAAAAAGCAAGCTCACCAAAAGATGAGTCTCTTGTGGACAGTTGAGTGTTTATTAAATTCAGGTTGATATAATCACTGTTTTCCCATGGTTTTTGTGTGTCCCCACCATATTCTGTCAGGTGGGCATACATCGCTACTCTTGCATGTCAATACTACTGTCAGTACTCCAAATGCAAATTGTCTTGACCCAGATCTGCTGTAGCACAGTATGTAAGCAGATCTCAGTCTATGCAGTTTGTAAGGAATGTTCACTAGAACATATAAACTCTGATCTGCCAGTGCATTATGTGATGGCAGATCAGGGTGTATGTTGTTTACATTTGGATCCAGTTTATAAGCAAGCACAGATGTTACCCAAAATCATCTCAAGAATTCAATTTTTTTTCTCCATATTTTGGGGTTATGTGTATAGTTTTCCATTTTATATTTTAAAAAAAAATAACCTTTGTGATGTCATTAACACAGGGATATAACAGCATATGGAAATACTTTGTGTTTGCTATATATCAAGACTGATTATTTGTGTTATTAAGAAATGAACATATAATAAAACATGGTTTGTGTTATAGTGGTAAGTTTTACTTAGCATGACATATAAAACTAATTCTTAGTAATAGTAATTTGTTTCTTTGTTTCTTTTATTTGTAATGCTGACTGAAGGATCAGGTAACTTCATTTTCTTCAATAGTTTTTTAAGAAGTATAGATAAAAATACGTTCTTAAAGATTAATATTAAGTTGAAAAATAGTGATAATTCAAAACTTTTATATTATTGTACTATCAGAACAATTGAATTACTTAAGTCTAATTTTAATTTTGTTTCATTTATCAAAATCTCGATGAAATTTATTTAAAAACAAATTAGTGATAACTCGCCCAAAACTATTTAACTGCTCGTAGTGTGTAATATATGTGGATAAAGTTATTGCTTTGTTCATTTGTCTGTTTGTCCATAAACATTTTTATTTTGGGTATGAAATGCAGTTTAATATGGCTATCACTATGGTCGATAAATAATTTTATTTCAGATATGTAATTCAAGGGAATAGGGCTGTCACTATGTGCATCTTTGTATCTGTCTGTCTAAACTTTTTCCCAGAGCCTACATGTAAAATTGTGCAGATTATTTTAACCAGATGTGGTACATGTTTCAATCAAGTTGTGTCGAGGTACTTTTTGCTACACATTATCAAACCAATAAGTGTAATATTGAAGTGGTTGAATGAGTAGCTATTGCCAAGTAAGTCTGCCCATAAATATCCTCATTTTCATAACATGACTCATTCAAGGTATTTAATCAAAACTTGGTGCACATCTAAGGACAATTACATATAGATACATTTTTATTGCTATTTTTTTTTTAAGCTGATGCATTATCCCTGAATGATTCAAGCAGTATGTTTTGGGTAGTCATAGTTACACAGTTGGTTCAGCATTGGACTTCTAGCATCACCAGTTCAGTACCAGCCCATACAGACTGGGTTGACTGCCTTGGTGTGTACTTGAGAAAGGCACTTAGTTTACATTTCCTCAGCATGGTAGAGCCAGTCATGTGCTAAAAGTGTCATTAAAACCAAGAAAGTCAGACCCAAACCATTGATGTTATAATAAGATTAAAGTAGAGTGGTAAATATTGACATTTTACATAGGGTCTTCATTTTCTTTTTGTGACAGAGTATGAGATAAATATTGACATTTTATATAGGGTCTTCATTTTCTTTTTATGACAGGGTATGAGATAAATATTGACATTTTACATAGGGTCTTCATTTTCTTTTTATGACAGGGTATGAGATGCTATATGAAGGTTCAGAACGAGAACATGCCTGTGATCACCTCATTCCTGGTCAGATGTATCGTGTTCGAGTAGCTTGCAGCAGTAAAGGTGGTCGGAGTGAGGTAATCTTAGAAATGCTTTCAAAATGCCCTTTTGTTGCAAGATCTTAATTTCCTGGAAGTACATAAAAACATACTACTGGTTGTTTCTTTTATGTTCTTCAAAGGCTTTTAGTGTTTTCATTTACAGTGACACTTTTCAGTTATTGAGGCATCATTTTGATGTGGTGATGATTCTCTTTCAGAAAGCTATTCTTTTTGAGCCAGACCTCTGTGAAGCTGAGATTCCCAACAGCTTTCACACAATGAAAGTTGTTGTTGCACTCTGGTTATAAAATGGTTAATGTCGAGAAAATCTTGTCTGGTAATGACCTAGAAGTATTCCAGTTCTTTTAGTTTGGCAATTTTATTTAGTATCTTTCACCACTTGTAATTCTCTAGACTGAATGACTGTATTAATCAATTCAGGTCATCCTGAAAATACATGTGATCTATAACAAGCTTAACAGTATCTGATCAGACAAAATCTGTAATAGAAATTACTTTGTCTCTTATCTTTTCCCATATCTTACTTATTGAAAAGGAAAATTATGACATGTAGAATACTGAAAGGTTCAAATGGAAATGAAAGTACCACTGTGAAATCAAGGGCTAAATATGTTGCTGCAATTTCTTGAGTTGTAAACCTTGTGCCTTATTACAATCTAAGATACTGTGTGTCAGAATATAATATATTCATGATTTTAATCCATTGCAGATTTGAGATTGAATCTAGATACCTTTGGTTCTTTAATAAAAGAATGATTAGTACAGTGGCACTTTATTCCAACTATTTTTTTACTAAATAATCAAACCAAACCGTACCAAACCAGCCATGTGTACTCAAAAGTATGCTGCAAGAAGAAAAGAAAAAAAAGTAATTAACCTTATTGGGATGGGTCTTGTACCATTTGTGTTAGTCTTGTTTCAGTGCTTATTTTTTTATTCAGTCACTGATGAATGATAAACTTGTTGTTTCATTTTCAGTTTTCAGAGTGCTGTGTTGCCACCACACAATGTGTTCCACCGGGTCAGTGTCATGCACCAAAGCTTCAAGGGAAGCCCAAAGCCACATCACTTCATCTCCGATGGGGTAAGATGAACATTGATAGCATACATGGTCCAATGAGCTCATGGTATGGCCCTGTGTCCATCATTCATCTTTTGTCCATTGTCCATCATATAATTGTTTTTTTTTCATCTTCAAAGAAATCATTGGCCTATTTTCAGCCAGATTTGGTAGAGAGCACTCTAATATCAAAGCTTTACTTTTTTGTTTTAAATTGATAAAATCCAACATCAATTAAGATTGTCAATATAAAATTTCTTTACCTTATTTCTTCTAAAGTAACTCGCATTCCTTACATGTTTAAGTCTCAACATTGGCCATCGTAGGTATGTGACAAAACTTGCCAATAGCTTTCCACATGTCGGTGGTTCTTTCAGAGGGTTTCTAGTTTCATCTTCTACCAGATTTACTGGCTGACATGTGTAGACTATCATGTGCTGAAACATGGCATTAAAACCACAACAGCAAATACAGTTATATTTTTTATATAAAACAGCTTGGGAAGCAAAATACTTGACCAACAGAACTAGGTGAGCAGTCTCTTTGGCTTTGTCTTTTTCTTAAAAGAGTCAGTGCTACTCGTATCCATCTCTTAAATTTAAGTTAAATTATTCTGGTGCATGCTCAAGGACACATCACAGTATCCATTCCTGATGAAAATAGAACCCAGACTCTTCTGGTCACAGTCCAACACCTTAAAGGTGGTAGCTTAGGTTCTTGTTGCATAAACAAGCATATGACTTGCGTAGTGTTTAATCCACAAAATTTAAAATCCTTTTCTTTAAAACAAACTTCATTTAATGTTATCACCGATATTATTTTCAAAATTATAAGAAAATTAGGAATCTTATTGGCTTTTAGAATTTGAAATTTGCTAGCACATATGCTCCCACAATTTTCAAAAATTTGAATATGGTACAAGTTTAAAAGTTGCACATATTTATTGTTTTATGGAAAATATATCATTGTCAGTATAGATTATGTTTGTACATAAAAAACAGAGGGAATGAAATTACAAAATTTTCATGTTAAAATCTTTTATTCATTCCTTGCTTATTTCAGCTTACCCTGATTACAATGGAGGTGTTCCAGTAACAGACTTTTCTGTTCAAATGATTTTGCCTGACAACACAAGTAGGGAAGTGTATAAGGGTAGGGACCTTGACTGCATTGTTGCAGGCCTTTCACCAGGAAGACCCTTCTTATTTCAAGTTAGAGCTTTCAATAGGGCAGGGGTAAGTCTCGTTTTATACATACGCTGTTTTAATTTTGTTTTCATTTCATGGAAGAAACTAGATTAACAACTTATCCAATTTTCTTAAAAATATTTAGTAAATTTGACATCAGATGCCCTTTCTGCATTTTTGGGCAATATTTACAATGCGGGTCAGCAAAATAAACTCAGAAGAAACATTAAACTCTTAAATGTTTTTGTTGATCTTACTGTGCTGATCCTCCCAGGTGGATACCCAAAATCAGAAGACAGCGATGTTAAAGAGGGAGTGTCCATATTAAGGTAGTAATGCTTCTATTTTCCTACTTCTGCAGGGTGGCCCATGGTCAGAACTGCTGGAGGTGATTAGTGGAGCTGGTATCCCTGACCCTCCAAAGATCCCCCTCATCAACTGCAAGTCCCCACATAGTGCAATAGTCATCTGGGAGGAACCTGTCAACAATGGTGCTACAATCACAGATTATCGCCTTGAGTGGCAGCTCAAGACTGAGAGTGATTTTACACAGGTATTTGGACACTACTTATTATGAAGCCAAGTGACTCGGAAGACTTATCTGGTGTGAGATTTTCACCTGTGCCTCTATTTTAATCCTGATGGAGGGAATTTAATAGTTGCTTATTTTAACTTTTCATGTGAATACAGGACTTGATTTTTGCAAATTATGCCATCACAATTTAGAAGCAAATAGACTTTGTTTAATTTTTATCTGTTAATGAATCTGAAACAGTACTGGTGCCAAGGAAAGTTTTATGTTACCTGTAGGTAACTAGAAGTAGATGTAGGTCTTTATTGTTTGTACTTTAAGAATTGTAAGGCCAGAACTTTTAAATATAAAGAAGTTATTTTATATTGTTTCAGATGGCAATAGGGATGACAATTATGAGATTTTGAGGAGTCTTAGTTTAATACGGAGTGGAAATGTAGTTATGAGTGGAGCAGGTTTTAGAGTATTGAAATGTTTATTGTGTTTTGCATTTTTAGAGCTAACACCTCCATTAGTACATAGTATATTTTTTTTATTATTTCCAGCTTTACTTTGGTCCAAACTTGTCTTTTGAGGTGAAAGGCTTGAGCCCAGCAATGCTGTATTCATTTAGGGTTCAGGTGAGAATTAATATATGATTTAGTTAATATTTTGAGGTGCATAATAGTTGAATTTGGAAGCAGAAAAAGAGATCTTCTGAATGTTTTTAAGGGCAAACTTTAATTGACTTCTTTGTTGAAATCTTTTTTTACAATACAGGTGATCATTTTTCCAACAGCGTCATTAGCATCAACATTTTTTGTTAAATGTGGAATTTTGCCATAGGCTGAATGTGCAAATCATGATCTTTTGAGGCCACATGTAAATTTAGAAAAAGAGCAATGGAAGCACACATTGCATGTCTTACAAACTGAACCGAATACATCACTTGGCATGTGAAAGATAACCTGAAATTTAGGTTGTTTCTTAACTTTGCCATTATACCATTAGGTCACAGAAATTGAGAGTCAAATCCACTTTTTTACAAAATACATGAAATTTTTATCTTTCATCCCATTTCATTTATTTGTTTCATTGTTTGATGTAAGTAGTGACATTAGCATGAAAGAAGAAAAAAAAAATCACTCTGAATCCTTTCACATAAGTTTGGGTACAAAGTACCTTAAAGTTTGATATACTGTATTCTGTTGTTCCATTATTTATCCTTTGATATGTTATCAATCAGGCAGTTAATAACAATAATGCATGTATGCTTTTATATGTGCTATCATAAAATTTTTCTTTCTATAGTATGGATCTACTTGCATTATAACCGTTTCTTGCAGGCATTAAATTCAGCAGGTCCTGGTTTATACAGTCCAGTTGCCACATGCGTTACCCCTCCATCTCGCCCCTCTGCTGTTCTGTCCATCAAAGCCCAAGCTTCAGCCACAAGCATTCATCTTCAGTGGCATGAGCCTAACAACAATGGGAGTGAAATCATATCGTACAACATAGATATTGGAGAAAAACAGCTTATTTCAATTAATGCAGTAACAGAATATGTGATAGAGGATTTGTTGCCAGAAACTGGATACAAGTAAGTCTAAAGGGAGACTACTTGACCATGAGCTGTACTGTTGTTGTCATCTTGAAAATTTGAAAAGACTAACAAAAGTTAAAACATTTGCTTGTATTTCCCCGTGATATATGCTTTATTTAGGGAAATTTCTGTTCAATTATTTAAAAATTTATGGGGAATATTTTAGAATTATGCCAATTGATTTATATTTTACTCAATTTCACTTTGTTAGACCAATAGTTTTACACGCAACCTGTTTACAAAGTTAAAATTTGTGATTTCAAACCCACAGCAAATGTTGGTAAGATTAAACCACATGGAAGTTCCCCAGTTTTGGTAATTAAGGATGATCATGTTACTGTATATATTGCAATCCTTTTTGAGAGATAAACTTGTATTATTCTTTGAGTTAAAAGTTGGTTAATGGGGCAATTCCTATGAAACTTGTTATGTTGATTTCTTGTAAACTAATCAAAGTAACCTATTAAAATGAGCAGCTATAAGGGGTCCTCAGCTTGAGATTGTATTAAGATTGTGTGGTTTTGCAGGATTTGTTAAAGCTCCCAAGTTGTACTTTTTTTAAAAAATGCATCACTGTATCATCAAAACATGAATGATTGTACTTGATTCTAATCTAGTACATTTTGTTTCTTTATCAGAATTAGCAAAATAATAATTAAATCTATTTTTGTTTGAATTTTAAAACATTTTTATGATCTGCTGTATTGAATATTGGTAATTTATTCTTCAGATGATGGCCCTTAATTTTTTAAAGTATTAGATTCTTAAATTAATTTTTTAAAATTTTCATTTTAGAATTAGAATACAAGCTGTCAATGCTATAGGTGTTGGGGCATTCAGTTCTGCAATAAAAGTGACAACACGGACTCTACCTCCCAGTCCGCCCAAAATGGAGTGTGTAGCAGCAGGACCAAACAATCTTAGGCTGAAGTGGGGAGAGGGAAGGAACTTGGATCTAATCACATATCGATTGGAGATGGAGAGAGAAGATGGAAAGTAAGCTAAAGATCTAATGCAGGCTTCATTTGTGAACTAAGCTACAAAATGCAAGATGCTAGTGTAGTCAGAAAGTACAGTTCTACCTGCTTATGTCGACATGGTCGGAAAAATTGTCAACATAACCAGATGTCGAGATAAGTGTTGGGGGGAGTCGGAATAAAGATAAATCACAGGAGACTGCAGTTTTATCAATAAAGCACGATGAAATTTCTGACATGAAATCAACTTCATGGTTTTTATATTATTATCATACCATTAAGGTGATTTCATGTCATAAATTTTGTGCTTTATTGATAAAACTGCAGACTCGTGTGGTTAAACTCACACAGAGGCGAGATGGCAGTGATCGTAATCATTATGAGCACTTTAGACCACTCTGCCACTGTACTTGAAGACAAAACCAGAAAAAGACAGTTGTATCATAACAAATTACATTTTGGTTACCTTTGTCTAATAAAAACCACAATAAAATATTGCATCCGTCACATCAGGATATGAAAAGCATTACAATATTCAATGTCAGCATTATCAGTTGTTTACATGCTTCAGGTACATGTACTTGTACTTAAATTGGCATGTACTTGTACTTAAATTGGCCTAGATTTTGGGTGGTCTGTTCCAAGCTTCTTGAGGCTACCAAGAGGATGGGGCTTTTTACGGGAAATGAAAACCTGTCAAGAAGTTGATTTAAACAGTACTTGTATTTAGTTAACAGAAGTCATGTGAAATGTAGAAATGCACTGGAATCTATTGTTACATAAACAAATCTTTATTTCATATTGACAAACCACCCTAACAGTGCATTGTTATACTCTATCATAATCCGCTTATGCTGATACCTGGCCTTCATACTGTATGCTGTAATATAATCAAAATAGCTATGCAACTGACCAGCTACAAAGGATCACCTCTGAGGGCGAAACGTGAAATGACTACAGTCAACCACATGACGGCAATTTAAAAAAAAAATAGTTTTGCTGCAACTTCAGTGAAAACTGATTACCTCTGAAGCACTAATATATACCCAGGAATTTTTGTTAAAAATTTTTTTTCTCAATGTTCTACAATTAATTGATGTTGCTGCAGCAATAACAAACTGGTATTTGTTTAGTCCTTCAATGGAAACCTTTAGCGGCACCTTCAATAACACATGGCACCTTAATCAAAGCAAGCCAGCAACCTTTGATCAAAGAAGTCAGCAACAAACCAAAATAAAAGCATTGATTCAGTTTTCATTGTGATTAGAACATATTTATTCTGCTTCAAAACTACTATTTGCATCAAAAACATGCGTACAGAGGACTCCCATGTGGGTGATTTTCTACATCCTGAATAAAAAATTTGCATTCAAATACAAGTAATTAAGCTTTTCCAAGATTTCTGATTTTGTTTCTGAGACTGTAAATTTAATCTGCATTTACACTGCCGTTGGTAGCCATCATAAATAAAAATAAAGTTAAAAAGGAAACTTTCACAGCATAATAAACCCGTTTTAATCACCGACCGATCACTTTGGAAATTGCAAGAATCAGATCAGATTTCATTGCTTTTTTAAGTCTCTGCAAGAGGCCAACATTATAGGACTAAACAAAAGACTGTTTTTATGCCTGTTTTTTTTTTTTTTTAAATCTGACCACAACATTGAATATTGTACATGTCAGAACTGATGGATTGTTGACATAAAAGATAAGGTGGTAAAATTAAAGCCTGGTGGCAAGATCAACTAATTGTTGAACAAAGAATTGGTAGGAACTGGCAGCTGGTCAACATAAATGATAAGACAACAAAGGATTTGTTCAATCTGGGACCAAGGGTTTCTGTCGACATATGTCTTTTTTTATCTGGATATTGACATAAGCATGACAATTTTGGTAGTAATAGTAGACCAAGGGACCGGGACTTCGTTTTTTTTTTTTTTAGGCGGCTTGTGGACAAAAGTGATGTTGACATAGTGGGTAGGACTGTAGTACAATAGTTCAGATCCAAAATTGCTGACTATTAAGCTGCAGTGTAACAAAAATAATCAAACTTAGATAAATGCATGTATGAATGGGGGTGGTTATGGTAGGTGTAATAGAAATATAAGTGATAATAAATTTACAATTTTTTTAACTTTTGAATTTAAGATACCACCGTGCATGCTTAAAGAAACCTAATCATTGCTATGTAAATGTATTATGTAAGCTGTAGATTTCTGAATCAATAACACAAGTATTTTTATCAGTGTGTCAGTTTGGCTGATGTATTAGTATTTTTAAGGGAATAGAGACAAAAAATGTGACCATTTTAAATCAAAATTTGTTTTCATGAAATGTATCATAGCAGAGTTACCTTATACATTATTCTTAAAAAAACATTTCTCATTTGAAAGTTTCCATGTGTCACAGACACTATTGGTCACCACCACAGGACAAATTTATAAAAAAAAAATAGTCTCATTTTCATGTAGTCAACTGTTCTTAAGACTTTGTATTTCTTGTAGTGATGGACTACCTGTACTGATCTGCTGACCAGTTTTGCTCAAAGATATCAACAATTGGACACATATTTTTTTATGGCCTGTTTACTTTGTGTTTCCTCTCTGTAAGGGTTGTTCATGGGCTTCTAAAATTATATCATGTCTGAGGTGTCTGTTATTGCTAAGGATGTCATGCACTGCTCAAATTTGTCCCCTCCCCCCAGGTATTACAGGATCACGAAAATATCATTTTCACTTATCCTGCCTAAATTTCACAGATCCTGCTAAATTCAAATGAGCCAATTCCAAATATAATTTTGACATTCAACAGAAAGAAATAACTATTTCATCAACTCATGACACAGTTTCATATTTCTCTAAATACTCAGAACAGAAATTGCACAACATCACAGCCTTCCCTAAGTCATACTGAAGCCATTTGTGTTCGTTTTCCTATTATTTATAGCATTTACTTAGTCTTTTGGTCATATCTGAGATTGTGCTGTTGTCATTAATTTCTTCTGTTGAGTTGGTGATTGCGCTCCTTGCAATTATTCCCACATCTTTACACAAGTCACCACACAATGCAATTAATGTTTATCAACAATGATATAAATATTAAAACACATTTTTCAGTAAAATTCTTGATTCTTCATTAAGTTGTCGAAAGCAACCTTTTCCAGTTGGTAAATATAAGCCTGATACATTTTCTTATAAGTAATGAAAGCTGCTTGGTTATACAAGAAAGGTTTATGTGGGCCTTTGAATCTCTTTCAGGAAGAACCAAAAGCAAATTGATACATATTTGACACATTAGCCAGTTTCAATTTTATTGCTCTTTGGATACTAATAAAAACATGTTAATATATAGTAGTTCACATTGGTAAGTTGTTAAAACTTTGTCCTCGTTGCACAGCTATCAAGAGATTTATCGAGGCCAGGCATATTCCTTCAAGGTGGGGCGCTTAGCAGAGCTGACTTGTTATGACTTCAGGATACTGGCAAGCAATGATGCGGGAGATGGTCCCTATTCAGACACATACACGTTTATCACAACCAAGGCCCCACCTCCTGCACTTAGAGGTATGTTGATCATTTTATGCCCATATCACTTTGCAGAGTCTGTCCATCCATATTTAGGTCTGTTTATCTGGTTTATATTTCAAATTATGTTTTTGCTAATAAAGTTTTAAACAGTATTTAAGTTTTTCACCTCTTTTTTGGAGGGTACACCTCTTCTACATCAGGTCATCTTGATTTTTTTCCTCTATCCATTCAGCTTGAGAAGCTTGTTTGCTTGCTAGATTATGAATACAAAACTCGTAAACATTAAATTTTGCTAGCATAATTGTATCCAATAACTGATTCAATTTTCGAGCCATTATATTTTTAAAATCAGTTTTATATTTTGTCTTTTTGAGAAAAGTCTAGTGCAATTTTGATAGTAAATTAATGATAGGAACATTTTTTTCAGTTTAAAAGGCAACAAAGGTCTTGAAATAAAGATGTTTTGTTAGTCATTGGCTTCACATATATTATGTTTGGCCTAGGAGTGTTTCTTCTGAAACAGCCAACTCCAGCTGGGATATTCAAGTAGCAGTATAATAATTCTTTAGCAAAAGTGTACTGCATGAAATACAGAGGGAAAGCTTGAAGAAATATATCAATGGAACCAGCATTTATAAACTGTATATTGACATGGTGAATTGTTTGAATAGGAAATGAATCCACTTGCCTAATACATGTCCAGATAAAGACAGGTTGTTTTCAGACATATCCAGATAATAACAGGTTGTTTTCACCTCTTGTTACTCATCTGTATATGGTGTGTGCAGACACATGAGCAATCATTCTTTCTTTCAGCACCCAGAGTTACAGATGTAGATTTGACAACTGCGCAGGTATTGTGGCAAGGCTGTCGTTCCATAGGGTCAGATGCTATGGTTTATGTCTTACAGTTACAAGACAAAGATCAAGAATATCATGAGGTAAGACCATGTGTTACTATTTTATTTTTTTAAGTCATTGACTTTTTATGTATATTCTACTACAATAAAGTTATGAACTGTATGACATGATTATATTAACCTTTGTGTTATACATGTTATTATACCTGAATTAGTTATTCCAACAGTGTTAAGTTGTCATATTTTTGTTTTGGCTTGCTTGTCATAAGTTTGTTGAGTTTATCATATGATCATTCATCTGGCATGCATGATCTTTTCACAGTTGATCAGGGTTCACACATTTTATTGGAAAATAGGGGAAAAAATTGGGGGAAAGAACTGGTTTGGTTCAGGTTAGGAAAAGCCCTTTAATTTTGTAGGTAATGATTTTAAATCTGGAGAGGGGAGAATCATTAGGTTTGAGCACCCTTTGGTGAAAAAAAAAAGATAATGGAAGCATAATTGAAATGATCATGAGTTAAATTTATCAAGTTCTTAATGGACTTTTCAAAGGATAAAAAACTCTTTCAATAAGTTAAGGTACATTTGATGTATAGATCAATTATGTACTTCCCCAAAACATACATGTATAATCAAGCCAGTCACTTAGGCAGTTGGATTAGTTGACAGATTACCCCATACTCCATTCTTTATCAGGGATTTAGTCCAAAAGTATTAATGAGCACTTTGTAATTCCGATCAATAATATAATTAAATGACACCTCACAAAATTAAATTGAACACAACTAAAAGACTGATTATACTACAGATGTTAAGATAGGAATAACTCATTCTGAAATAAATGTCCTTAATATAAAAACCTTAATGGCAATATGAGGAACAGGATGAGGGTCAGAAGTTCATTTCTAAATTGTAAACAATGCAAGGTAACAGGCAAACATCACATAGACCAGGAATTCTAAAGGGGAAAACCAATTTCCTGAACTCAATTCCAAATAAACATGTTCACCTATAAGTATTAATCTACAATCATAGACAAAAATTAGCTTTAAAATATGTTGTTTACAAAATGACCCTTAACAATCTCTAATTGTGGAAAAAAGTCACTATAGTATATTAGATACACATAACAATTTGGATTCACCTCTGGAGAATATCTGTATGTACTACTCTTAACAAGCTTCAGAGCACAACATTGCTAAACTTTCTGCATACATCAATTAAGGATTATGTTTTATATTTTGATTATTTCTGGTTAGTCCAGAACATGTTGCAAAGTAGTGAACATTGCAGGTTTTAAACCCATTAAGTATTAATCTTGTGTTGGGTCCCAGTGTTTTGTTGGATTTTTTTCCTTGTAAGAACGTAAGTTGTGTAGTGATAAGTGTACTGTTGTGAGTGATAACATTTTAGCTGAAACTTGCATACAAAGGTATTTAGTTTTTAACAGCTTCTTATCAAAATTTATAACAAACCATTCAATTGAGCAGAGTATAATGAACCTTTTCATTATGTAAATTAAGTTGCATGTGAATATGTTAATTTCAGTAATTTATTTTAACTTGTTTTAGTGGTATGCTTTTCAATCTAGTGCTCATTTGTCCTTCAGATGTTATAGAAGTCTCAAAAGAGAAATATTTTTTTAGTTTAAAAATGCACAAAATTATCATTAATTTTACTGAACAAGGGTAATAAGTCAACCTTGAAAAAAATCCATCAAATCCAGGGGAAAAAACCTGAAAAAAGATTTTGTAAATTTTTGTTTCAAAAAGAGTTGAAAAACAATGTTTATACTGACATTTTGTACCCAAATATACATATGCAAATATATGTCATTATAATGCTCTATGCAGGTAATTTTATATTTATTTTGTTTTTGTTTTTATTGGTTTTAATGCCACTTCTAATATACCATTGGCTAAGGAAATAGGACCTTAATGCCTTTTGCCAATGACACTATGAGGCTGCCAACTTGGGCAGGCATGGCACACACTTACCTTGGGTTACAAGTCTTAACACTCTACCTGTTAAACTACTCCCCCTTATTGATATGATGCATGTCAGCAAACGCTTTTGTAGCTGTTATGGTTGCCTTAACATTCCCCTTCACCATTACTAGTCTTTTGCTTTCTCTGGATTGTCTTGTTGGATTCACAGGTATAACCCTGACCATGTTGAGTACGTAAGAAAATATTTTTGAGTTGTTGCAAGCATTGCCATGAAAAATACACGGTTTCATTTTAACTGTCAAGTCAGAAAAATAAAAATTTTACCATACTGTATATATATTATATCTGTTTCAGGTATACAAAGGAGCAGACACCTGCTTCGTATTACAAAATCTTCAACCAAAAACAGACTATCAAGTACGAGTTTGTGCTATTCGAGAGAGTAATGATGACATTGGAGACATTATGGGTGCATTCAGCCCAGGCACAGGTTTTGTAACACGTAATCCAGAACCTGTTGAAAAGGCAAAGCCTGTGGTTCAAGATGATTCAGTAACAGAACCTAAACAGATGTCCATACAACAAATGACAGCCATAGCTGTTGGTGTATTCTTTCTTGTTTCTGTATTAATTGCCTTTATTATACAGCAGTTCATAGCATATATGACGCCAAGTTCCAGGAGCTGATTCCCTTCATTGCTGGTTCATGACATTGGATCCCTTTTACATGGGATTGAAGCAAGATGAAGGCATTCACATCTTGCTTTTGCCAGACAACCTGCTTCCTTATCACAGGACCAATATAAACTTTTTGCTTCAGTTGCTATAGTAGAAGAGACAATTGTTGTGAATTTTGTGAAAAATGTGAAAAACACAAGTTGCATGACTGCTTGCCTGTATTGACTTTTAAAAAAAGTCTAATGCTCTTATTATCTGATTTGCTAGTGTTAGATTTCAATAGAAACTGTCAACATTATTTATCCGGAATAAACTAATAATTTAAATCTTTTTATCCTGGTTCTCAGTGCTTGGTATGACTTTTTTTTAGGTCCAGTAGGTACAGTATTGGTCTAAATGTGCCTTTGATGCATGTCATTAAATTGTAGATGGCTATTTATCTTACTTTGCTTAAGTTTTTTTATTTAGTGGAAGAATTTTGTCTATCATGAAGTTTATTAATCAGACAGATGCTGTTAATGTAAGTTGAGCAGACAGATACCATTGGTGTAAGTTAAGCAGACAGTTGCTGTCAGTGTTAGATTGTGCAGACAGATGGTGTCAGTTAGGTTTAAGGAGGATTGCTGTCAATGTTCGTTAAGTAGACATGCTGCTACTGTTGAGTAGACAGTTGCTGTCAGTGTTAAGTAGACATACAGTGTTGTTACATAAGTGAACAGTTGTCATTGTTAGTTAGGCAGACATGCTTTCAGTTATGCAGACAGAATGGGTGTTAAAACCAATTCAACCTCAAATTCTGTAATTTTAATGAATTTTGAAATTGTATGCCTTAGTTGGTAAATTTGTTATGGTGACAAAAAAATTTTCTGATTGAATTTTGTACATTCTCTACAGTTTTAAAGATTGTTTAAGGTCCATTGTTATACTTCTCTATGTCAAAGTTGATAATCTCTGTTCCTTCAAACAAAAGTTACTCATTTTGTTTTTCTTGCATCTTTCTAATTGTGACATTACCTATTAAAGTTGAGGTTACCAGTTACACATTAAATGTATTGATTAACAATGCTATGTGATTTATTTGTTGACAGTTTCTAATTAAATTTTACACAGCCATAACTAGTAAAAATGAATTGCTAACAGAAAATCAATCTTTAATATTCTTTATTTTGAAAAATATGACTCGTTGCTATGGGAACATGTCACACCATGCTTTAATAATATTTTTGTTTTATTGTTTAGCAGCACTTTAAACACACCATTGGCTATATCAGGCAGAGAACATTAGAGCTAAGTGTCTTGACAAAGATGCACCAAAGGCAGCCTCCCCAGGCTGGCCTGGGTGGGTTTCGAATAGATTACAAGTCTGACTCTTTCCTAAATGAGCTACTATAGCTTGCTTTAAATAATGACAACTATATTGTGCATGTATCATAGTTTATTTAAAAGGTTATGGGCAGGACACCCATATACTTTGATGGATAATTATAATTTCTTTGGGAACGAGGTCACATGTTGTAGATCTGACTTTGTTCATAAGATATTTATATTTTGCATACATTGCAAGTTGATAATCTTGCAAAATGTCAACTTTCATTATAATAACCATATGCTGTGATTAAATTTTGAAATTATGATCAAATGCAAATTCAGATATTTGTAAATTTTTGTAAATCAACTTAAATGGAAGTACTGATGATAATTGTCTGATTAACTAGTTGACATAATGATGTATGGAGTGATCAGAAATGATACAATAAGAATAATCCAATTGTTCACTTGTTTCTCCCTCCAAACCCTAATTATCATGGTTGTAGATTGATTGAAACAGTTATATGCACAAGGCTTCTCTTTGCTACTTCTTCCATGACATTGAAGTGATGTCATTTTTCATTCTGTCATCTTAATATATAATAGTGATACTGCTTCAATCATCATTTTGTCATGTTATTTTTATTTTACAGATGGTACATGAAAAATATATCCATTTTATTTTGTAAATTTTTGAAGATGTTATTTTGCCACAAACTGAAATTTGATGGGTCTATATGTTTCTATAATTAAATCTGCTTTTGTAATTGTGATAGAAGATATATATTGCATATGTATGGATGTAATATATATATATATATAGAGAGAGAGAGAGAGACACACACACACACACATACATACACACACACACACTCACATCTATATATTACAAACACATGTTGTAGATGGGGAAAGTCAACCATGCTATAATACATTGGATTGTGGTATTTTGTCACATTAAATAGAATTGAAAGTTGAATAACTAGTCAAGCTGTAAAATATATACTTGATAGATTGTTTTATGTAAGATTGATAAATTCATTGCAATTTTCATGATTAAGCTAAAATGTGGTACTATTTTTTGTCACTGTTTCACAAATTGTATATTAATGTAAAAAATGTTATTTCTTTTGAGCATTTTGTGGACAGTTTTTGCTCTTAAGTGTATACATATCAAGGCATATGTCTGCAATATTTTGTCTCCAAATTAGATTTAAAATTATTCACTTGAATAACTAATAGAGTAGATTTTAGCAGTTATTAATATATATTATATACTGTCAGAATAGAAGACAATCACACTTACATGGAATAAAAATATAATTTTCCTTGAAATAAACTGTGGAAATCTTGAAAAATCATAATTATATATAGCCATAATTATATACGTAGTTATATAATGCGGAATCGGAGAACCTCTACCTACTCATTTTATGAAGTCTTGTTGTAAATATGCCTACTGGTATTAGTACAAACTTTATATACACCTTCAACATTTTGTCACTACCCCTAGCCCAGAAAAAAAATGACTGGAAAATGTTGATTTTATAACCATTCTGAATTGTGTATAATAAAAATTGATGTTCATGTCTTGTGTTGGTACATAACTTCGATGATCCAACAAGCATTCATTGTAGCTTTGATGACACCATGCCTGGCACTTTGCCAGCGGGTGTTCTGGTCCAAGAGCAAATCAATAACTACCTTTACTATAATGTGATAAGAGGGTAACTGCATATTCATATTTTTTTGTTGTATTAAGATTAGTAAATCTCCCAAGAGGTTCATTAAACTGGATATTTTTTTTTCTGGCTTAACATATTAATTACTTGGGTAAATGTTTACATGTCCACTTGTACGTTCAACTGTATACATAAACCCTAGAGACTTGTGTTTAAGCAGTTTTACATTCTGGCTTTCAAAAATAAAGGCTTGCTCAACAAAAAGGTAATCCTCTTGTTCCATCCGTCAATCATTACAATTAGATTATCTTTTGACTTGTAAAATTTTAAGCATTGATAAGCAATAAAACAGTCTTTATCATAACTACTAAAAGTTGCTAGCACATTGAAAATATTGACAATGTTCGGTAGATGGTGTCTTCAGTAATTTTTCTTTCTTTTTTAAGTTATTGGGAAATAAAATGTGTAATCCAGGTGTCGGACTTTAATATGTTAAGCAGAATTTTTTGGAAGGTTTTCTGTTCTGTATCCAAGGTTTTAATTTTTTATTTAATTATTCACATGAACAAGTTAATGGTAAATAATTTTTTTAAATAGACCATGGATACAGCTATTATTTTAACTGTCTCCTGTAAGGGATGTGATGGAAGTACAGACTAATTTTTAAATTAATGTAATGACAAGAATGAAATTAAAAAAGAATTGGAAAATGTTTTTAAAAAATTATACCAGCTGTCATTAAAAATGTTTCAAATTTATTTTAGCTTTAGAACCATCTTGACAGAAGCTTGGTATGGCAACATGTTTAAATTCTCAGCATGTCCATTAAGCTACCCACTCACAACATAGATTAGCCTTAATGTTGAAATGTTTTACTTTTCTTTTATGTGCTTTGTTATTTTAGTTAAATAAGACAGAATTGACCATAAGATGGCTTGTCAGGTTGTTTCATATTGATATGCATCTTTCAATGTCTTTCAACTTTAACAAACTGCTTTATCTGTTGACTGCTATTTGATATTATGTATATATGTTTTTTGTTGATCATTGCTTGTTGACAGTTTACTTTCTCCTGACTTATGGTTTTATGGAGTAGAGATATTTGGAAGCACAAGAACTGATTTTTTTCTACCTCTTCAAATTGTCTGCATGGTTGGTTTCATTTTCACTGCAGGTATCTGCTGACCTAAACGATTTCAACTTGCACAGATTTCGCATTAATGCCAGTTCATATGATTATTTTTTTAAATATTTTTTTCCTTTGGTAGACAAAATAAAATGAAATTATTTGTCTTATAGAAAAATATCAAAGTTCATTAATAGCTTGTATTAAAGTTAATTGAATTACACAATTGTCAGTGAAAATTAAAGGCAGCGAAACAAAATATTTTGAGTTATGCAATTTCAGTTTGTGATTTCAATTTATGCAGCCACTATTGGGAATGCATCTATCACATAAGTCAGGGGTTAGTTGTCTTAATGTGTGGGCACAAATATAAAATCAATCAATTCCTTGTGGGCTTTTAATATCAGAAATCGGGTACTATTTTTATTGGGTTTGGTTTCTTTTTTGACATTTTAAGTGTGTTTTCTTTATTGCTATTTGAAATGTAATGATCTTTGAAAAAATCAATAATCTGAGTTTTTTTATTGGAATGGTATTTACTTTATGATTACTGCAGAATATTATTGTAAAAACCTATAATTCATGGTCTATATAAAGATGAGTCAAAAGTGACATTTGAAGAAATTTTTTTTTTTGCTACAAGATCTTGTATTTAATATTATTTGCATTTCAGTCATTCTACAAATCAACAAGATGTAAAATCCAGACATTATGGAAATCTCTTTAATTCAATTTATTATTACATGAATTCAGATATGACATGGTCTCAGCTATGTCTTGACTTCCAGTTTTGTCATAAATGTCCCTTATTTCCTGATGCTATAGCAGGAATCCCCTTTAGTAATCAGAGGCAGGAATGAAAGCCTATATAGATGCATTTATGAAAGTAAACATATATAAATAATAAACTCATGCATTCTTTGCAGTATTTTTATACATATAGTAAGTGTACATATCATGTATTAAATACAAAAATGGAGTTTAATGTGTAAAATTTGCTGGTCTGATATGTTGTTTCTTATAAAGCAATTGGCACCATTTTGTATCTATTACTTTGATCTTTTTCAGCCTTTTCATTCTTGTTATCTTTCCTTTTATTTAAATAATCAGTTATATTGAATTTAATCCGGTGGTGAAGCCAAAATATTTAATATTTAAACAAATTGTGAAAGATTTCATTATTACTAATGCCTGTTTAACTTAAATTGGTACATGAGATTCAATGCACATACAAGTTTACTTTCATTTCATGCAATGGAATACATGACCACATTCATCCTATTACAATTAGGGCATTATCATGAGGGAGTATTTATTATCCTCTTTCTACAGTAATTCAGACTTGCATCAGATCTTTATAGAGTATAATCGTAAAGCAGACAGGAAGTTCATATTTTAGTACAGAATGCAACCAGCAACTATTACTACAAATAAAGTGGCAAATAAGTTTCTTCATGGTTTGATCAATTGGTATGAATTCAGTTTATTTCACAAGCATGAGAAAGTTAGATTCACACAATTTAAACTTGATACCAAACTGAGTCTTAGTCATTGATACATTATTCATGCTTTATGATTAAAAAAAAAGGTTTATCAATGAAGACTGCTTTAGGGTACATTTGATTATATGACTATCTGAAGGAGTGTTTTTACAGTCATCAGGTACTATCATTTCAAACATGTAGGAAACATCTGGAATATGTCCCAATAGAATAGTTTCTTTTGATTAAATGAGTCATACTAATATGTGGACAGTGCTATGGCTGGAACAAGATATTGACAACTTGGACTTATTACAAACTTAAATTGTTTTGTTATTTGAATAATTAAAAAATTTGCATTTCATTACATTTGTTTGCTTAATGTATGCAAAATACACTACTTAACTAGAGCTCTGTTATTATTAGATACTTTTAAATGAATAAAATAGAGGATAGTCTTGTTGTCAAGATTGGGATAAAATATGGTACATATATTTTAATGTTGTATTTCAGAGACAAATCCAGATAGGCAGGTCATGGTTAAACATGGTACATTTACTTCAGTCATATATCTCAGAAATAGATACTGAAGAATTCTTTTATGACAGTTCAATCCGAGTAGGGGTGTTTTGTTTTGCATATAATATGGGCAAGAGTCTCTGTTTTGAAGAAAACTTAGGAGGATGGACTGAAAACACTCATCAGTTATTGTGGTTTTGTGGTAGAGTTCAGTGCTTGCATAAAAGGTCAAGGGTCAGAGAACTAGGCTAAGTGAGTAGGCAAACATTTAACCTTTTTTTAAATGCCCATAGAGACAAATTTTTGAAATACTGTAAATGACCTTGTCTTGATTACAATTTTGATTATAACTTTTAAACTTATATTGTATGTACTATATATATGGTTGCTTCAGTGAGGTATCATTGTTACAATTTATGCATGGCTTAACAAGCTGTAATTTAAATGTTTTTTGCTTTTTATAATCGTCTCTTTATTAAGTATTTAATTTGAATCCTGTCTTTGATGTCATTGCAGACATATATCTTGATTTAAAACAACTTGATCATTATTGTCATCACCATTGTAAATTCAACCATTTGGTCAGCAGCATTAATTTTAAGTTACATTTGGACATATTTTGAGAAAAAAACTGACATCTTTACTTCTGAGAAATGGGACTCTGATAATAACTGCATCATATCCCAGGAAATTTAATCACTGCTTGCATGTCATGTAGATTACATTTGACTTGTAAAAAAAATATTATTATAATAAAACTTTACTATATTTAAGAAAACTTCAAAAATTTAATAAATAATGAAAGCTGATTAATAATAAGATTTGAAAATGCTAAATAACACTTTTAAAAACCTTAATCTTAAAAACAAGATTGATATGACAAGTAGTATGTGTATTATATTGTGTGCCCTACAGTATAAATGACCCACAGCATAAATGGCATACAGGATAAAAGACTCAGGATAAATGACTTAGTGTAAATGACTTGCAGCATAAATGGCATACAGGATAAATGACTCAGGATAAATGACTTAGTGTAAATGACTTGTAGCATAAATGGCATACAGGATAAATGACTCAGGATAAATGACTTAGTGTAAATAACTTGCATCGTAAATGGCATACAGGATAAATGACTCAGGATAAATGACTTAGTGTAAATGACTTGCATCGTAAATGGCATACAGGATAAATATGATTAACCATCAGTCCTTCTAAAAAGCATGAATTAGCTGTAGATACCTGTCTTCAATAGATATTCATTTAGTCATGGATGCATGTTTGCTGCTAGTCTCAAAATAACAAGCAGGGTTTGAAAGTTCATGTGGTTCAGCAAGGGATTCTTTTAAGAGAACAGCTGTATAAAAAGTGGCATAAAGTTGTTTTTTTTAAACCAATTTACAGTGATTTATAAAACTAGCATTGCTGTTTCAGTTACATTTTAAGAGGAAGATTATTTAAAATTTTTACACAGCTTTGTCAAATTAAAATGTAATGAAATTTAAAAAATTTTTTTCCACATTTCTAAATAGATCCACTGCAACAGAAAATTTAAAATATAAAATTAGTTTTGCCTTTCAGAAATCTCTCACTCATAAAGTCTTTTTGATTTTAATAGTTACTTTTGCAGGATTTGTTAGAATATTTCCTTTGGTTGTTGATGATAATGCTGACCAGTGGCTTGGATTTACCCATTTTTCACTATCACCAGCAGAGACGGTGCTGAATTACACAACTATGTTATGTCAAACAGATTTTATTGTCATCAAAATGCAATATTATTATTCTACTTTCTTTATACATGTCTATTGTCTCTTTCTTGGGTATTTTTCAGCATACTTTTACAGCTTTCGGTAAGGAATTAGCTGTTTAATTTAAGCTGATGACTTGTTCTTGAGGAATTTTTGTCCCTTTATATCTCCAGTGTACCATGTATTTGATTACTCATTTTCAGAAAGTAAAAGACAAAATTTGTTATTTAAAGTAAACATTCAATCTTAGATTGTTTTTATTTTTTTTAAAACTTGAAATGATTGAAGGAGAATACTTGCAAGACCTTTGTATTCTACAATAGATTTTGATATTTCTTTTACATTTTCCTAAGTATGTTAATTCTGACATTTGTTTACTTGTGTCTGGGTAGTGTTTTTGGTTTCAAAATCCACACTGTTAGTATCATAGAACTACAATGGGCTTATAATAGATTTTTCACTGTTTTATCTGTGGTACCAAATTGTCAAACACCCGTGGTTGATTTAAAATTTCATAGTGCAAACTCAAACTATTAATATTACCAGTGATAGGGAAACCGAATGAAAATGGAATGATGAATGAACACAAGTGAATCATGAGAATGGCAGCAAATGAAACGAAGACTGCAACTTTTGGGAAATGAAGTATACTAATGCAAAATGCAGGATGCAGAATGAAAATTGAAATGAAACATTAATGCATTTTCATGAATGGTTTTGAAAATCTGTTTACCTGTGTTTGAGGGTTCCCATTTCTCTGAAAATCCAAGATCATGTTTCACTGAATTAATTTTCACTACTTACAAGTGAAAATTGTTCAAACAGCCATCTTGATGTGATGACATCACAGATAGTTGTATCATAACAATTTTCCTTTGATTGAAATGATATAAGAAATAAAATATATTGATAAATGCTCTACAATTATACTTTTACATTTATGGTTGATGTTATTTTTTTCTATTTAGATGTTATTTTAAATGGAAGTAATATTCTGCCAGTTAAAAAAAAACAATTTTGCCTGTTAGTGGAAACTTCATAGTTTGCAAATAACAGCACTAATAAAATATCATATACTGGTGCTGTAGATTCAATATTTTTCATGGGGTACAAATTTGAATGGATTTTGTTATCACAAGCTATGAATTTTAAGACCCATGCAAAAGTTATCTTGTCCAAATAACAAATTTCTGAATCCACAGATATAATTAATAGTGAAATTATCATTTTCATGAAAATGTAGAACTACCGAATTAAATGAATTCATTTTTCTTTTTCTACTTGAGTGATATCTGAAATTTTTTATATCTTTTCCCATTACTTCAGTTATTCAATGTTTTTAGATTATATCTAGTTCTTGGGATGAACATTGTCACTTTTTGTAACATTTGACAGGGTTACCCAGCCCATCACCATTACCATGTCCCAGTCATATTTTCTGGGGAGTTACTAGCAAAATTTATGACAGTTTTTCAATTCTATTTTAGATACCTGTGTGTGACACACTGTTCATTTCATGGCTGTTCAGGATATATGACAGGTCACTGAGACCAAAATCTTTTTTGGACATGAACTCTGTAACCTCAATTATTTTTGAAAGACTTCATTTTAGTTTATAATCTTTTCATAACGAAAGTAGCCATTCTTACCCTCCATGCCAAATTATGAAGTGCAAGGTCACTGGGAATTTTGGTTTCTTTTCCTTTAGTTTTTCCTGTCTTTCTTTAGACCACAAAATTATTTGGTTCCATGAGGCATCCACCAGGTCAAGTTTTCCTCTGACACGATGTCGAGGTATGTTTGATTATCTCTGTCAAAAGGAAATCAATCTTGTCGGACTTGAGGTTTCATTTTTCTTGTTATCACTTGTACTATACACTTGTTGAGTCTGTTATAAAAGAAGCGAGGGAAATCAATCTATATGAAAATGATTATGATGGTGTAATTATTTATTATTTATAATTTCAAAATGAAGAGTTTGTGTGCCACAGGGAAGTTTGGAAAATTCATTAACAGTATAATGCAGTAAAATTGGCATGCATGTTCCAGGATAGTTACTGATCTATTTTGTTTGTGGGAGGGGATGATTTACAAAAGGTGTAATGCCATTATTATGCACATGATAGGCAATACATGGTGGCAAGGTAGAGGAAGAACCCAGGAAAACTGTGGCAAGAGTCATTGACCCATGGGAAACTACTGGCAAGCTTTCAACTATACCCATGTTCAACAAACCAGAAACTCAAACCCACATGGACAGAGGTAACATGAGTGATTTATATAGGCACCTTCTTTAGTCCATTTAGAGTCCCTGTGCCTTAGTCAACTCAGCCACCCAGAGTCCCTGTGCCTTAGTCAACTTAGCCACCCAGAGTCCCTGTGCCTTAGTCAACTCAGACACCCAGAGTCCCAGGGGAGATATCTTGGGTTATGTTTTCCAGTATGGCAGTATAACTATTGTGAATGAATCACTACCTGATTTTAATCTACAATTGAAAAACAAAATTTTGTGTTATTTCATCTAGAGTTGTGTTTTCTTAAATAACTTGTATACATATATGTTGTAAACAGTTTGGCCAGTAGATTGTGCAATATTTAGCTTTTTTCATGACAAAACACCATTGGACATGTATATCTAGTCATTTACTTATTTCTCACAGTATTTTTTACAATATAAAAGGAATGGAAGAAGTATATATATATATATATATATATATATATATATATATATATATATATATATATATATATATATATATATATATATAGATGGTATTGTTGTTATGAAATTTGTACATGGATATAAAAGACATGATATAAATATTGCATTTTGTTAAAAAGAGTAAATTTCAAAATCTGTTAATATACTTTTATACAAGCATACTAATTTAAGACACACATGCACACACACTTGATAATATTCTTTGCTTGTGAACATAGATTGGCTCTAGTTCATAAATAATTTCAGTATTATGTGGGTAGAAATCATGTATATTTGACCACTTGAGTTAACTGACAGTAAATGTTACTTGAAAACAAAGAGACCAATTTTTAATTTTTTCAAATTATTGCACAAAGCTGGAAATTAACAAGAATGATATAATAGTTTGCATCAAGTGTATCTAATTGTAAGAAATTTTATCATGATGGTATTATTGATTACGCCATTACACCAATATTTTTGTAGAGTAACTCTGACAGTAGAAAAACTGGGACATTGTTTGGTGGACCAAAGTAGCCTTATAGCTGAAGCTCTGGGCACAAAAACTGAACTCTCATGAATTTGTGTTTTCTTGAAGCTTCTGTATCTCACTTTGCATGTGATTAGATTCATGCAAATTTAGGGGTTATTTTATCACTAGCACTTCATATATGTCAAATTGAACAATATAAAGATAGTTTAGGACTGGCTGTGGAAGTTCAATTTCAGTAAACTCAATTTTTGTACTAAGTTTAACAGAGCATGATGTGTTTCTTTTTATAATGTTTTATGGAGCTTGATTGAAGTCTTTGTACTCAGTTTCATGGCACTTGATTTAGGTTTTTTTCACTCTTTCTTTACTACTGAGCCATTCCTAATATTACATAGCCCTACCTAATAGTACATATATTAAGTATAAAAGTGAAACTCAGAATTTGACCTTTTTCATTCTTTTAACTTTATTTAGATTTATGCATTTTAGATTTTCCTTGTGTTTGTTTGTTTTACAAATAATCAGAGTTTAATGTTTTTCAAATAAGCAGAGTTTTAACGTTAGGAGAAAATTTGTGCAATAGTTTAATATTTTGGACTTTTGAGTCCATGGGGATTGTATTGCATTGTAGTGATAAGCATAGGTAAACACAGTATAACTTAGTCAAGTACACTTGAATAGGAATGATAATTGAATACAAGTAAGATTCACTTGAAGATGGACCTGGCATATGGCAAATTGGTTTTTTCCTGTGGCACACATGAATGCTAATTTCTGTACAAGAATGACTGCCAAACATTTTGTACATATTATATAGATATATTGTCACATATTATGAAAATACATACATAAGGATGTACTGGCTGTACGAGGACCCACAATTCGCAAAAAAAAACAATTAACACCATTTTCATTTTTTTTAAGTTCACCCAACAATAGTGTGATTTCTTACCAGTCTTTATAACTTTGTTTCAGTCTGGTTCTTGGGACTGTCTTTATTAGCTTTTGTGTTTCCTGTTTCTCTTGATGTAAACATGATAATTTTTTTTTCAATGGGCAAGATGAATTTGTAGCATTATAAAGAAAATCTGCAATTTAGTTCAAACTTTAGAAATTATAAATTATACATCTTTAAAAAGCATAATTACTTAGAAAAACATTTGTTGTATTGGTGGGACCATGAGATCAAACTAGGATAAAAAAAATGCAAAATTTATGGGTCAACTACAGTTCTATAATTGATAGGTGGATTGCAAAGGTCTCGTATAGTAAAAAAGTTATACTTGTGTTGAATTTTCTTAATATAGATTTAATACATTATGTTGAATTTTTTTAATGCATATTGGCTGTTTCATGTATGTGCAACCTAAATTAGCCCACAAGCTAGTTTTGTCATATGGGTGTATTTAAAAATCTATCCAGGCCACACCTTTGATGGAATAGCTTGGTTGTTTTTTTATACAAATAGAAATGTCTGCAATAGATTGAGTATTTTATTTTAAAAAGGACTGTGTGATCAACAAGACATTTTTTCCTGATAACCTTTAGAAATGGAACAAAGTGTGAAAGCAAAGATAAAATATACTTCAGATTTTTATACATTAGTATAAAAAATATGACATTTGGTTGCAAAGGTACAGTTTAATGCAAGAGATCTGAGGACCCACTCGGATGTACACAGGCAAGTATACCATTTACAAGTATCAGCTAATCACCAGATATTAGATTGTAGATCACAAGTACCAGTCAGGTGCAATTGCCAGGCAGGTAACAAAATAAAACCAGTCAGCTAAAACTTTTGAACCAGTTCTGACTTAACAGAGCCAAATGGTGTATCAGCTGTGAGTATTCAGCAATGCATACTTTGCACAAATTGTTACTGGATGAATGTACACTGCATTTGGGGTAACTGATACATAGATAAGGATTTGTTTTTTTGTTGAATGACAGTGTCTAGATTTAAACACTGACATGATTGTCAGCTTTGATGAACATTTCTTCATGTAGTAGATTTTTCTTTTATTAGTTCTCATCCTTATTCTGTGATGTTGGGTCATAAAATAAGATATATATTCTATCAATAAAATAATATGCTGCAAGTGCATTTATGAATTTTGTTATTTATTAGCACACTACACAACTACACATGTATGCTTTCTTTACCCTGCAATACACATCAACCACCCACCCACAAATATAAACTCCTTTCCATGCATTACACAACCACATAATGTAAACTCCCCTTAGCATACATTAAACAAACATAAATGTATAATCATCCTTTATCACCATGAATCACACAAACAAAAACTATAAACTATACCATGCATCAAACACATAAATACAAACCTTCCATACTATTTGCAACTCAAAAATATTCCTTCCATGCATCACACATAAATATAACTTTTCTTACCATTCATCACATGTAGATATATAAATATAAACTGCATCACACAAAACATACTTTCTTTAATACACACGACATAAGTAACCCCCCACATGTGACTCCTGCTGGGGTTATAGGCAGTCAACAAAAGATCGCCAGAGACCTATGTCCTATGCCATTCCCTGAAGCTGACTCCAGATGTGACCCAGCTTAGTGATGTCCACCTCAACATCAGATAACCTGGTGTTTCTTGGTCAACCCATTCTCCGCTTGAGGGTTCCACCGCATTGCCTGTCTGGTGATGTTGGTTGGCGACTTACATAGGGTGTGTCCTATCCAACCCCACATTCTCTTCATGATCTCATCCTCTACCAGAAGTTGAGAGGTTCTCTGCCACAGGCTTGCTTTGCTGATGTGTCTGGCCATCGGATCTAGAGAATTTTTCTTAGGCAAGTGTTGATGAAGGTCTGAACTCTTTTTTTTTTTTTTTTTCATGGTTGACTTGGTGGTACTCCAGGCCTCTGCTCCATACAGTAGGACTGACTTCACACTGGAATTGAAGTCTGGTCTTGGTAGTCAAGTAAATTTCTTTGGAGCTCCAGATGTTCTTGAGCTATATGAAAGCTGCTCTCTCTATCCTTTCCTTGATGTCTGTGTCTGTGCCACTCTGCTGGTTGATAATGCTGCCCAGGTTTGTGAACGACTCCACTTCCAGGGGACTTCCATGCAGTGTGACTGGATTGTTGCTTGCATAATTGATATTGAGAATCTTGGTCTTATCTTTGTGAATATTGAGGCCAACCTGTGCTGATGTGGCTGCCAGTACATCAGTCTTGTCCTGCATTTATTGCTGACTGTGAGACAAGAGCACTAGGTCATCGGCAAAGTCTAGGTTCTGAAGTTGATTCCACCATATCCACTGGATCCCATTTCTCTGCCCATTGGTGGACATTTTAATCCAGTCGATGGTGAGAAGGAAGAGAAACAGTGACAGCAAGCAGCCTTGCCTCATGCCAGTCCACACTAGGAAACTGTTTGCTGTCCTGCATGGATGACTCTGCAGGATATTCCATTGTAAGAGTTTTTGATTATCCAAACTCCATACCATACCTCACAAACAGACCTACATGTATATACTCATTACCATACATCACACAGAGACATATGCATTTAAACAAATTACTGTACATCACCCCCGGAAACCTACATATACAAACTCATCACCATACATCATATGCATACAACATGTGTGTGTGTGTATATATATATATATATATATATATATATATATATATATATACACACATATATATATATATATATATATATATATATATATATATATACACACATATATATATATACACACATATATATATATATATATATACACATGTGTGTGTGTGTGTGTGTGTGTGTGTGTGTGTGTATATATCTATATATATAATCTTCTGTCATGACAGCACTTAGCTTTTTTCAAGACTTCTTGTGCTTCAACTTGAAGCTCTGGCTATAAATTAAAACACAATTTAGATAGATTCTGCTTCAAGGATTCTATGTCAATATAGAAATCAAGATTTCTGACAAATAACTGTTTTATAATGTTAGTATTTGATTTTCTCTAAATCCTTTAAAAATTATCATGATTGAAACTTTTAAAATGTAGTAGATTTATGAACACTTTTCTTCAAGATTGTTATGATTTTGTTTCCTTAAATCAATTTTTAAAACAAATTCTGTAAACATTTTCTGTAGTATTTATGTTTATAAGGTCTAAAAGTATATATATATTTTTTTCAAATGGGATGTTACCCTAATGGCTTCATTGACTAATTCTGAAATCCCAAAAAGGTGCAACAAAATCCATCCAATTTTTGTTTTATTTATTCACCTAGGAGGTCCCTATTTGTGTCACCTAATATGCACAGTTTTTTTCTATTAATTTATAATTTTATTTGAAATTCAAAGTCTTCTTTCCAGTCAAAATTTAAGGATGGATGCCTGTACATGAAACCCTCTAGAATTTTGCTTTTTCGGGGCTGATCTGAATAGGATGGTTGCCTGTACATGCAGCTCACTAGATAGGGTTTGGCTTTTGATTCAGCTTCCTCATTTTTCAAGATTCATCCTTCTTTTGTTAATTGTTTTATGTATGCTAGGTGTCCCTGAACTTCTATTTTCCTGTCTCTGCAAACTGGTTTATAATATTCATCAGCACTGAGAAAATTATTAGTTTGACTTTCAGATTTTTTTTGAAAAGCCAAGCACAATATTAATATCATCTTTAGAAGTTAACAAGAGTTTAACTAGATATATTTTCCTCTGATGCCTTGAATATTTATATGACCTATGTTACACCTTTTCCTGAAATTCCTAAATTAATAACTGTAACATTAACAGGATTGCAGTGACTAATTTTGGGCACTATACGTTTTGCTATTTTCATGCAAATGAGACCCATTCCTATGCATAGTTTGTTTCTTAATGGTTGGTTACAGTGTACCTATTTTTGATATAAATGTTGGTTGCATTGTCACCTTAACAGCTAGAGGAATAATTACATGTACTTGTGGATTTATTGCAGTTACAACATACATAAATTGAATTTCTTTATATAAGAGGGATCTGGATTCAACAGAATTGTGATTTATCATTGACAGGAGTCTGAGATAAAACTGTTTGCATCTCTGATGGAAACAACAGTAGCAGCATCATTATTGACCAGAGTTACGAGATCTGGCTTTTCAGTGCATATCTAGTATCCATACCAATAAGCATATAATCAATAATATTATGACAAATATGATGATTTGTAACATAAGGGCTGAGATGCAGTTTGAAAATATACTTATAAATATCTTTGTGCATTTGTAAATGTGAATTTAAACTGTAGATAATGTGTTGAATGTAGTCTTTATGAACTGTCAATATAGACCCCCTCCACAACAATGGACTTAGGAATGTAGTCCCTAACAAGTTTTTGAGCAATCTTTCCTTTTATTTTGGTAGTTATGCATGAATTGATTTAGGATTTCTTGGTATTTATATAAAGGAAATATGACATCATTGTCTGTGTATATTTTGACAACAGTGCACAATGAATAATGCAGCATTGTTGCTGATTTTTAAAGTAAAGTATTTTATCCACTACACTTAGTTAACCTGTGACTGGGACTTCATTTTGAGTCCATCTTTTTGAGATAATTTAGATTAGGATATGATTTATTATGATTTGGGTGCAATAGAGAGTTTATCAGTGACAAAAAGATGCTGGGACTATATAGAAAAATTAATTATGATCTGAGGCTATTAGGAATCAGTACACAATTAATAAAATCCGGTTCAGTACCCACGAATGTAGTCCCAGTCTATTTTTAGATCACTTTTTCCTGTCTAAGTTTGGTGGTGACACTAGAGTTAGATTTTGGCATTCTTGGTAAGGATTTAAAGGCAATTGTTTATTCTTTAAAATGTGAGCTTATGGTGTGTTTGACTCTGTTTGTTTGGCGACAGAGCACATTGAGTAATAAGGTCATGGTGATGATCTGGAAGTGAAATCTGTGTTCCGTTTCCTGGTGTTTTGTTTACAATTCAGCCTCTCAAAAAAATGCAGGTCCACCCTTGATAAGAACTAAACCGTAAAGTCATCTTTGAAGGTATTTTAAATTAACATATGATTTGTATTGATTGTCACACAGTGGAAATTTCAGTACTGAGAAACAAATGTAGAGACAATATAGTCAAATTAATTGTGTTCTATGGCCTGTCAGTAAAAACTTGAAACGGATATAAAATTTTTATTATTAATGAAATACACATGAAATTTTAATAGGTTATGTATATTGACTTTAAAGATATAAAAATGAAATTAAAAATAAAAAATAATTTTAATTTTAAAAATTTAAATGAAATTTAAAAAACAATTAAAAATAAAAATTTTCCACCAAGTATACACATATGTAATATTTATTTGGAATGCTATGAAAATATATCAGCATATATATACTCCTACACCATATACAAACTCAAATGATGGATATTTGTCAAATTTGATCAGAGAAAATATCTTTATTAGTCAAAATGATACCCTCATTTAAAATACATGAAGACAAAATTCTACTTTGCTTTGTACCTTTAGGTCATTGAAACTATTTATTTGGGGTCCAAACAGTTAATTTATGAGTTTATGATGAGGTGACTTTCTGAGTAACATATATCTGCTTGTATAGTTATCAGTAATTGTTTATAAACATAGTTATAGGGTATTTAGTGAGAGGACAGAGACGAAGACTTTATACTAGAACCTGTTCAAGTTCTCTACAAAATCATATTAAGCTGTCAGAGAATGAAATACAGGTCAGAGGGGGTAAAATATACTTTACCCAGGTATAGTTACCATTGCATGTAAGAAAACAGCAAAATGATGTAAGTTGAACACAGAATGCATTCCATTTTATTGTTCAGTTTCTTTAAGATGTTGATTGATGTAGTTCGGCATTGTGGCCCAGATGATATTATGAGAATTCTCAAGATCCATTTTGCTTTATGCATTATTAATGACTAATAATATTTGTTATCTGACACTTTAAAGATTACATAAGTAATATTCAAACAGATTATTTGAATTAACTTTCTACAACTGATCCTAATATGGTTACATAGCTGACATGAACAAATATGCATATATTTTGTAATGTTTGGAATCAAAAGTTGACATTGTTAGGCTGACATAGTACCTATAGTGAACCTGAAAGGCTCAGTTTTGACTGTGTGCACTTAAAATATCCCAAGATGTTATTTTCATCATGAATATACCTCTGTATGGTAACACATTTCAATTTAGTACTTTGACAGAGGGTGGTATTGCAGCATCAGCTGATATCTGATTCCATTGAATCATTGAACGTAATAACTTGGTAGCCAAGACTCTTAAACATAGACTAAAAATGTTCAAACACATTATTTGAATCATGTTTGCACATGTGATGTTACCAAGTACATTGCATATGTCCCACACATGCAAATATCCATCCTTGTTTACAAGTTTTCGGGATGAAAATTTCACATTTAGTTGATGATATAGGATCTATTAGTACCTAAAGTTGATCTGTGTGGCCACATTTTGCTATATTCACTCTCAATATCTAAACTTGTTTCTCCTTCATGAAAAGGATTACATATAGTAATAAATTTTAATTTGGTACATTGTCATTTGACTTTCAACTATACTGGTATATATCAATGTTTGCACCAATGATCAAACCTCTCCGTTCCAATATTGCCATAAACTTTATGATACATACTCTACCTGATTAGTCATTTAACCTGTAAATGGCTAAATATGCTTGTAGAAACTTCATCTATTTTTAGGATGCATTTGTAACTTTAATACATGCCCATTGCTTCCCATCTTTGAGTGTAACTCGATCAAAGTTACCTTTTTTAACCCTATTTGCAACCTGAATGTTATTTTGAAATCACCATATTTAACACATTTTAACTTCATTTGCCTACATCTTTCTGGTTTTTTTTAGAATTAAGTGAAACATGTTATATCTTTTCAGGTCTAGCCTGGTATCTGGAACAAATTATTAGAGTTGGATCATTTTGGAAGCTCTCCAGTAGTCCAATGGTGATAGCAAGGTCTCATAAGGACATGTGCAGTGTGCTGCTATAAGTGACCAAGATGAGTTCATATCAGTACACTGATATACAGCATCTCAAAGACATGGCTTAGATCTTCATGAGAGAGATTCATATCATTTTTCAGTAAGGAGGAACTTCCCTGAAACTGTATTTTTATATTGCATTGTTGACTTTCGTAGTTATCGGCATTAGAATGGAATGCATATTTGCTATAAAACATGGTAGTGGTCCCATCAAAACTTTAAATTTGAGTGGGCTATTAGTTATACAAACAACTGCCCAAGTACCTGAAACAATAAATGTGGAACATAGTACCTGTCATTGTTTCTTTAGTATGTACACCTATATGATTCTGGATAGGCATATTGCAATTTGCTGTCAAAATCACTGTGAGCTATCATGCTTCAGTACCCCTGGGATTAATATTATCAGTTGTTCAGACCTAAACTACCATTTGTTTTAAACACCATTCATTAATCAACTTTGCTGCCTTAAATTTGTCAAACTGAATGTCATAACTTGTATGAAAATTTAATTTTTGTAAAATAAATAGTTTTTACAATTTATATATTTATTTAAATTTTCATTGAAATTTAATATATCACTATTGTTTTAATTTCAAGAATATTTTCAGAAAGGCCTTTTCAAGTAATACAATTAGGTTTTACTGCATTGAAAAATTCCTATAATTAAGGAAGATAAAGCAAATTTAGTTTTGGTTCCTTAAGAACAATTGGATCTCAAATTGCACCCTATAGAACACCAGCACTACACACTTTCTGACAGCTGTCACATGTCTTGCTTGCAAGGAAATTTCAAAAGACTTTATGCATGAAGTTGAAACAGTAGTGGCATGCAAAATAAAATGCAAATATAAAAGTTTGACAAAAACATTGACCCTTTCAGCAATCAGTACACAATTAATAAAATCCGGTTCAGTACCCACGAATGTAGTCCCAGTCTATTTTTAGATCACTTTTTCCTGTCTAAATTTGGTGGTGATACTAGAGTCAGATTTTGGCATTCTTGGTAAGGATTTAAAGGCAATTGTTTATTCTTTAAAATGTGAGCTTATGGTGTGGTTGTCTCTGTGTATTTCGGCGACAGTGCACATTGAGTAATAAGGTCATGGTGATGATCCGGAAGTGAAATCTGTGTTCCGTTGCCGGGTGTTTTGTTTACAATTCAGCCTGTCAAAAAAATGCAGGTCAACCCTTGACAAGAACTAAACCGTAAAGTCATCTTTGAAGGTATTTTAGATTGAGATATGATTTGTATTGATTGTCACACAGTGGAAAGTTCAGTACTGAGAAACAAAGGTAGAGACAATATAGTCAAATTAATTGTGTTCTATGGCCATTAGTGTTACACCGTCAGAGTTGCAGTTTGGCAGTTATTTCCCTTGAGTCCCTCTTCATTTGAAGGAAGAAAAGAAAATTACCGAAAAAAAACAATATGGCGGGCAACAATACTACTCCAAATATGTGCTACCTTTTTCCAGATAATCCAAGTCAGTGTGTAAGTATTATGCGTTTTAAGAGCATATCATTAAATGCAAAGTTCTAGCCACAGGAGTCTGCAGTTTTATCAATAAAGCACGACAAAATTTCTGACTGCATGAAATCACCTTAACGGTATTATAAAATAATAAAGGAATGCAACTCGACCACAATCCTCCTCTCGATTCGAATTTTCTCACGCGTCTTTTATCACTTCAGAGTCGCACGAAGACTGAAAAACTACATATATCCATTAAAAAAAACAGCAACGTACCTTCTCATCACTCTCGGACGACCATCGTATGAATCCAATCCGGCGAATTAAACTATTTTCACTATTACGGTCACAAACCCTGGAGACGAGAACCATTTGAGACCTACTTGTTGGTTTACTATGACCCGTTCTGACAGAAACCTATTAATTATAAAACAGACAAGTGACTTCAAAAGACTGCAGTATGATCCATGATATATGAATGCTCTTCCGTTCATAAAGGTTTCATTTTCTCCTGATATATTTTTCATTTGATGCATCCTTTACTTCCGCATGATAGATAGAAATTCTCGCATTTAGCAGCGGTACTAATATTAGCTTATAAGGTTTGTTACAAAACAAACTTAAACTCTTGGCTAGTTGAAGCTTAAACTCTTTCTTATTTTAAAATAAAAATGTATAGATGCTTTTCGCTAAGGTCACTGGCAGAAGATCACCT
This sequence comes from Potamilus streckersoni, assembly GCA_016746295.1. Lineage (NCBI taxonomy): Eukaryota > Metazoa > Mollusca > Bivalvia > Unionida > Unionidae > Potamilus > Potamilus streckersoni. The sequence continues at coordinate 3,586,716 of JAEAOA010002053.1, forward strand.
ATCCATTTTATCTGGAAAATGGGCAGTCTGGAATTTTTTCCTACATGCATCCTTAAGTTTTGTTTATTTTCAACAAGGCACACTGAAGCAAAATTAACATGAAAATTAAATGTGTGTGTGTGTGTGTATATATATATATATATATATATATATATATATATATATATATATATATATATATATATATATATAGCAACCCCAGTCAGCACCTATTTCGTACAGGTAAACTGGGTGAAAATCGGCTTTTTCTTATACTGTGTGCACTAAATTGGCATTAAAATCAATATTGATAAAAACATTTTTATGAAATAAACTTTATTTAAAAAGCCTTTGAATTATCTACAAATGCATATAAAATTCATTAATATATACATGTTATTTAACCATATGGCCATGTAATCATCAATCAGTTAACAAAATTGTCGGCTTTCAGATAAGTGCCATTTCCTGTGCGCGCGAGTTGATACTAGTGTGTTTGTTTTGCAAATGCGGGTCATTAGATCCTCATGAATATTAATGAGAATTTGAACTATGAATGGCGAATGAATAACGTTTCCAATGGTGTTTTGAAAATTTGCATATGATGACCCTGTGCTGAGAAAATAGTCCCTAAAGTGTCGCTATTTTTTTTCAACTTACGAACATTATATTTACATTTTCAATATATCATTAGAAAGTATACATTCTAAGCTTTCTTTTGATACCAAATTTGTTTTTCGGAACGTATTTTTAAGTACCCGCATTTAATTTTGAAAGTACGGAATTTACAAGTTGACCTCTATAAGACACATGCGCTAGGTCGCCATATTGGATCCACGAGGATAAACATAACTTCAATGTGAATAATCGGCGATCACAAGACAAATGCTGTGATATATGTACACTGTTCGAGTGTTCTGTCTCGGTAAGTAATTATTTTGTATTTATTAAATATTTTTGTGAAATATAGCGTAAATTGTATCACATAAATGATCATCCTGATGTTGACATATATGTAGATTTAACAGGTTTACTCTTGAATTATTTTACGTTTTTTTTTCTTCTTCAAAACTTTTATCTAAATACAAATTAATGTCAAATTGTATGCAAATGATATTTTATCATTTAAAAACAAAATTGCATATCTGTAAATGAAATTTAAACAAATTACTTGGAAATATAGGTAGAACGAATAGAGAATGAAAACGTGTTTTACAGATCTACATTTCGTACCATGATAAAGTACTGCACAGCAATTTTATATGATGAACCACAGGAGTCTGCAGTTTTATCAATAAAGCACAACAAAATTTCTAACAACATGAAATCACCTTTACGTTATTTAATAAATATTTAATAATAGTGTAAAGGTAATTTCGTGTTGTCAGAAATTTCGTCGTGCTTTATTGATAAAACTGTAGGCTCCTGTGGATGACCTATTTATCTTTTTAAATATATATAGTTTTTTAACTGTTCCTAAAACATTTTTTTTTTCATTTTCAGTGCAGAAATATGAGATTATCCTGGACCTTACTGCCAAAATGCAGGCATCAGTGTTGATACAATATCATCAAAATCTTGTATAATTATTCACAGTCAAATGGAATTGTGATATAAATTTTCAACTTGTATAAGAAAAATAATCGTACATTTGCTGAATTTTGCTGATTCTGGACGTCAGTGGACATTCTCAGAGCATAGAAAATTTGATGAACTGTTTACAATGTATGCCAATGTTTTCTTCTGAATTAAATGATGTGTTAACAAATATCTTGTCCAGTATCTCAATTGTCTGATAGAAGATTTTTTTAAAAAAAATACCTTATATTCTTCCCTATACTGAAATCATGTGGACATTATTTAATTTACTGCAGATATTTGAATTCTACAGGCAAAATTCTATAAGACTGCCAAGTTTCATGGAGATATCTTGCTTAGATCAAAAGTTATGATAGAAATACTTATTTTATTAAATGTGTCAGGTCCATGACTCAGAAGAATTAAACATACATTTATATAAGGCAAAAATTCACCGAAAAGCCAGTTTTTGCCAGTATTCAAATAGTCATAACTTTTTACTGTTTGTCTATTTTTGAGATTCACAAACTTTATTTTAGCTTCAAGTAGCACATAAAATCAGCATTAAATCTGTCAGCAGACCAAAAATTTGGCTGCTGCTTATGCCATTTAGAATCTAATTACAGTAGAACCCACTTATCTTGACCTCCCTAACCCTATTAAGTCAATGTTTTTGAAGTGGAACCGCTTATATTCTCTCTTTGTCTTAGCATTTTCTCATTGGTTATGTTGATTCTTTTATGTCAATGAACCCTAATATCTTGAGCATAAAAGAGTTATTTGGATCCCCATGACCAGTCATCCTCGATTTGTTTCCCCTTATTGGTGCCAAAAATGTCCCATCTGGTGACAGACTTTTTGGTTATTTAATTTGTACAAACAATCCTGGCTTTCAACTGGATAAATAAAAAGGAGAAAGGAAGAAAGCTACAAACTTAACTAAGTAATGCATTGGAATCAATCAGTATACAAATGATCCTTTGTTTGTATCAACAACCCCATCTTAGCAGTGCATTGTTACATCATAATCTGCTTATGTTTTGACAGTCATTTATGCTACTTACTATACCTACAACTGACCCACTTCTGAAGATGCCAATAGAACAGATAAAATTAATGTAAGGGCTAATCCTTCTGTTGGTTGTTACAGACACTTAAACTCAGCAAGAAGAAATAGCAAACAACAAAAAAATTTACTTTTGCATAATTAAAAATAATTATTTATTTCTCGAAATACAGGAGTGAAAGAATCATTATATTGGGTGTTAACTACAGTAATATATATGGTCCAATATTGCCAGGTGTTGACTCCTGTAAGTTTCATTTTATGGGAATGGAGATACTATTTTGCAAGAATATTGTCTCTAGATTTTTTAATTTACATGTACTTCTTGCGACTGGTTACATTTATGCTTTTATGCTAGCGAAGGACTCACCAACAAAATGATCATACTTGGTTAACTGCGCATGTGCTGAGTTCACGTAGCACGTGATCATGGTCCATATGGTTGTTCACTCCAATGACAGTACACTTGTTGATCTTGTCTGAAGGATAACATGTTGTAGCTATTCTGTTATGATGCTTTTCAGAGCTGTCAGAGCGAAATGACTTGTGAATTTAATTTTGACACTGGTTAGCTTTTTGTAAAAGTGAACTGCACCCTGCACATTTTTTTGTGATTTTGTAAGCGCCCTTTGCATTTGCAATGTTGGAGATTATAATAAAGGTTTGTATCGAGAATCGATGGTGGTTTGTATTGTATACTGGTAAATCTCTGCTGTTAGTTTGTGCACATATGCCTTTTGTTGTTAACAAACATGTATGTATATTTTTATGGTATTCAGATCACTTCATCAAACAAATCATGGCAACACTGTTATGTAAAAAACATAAAAAAATATGTGCATGTACATTCTCATTTTTTAACGAACATCATGTACATAATGAAATTTCAAGCTCATGTTATTATATTGACACCATATTGGTTTTCGTTTATCTCGATCATCAGTTATCTCGATGCTTTTTGGCAAGTCCCTAGGCTGACGACATAACCGGGTTGGACTGTATACTCATTTCTCCTGTTCACACAAGTTTCTGTTTGGCATTTTATCCAATATTTCCATTCTAAAGGTATCATTCTAGTAGTGTTTATGCTACTAGGAAGTTTTTGATATCAACTAATAAAAGAGACATAGATAAGTTATCTTTTTCTGTTGGTAACAAAATCATTGAACAGTTTTCATTTCTGGAAAAAAACAATAAAGAATAAATCCATAAATTTTTTTTATGAAGATCTACTTTCCATTATCTCGATCCATATGTGGCACAGCTTTAACTTAAGAGGACTAATTTTCACATGAAGCATTGTTGCGGTTGACCTCGATGAGTGAGTAGGGCTTCCTTAAATTCTATATTTACTGGCAACATGTGAGTGCATTTCCTTATGGTAACCACTCACTTTCTAGCTTTGTGTAAATCCTTCCATCTATGCTTTTAAGCAGAGAGTTGTAATGTATAAGAATGTTAAAAAATGCTGCTAAGATAAACAAAAAAGAAGACCAATTTCTTAAGAAATGGACCTCAACAGATGAATAGGTAACTTGTATCTGATTGAATGGTAAACAGGAACAAAACGCTATTTTCTAAAGCTTATGTCACCTACATTGTGCCATATGCATGTGTGCATGAGTGTGTGCATGTTTGTGTTGTCTGTTATCTTTCTTTCTTTTATTATAGATTATATTTACTATCCCTAGATTATCTTGAAACAATAAATTTTGATTGTAAGGTGACCTTGGGATGGTTCCCCGACCCAATGGTCAACCTATTATGGGGATAATAAAATTGATTATGATTTTAAAAAAAAATTTCTAGCTTTGTTAAAACAATCACTTGATAGGATTGCAAATTTTTGGTTTTATTACTTAACATACAAGTAGTAATGTGAATAATTGGTTAAATAATATTTGTATTGCTGCTTTTTTCCCCATTTTTTCACAAAAGGAATAAAGTCAGAACGCAACTTTGACCTTAAACTGCTTCTCAAATCCCACAACATAGTATTGTCCTGTGTATCCCAATATGTTTAAGCTAAATCTTTAATAACTTTATATTTAGACTTTGGTCTCTATGAATTGAATATACATGTATTTATATTTACCCAATGGTTTTCAAAAACAAAATCTACGAAAGTGTTACTTCTCAAACATACCATTGTCAACCATTATTTTACATGACGGGTTCACTTATGGTTTCAAACTAATTTTATGAAGAAAATAATGCAAAAGTAGCAGTTGAAATCTTCAGATCACCGATTGCTATGTACATACTATTGTGAAAGTTTTGACACAAGTTTGTATGTGTTTATCATCAAATAATAAATTGTGGAAATTACTTAGGAAATGATTTATTGTCAATCTGCTATCAAAACATGCAGCAACCTGTGAAAGTGCAAGAGTTTATCGGTGCAATTGACATCAAAACTAGCAAGTTTGTTGGCTTGATGCATGCCTATGTTTCATCAGGAGCTACAACACAGAACTGGCTAGGGCTCTGGAGCATCTCAGAAACTATGTTTACTTAATGTACATCTAACAAATCACAGGACAAAGTTGTTTTCACTTTCCTAACAGAAGAAGGCAAAGTTTCTAATTTTTAGATGACTTAGTTGCCCACATTACCAAGTAGAGTGACCCCAGATGCAGTACCATGAGTACAAAGTATTAATCATGTGACTTGCAAGCAATTTAGTGTATTTTGATTATTTATGCAAATGATTGTGATAGATTCCTGGACAAGGTGATTTTTAATGCATTGTGTTTGAGCCTGACACTTTTCCCGCAGTGGGGACAATCAAGCACATTGTTTACAAAAATTACAGAAGACTGAATTGCTGACAAAATTTTTGTCAGTGAAAGGAGAGCACCCATATGTGATTTATTTATAGCAATTTCACAGGTACTTAAGGTGTCAAACATAAAGTTCAAGTGCAGGTTTTTATGCCAAAATTTGATCAGAATAAATTGGTAGTATAGGTGGAGTGTCAACTCTCTTGAAATCTTTTGAGAATAAATCTTGTTGGTGTTGATACAAGACTTTTATCCAATACATAAATATTGTAACAAAATCATTATGTTTGGTTGAAAATCTGCATTTCTAAAACGAATTGTGCTTATTTTATACTTCTCAGATTGTTAATCCCACCCTTTAAAGCACATTAAATTAAGGCATTATGCCAGTCTGTAAATTAACAACTGATTTCTCAGTTTCAGAAAATTTAAATCAGTAACAGTTTGGTTTTTCCTTTCAGGATATCATTATCAATGTTAGACGTGTAATGTCATCAATATCCCTTTTTGGTTGGTAAGTACAGTGTCAATGTATATACACTGTATGTATATACACTGATAATGTTTAGATATTTAGTAAATGAAGATGATTTCATCACACATTAGGAATGTGTGTGTGATTTAGATTTTTACTATAACTTTAACAATTTTTCAGTCATATCGCTACAGAGGCTGGAACATATTCCCCCTTGACATTCCCCCGACTACCCCCTCCCGACATTTCCCTCCATTATCCCCTCATCAAATAGGATTCCCACCCCAGTCATTCTCCCCCATGATATTAAAACTTAATTCATTTAATATGACAATTTGCCAATAAAATATAAACACTTTATTAAGTTATGTTAAAAGAAAAAGGTTATTTGAAATAAATTTTGAGTAGTAAGTGTAAAACAAAGTTAACATTTTCACATATTAAAAAAATGTATTGTTTGAACCTTAAAGTTGTAAGCAATTGCTTTAAGGTATTCTATGATGTCTAGATTGTTGAAGTTGTCCACTATGTTTTCAATTCTCAAAGAACTGTCTTTGTACTTCTTCTTTGGTTGTTACATCATAATCCGATTATGTGCACATCTAGCCTGAGTACTATAAGGAAACAACTACAATTAAATGAATGATGGCTAATCCATCTGTTTATCTTAAATATACTAAATATGTATAATAAATAAAGGTTAGACTCAAGCCTCTTCAACACACCTGTACTTCAAAGAAACCTGTCCTACATTTAGTAAAAGCAATAGCAATTGATTGACAAATAGACAATGCCCATTTTTGTTATAACTAACAATGCTTAAAAATGGGTGTGAATTTATGTTCACAGTTTTGATGTGGTGTCAAGCTATCCTTAAGATCCATGATTGGATTGTGTGTGTGTGTGGGTGGGTGTGTGAGAGAGAGAGAGTGGTCAGGAAAGTAGATATTTTACATTTGATAATGCATTTATTTCAGGTGATTACAGTCATATCTGTGCTCTAACGGTGATGCGGGATGAGAGTATGATTCGGGATGAGAGTATACATCAAAGCTAAATGTTACTATATATAAAAAAGAAAGTAGTATTAAGATAGTTTAGGTGGATGACTGGGGAGAGTCCCTAAGGAAAATGTTGGGTGGGGGGAGTCCAGGAGGGGATATGTCCTGATACCATCTCTATGATGTCTGCAGTGTGACTGTTTACAGTGATGTCTAGCATTGGGGCATCATGCCACAGACATGTAACATGATGTCCCACCCATTCACATTATCCTGACACCAGGCCAACCAGTCCTAACACAAACCTTTCGAATGCTGAATGTATTGCAAGGCAGTTGTTTGTACCAATTTTTAAAGTCTTTGGTATGACTCAACCGGGGATCACACCCGTGAAATCCCATGTCCGAGGCGGACCCTCTAACCACTAGGCCACCATTAGGAATGAAGACTTGGTTTGCAGTAATAACAAAATAATTAAAGAGTTCAACAACTATCAAATATAGCCATTAAATGCAGGTAACCATTTAAGAAGGATTTCTAACTCTTCTATCTTTGTTGAAGTTGATATAAAACTTTGTATTAGTTTGCTACATTTGCAGACTTTTATGTATGATTTAATAAAGGACAGCAATAATGACATTGGTCATGCAATGAGAACTACTGATTTCCTTCATAAATATTTTACTTTTCAGTGTTTTCATGATATTTGTGATCTGGTTGTTCAAGAAATATGCAGCTTTTGCTCAGGTATTGTAAGCATTGTTTAGTATTGATAAGTAAATTGTCTACAGTGTGACCCCACTATTATAGGATGGTTGGGGTCCATGGAACCTGTTGGTGTTATGTAACATACCTTGTTATATCCAAACAAGTCAGCTAACTGAAGAAAATGATGCATGAACCCCAAAAATATGGGTGGGTGGGTGGGCGGGCAATAGAGGCAGTGAAAAAAAAATGTAATTTTGATAAAATGAATACCAAACTAGTCTTGAATACACTTGTATATTGACAATTTACATTGGTACAGTACAGTACATAATGTGTGAAGTAATGTCCATGTATATAAAAAATGCATGAATTTAAGTATTGATCACATGTTATAAAATTCATGTATCAGTCAAATCCTGTGAAATCAAAAATAACATATATAAAAAATGGTAGTCCTTCATTTAATTTGTATCCCATTGTCAACAGTTAGGTGGCACTAAACAGTTCATTGTGTTGGCTTAGTTCCTCACATTATCCAGAATGTCACCAGTAGCATGTGGCTATACTTTTTTACATGCTACATGTACATTACATAAATTGGCCTAGATTCTTGTCAGCTGGAGATGGCAATCATCTTACCAATTCTACTCAGGGGCTGAATCTATTCATTAAAAATGAAAACATGAACAATTTAAAAAGTTCACAAATTGTTTGCAAAAAATCACAACTTGAGTTAACTTAACTTGATGGCCAGATATCCATGGTTTCAAAAGATTGGAAATTTAATTTGCATTATATGCTTCCAGTTGTAAGCATAAACCTTTTATCTGCAAAAAAGAAACTTTCTTGGCACAGAAAATTTATTCCAGACACTTTAGAAACAGTAACAATCCATCAGGTTCCATTGCTTTTATTTAAGTTTTGTTCCGACTTTCTTTGATGAAGGTGCCTTGTTTTTATTGAAGATTGTAGTTGGCTTGCTTAGATGAAGGGTGCACTTGTTATTGAAGTCACTGCTTAAGCAGAGGACTAGACAATTGCTGGTTTGTTATTGTAGCAACAATTTAAAATAATTGTAGAAACTTGATTGAAAATGAAATTTTATCATTTGCTTTGTATTTATACAGAACGATTGGTGCTTCAAAGGTAATCAGTTTTCTTTGAAGTTTCAGCAAAACTTTTTTCTGGTGCCTTCAGAGTTTGGTCAGTTAATGCTAGCTTGAAACACTGAATATATGAATGTATCACAGCATACAGTAATCAGGCCAGATGTTGGCATAAGCAGATTATGTTATAACAATTCACAGTTAAGATGGTTTGTTAATATGATCGAAGGATTTGTTTACGTAAAAATAGATAGAATCCAGTACATTTTATATTCAAATATGTAACTTCAAGGTCCCTTTGGGTTTCTCAATTTCAAACCTAAGACTGAATATACAAGTTTAAGCAGCCTACAATGCAATGTTACTATCCAAAAATTGCCATATGGTATATTTTGTCACCAATAAGTGAATAAAAATTATAATTTGTGACATTGGTAAATCCTAGTACGACCTCTGAATAAAATTTTTATGTTATATTTAATAGTTTTAAGAAGAATTTTTTTTTATTACAAAAAAATACATGTATATGAAATTTCAGGAGCCATCCACTTTATATTTAGATCATTTTTTAATAGAATTCATATGCAATCTCTTTAATGACAATAAACTTTTTACAATTTTTTTTCATACTATTAAAAAATATTTATCATTTGCAAGAATAAAATGTTTATATGAAATTTTGGGAGGCATGCCATGATCATGTTCTGTATGAATTGATATTATTATAGAGCATTCTATAGCAGGGTTACACTGCAATTTGTTGTAGTGATGGTCACCTCTTGTGTAACACAAAAGACATTGAAGAATATTGATAGTGCTGGCAGATGTTCAGACTTATGATGTTATGGAAAGAGTTATAAAAGGTGTATGATAATTTGTTTAATTTTAGTTTTACTTTGATAGTTTTAATGTTGTTATGGTGCATTTTGTTGGAATTTATCTGATAAAATTGTATTTAAGTGTACAATAATATGATATATGTTCACTTAGATATATAGTTGAATTTCAGAAATTGCACAGACCTAGATCTGCTGTCACAACATATTAGTAGATCTGTAGAGTTTGTTGGGAGTAATAAGTTGAAAAAACAAACCAAACAAATAGACCCCAATTTGTCAGTATAAGCTTGTAGTTGGACATGATTTATGGTTGAATACTAATAGTACATTCAACTTGAAAATTTCTAGCAATATAAATTGACTGCAATTACAGATTATTTCTTTGGTGGAGCAATGTAATCATAATCTGAGGATTAGGGGTTTGATACCCTGGTTGACTGCCTCAGTCTTTTTTGGGAAAGACAGCTTAGTTCCCATTACCTAAGCATGATATAGCTAATAATGGCTTAAAAATGCTGTTTCAATATAACAAGATTGAAAATGAGCAAAACAATCAAACCTATATGCAGGAAACTGCTTCACATCATTGGTAATTTTGTCATTGATAGATCTTATGGATACATGATTGTTAAGGGACATTTATTATCCTGTTTTTGACATTTAACGAGTACCTGTACTTGATTTGAATCTGTCCTATTTAGAGGCATTGGAAATATAATTTCGTTGTATTCAGCACAGAGTAGTTGGTAATATATTTGTCTCCCTTATAATATATTTATCTCCCTTATAATATATTTAAGAACTCAAAACTATTCTGGGACCTTTTGTTCTTGATCATGGCCTGTCAAATTTTAGAATTTGATCATAAATGTTTGTATATTGGATTTCAGTTTTATTTATGGATAAATGTTGCCCTGGACATGCATAGTGAAAACTGTACAGAATGTTTTTAACATGTAGTTTATCACATTTAAATAGCTGAAATGTCTTGTGTAATTTGTTCTGTTTCAAAATTCACAGTCTCTCTGAATTCCACAAAATGGAGCCTTTCACAAAAATTTTGTGGTAACCTTGCATACTTTACCAGTGTACCTATGTTAATTTTTTTTCTTCTCCCCATTCTGTTTGATTGTTTGCATATTTGAAAATCTACAAATAGAATGAAGTAATTAAGAAATATTAAGATTATTTGGGAATAACATTGAATCAGCTTGAAACCGGTGTAACTCATAACTTATGAAAGGAGTAAGAATATGTAGATTTTGGTCAAAATTTAGGAAAATTACAGACATCACAAATTTATTCCATATGTACACTTTCATATACATGTACATAATGCATATACATACGAAGCAATCATAAGTACCTTAATTGTTCAGTTTTACTGTTTATAACTTTATAACTTATGTTGAGATTAAATTTAAAATATTTTGCAACCATTTATTCAGTAATATTTCTGATGATGTTTTCATGACATTCATTTCAAATGTACATGTAGTTCAATTGAAAACCTACTCAAAATTTGATCTATTGGCAAGCATTTACTTAAATTTCCATATTTCCATGACGAGATACAATCCAGTCAGTATACATGGTTGATAATCTCCTAAATGATTTCTATAAATTTGAATGAAACAATTTTTGCCTTCTTCTTTTGTAGAGACTTATCTTATACCTGAGCATTTCAGCAGCTTTCATGTGTATTTCCTACTTAATGGTAAGACTTGAAAAAATCATTGCTTGATTATCTCGCCATCCCTTCTTTCCTATACTCTTCCAGTGATCCAACTTAAGAGAGGTCATCCTGCATGACACTTAGTGTATTTCTACTTTTATGACCCTTATAAGTGGCCAGTATTTTTATAAGGTCCACTTTTAATTGTCAAGGGAGAGTTCACAAAAAGGGAGACCATGGTATAAGGAGAAATCAGGGGGAAGGTATAGCTTAGTCCCCTCTGTAGTTACATTGAAACCTTTTTATTCAGGACCATCGGGGGTTCACATAATACTGTCCTTTTTAAGATATCAGACTTGATATTCAGTTTAGAAAAAGACCTATAAATATTGTCCTTCTTGAAATGTCCTGTATTTAAGCAACAGAACTTAAGACTGGACTTAAACATAATTATTGGTTTCAGTAATATGATTGGCTGAAATTTAAGTCCGGCTTAAAACTGACCAGTCACTAGCTCATTAGAATATTCAATTTCAAATTTATTCTTTAAAAGAACTCTAGCGACATCCATCCTTTTATAAGGTAAAGTTATGGGGAGTATGTAATAACAAGAAATGCTTTTATGTAAGTTAAATGAACATAACAAGAAATAAACCTTGTCTGGTAGGTTGAGTTTTATAATTTATCTGTTGATCAGGTCTACTGTAAAAAAGACAAAAATGTGAAGTAGAAAAATTATACCAGTCCTTGTGTGGCTCAAAATTATGTTTTAAAGCACTTCTGACAGGATGATCTGTGCCACTTGACATTTGTTTTTTTTATATCAATTTTTCCATTAATACTATTGTAATAGCTTTATTTTGCGCTCTGCATCAGTTGTATTTTGTCAGTTTTAGATGTGTAGGTTCTTTAAGGACATAGACATAGGTAATTGAGTGACATTGTGGATGTGCATTAAATAGCACATAAAACAGAAGAATTTTTTGCAGTTGATAATAAGTTATTACAAGGATGTGTACAGTTTATTTTAACTCACCTGCATTAGTGTTATATGTTTACCATGAGTCATCTGTTGTGTGTCATCCATTTAATATTGCAAACTACTGATTGAAAACTACTGAACCAATTTTGAAAGCAGAAAGGTTCTTTTAAAATATGTTTTTATAAGAGTATTGCAGATCTGCCATGAAATATGGCTGCTGTTATTGCTGATCTGCCATGAAATATGGCTGCTGTTATTTATTGCTGACAAAGCTGGCTTGAAGGCCTTTCAGGTTTGTACAAAAGATCCATATCTGCCATCCAAATATGGCTACTGTTCAAAAGAGCAAAGTCATTAAATGAAATCTACTTAGAAACCATGCAACAGATTTTAATGAATTCAAGAGATGCAAAATGAGGTGTGTTTTAGCTCTCTGACCAGAGTGTATGTTGACTTTTAATGCATTGTTTTAAAGTGCTATAGTAACCATAGTTATGGGTGTGTTGGTAACCTTGGATACAAGTGGGTTGGTAACATTGTTTACAATGAGAAGAAATGGGTTCATGTTAAGAAATCAGCTAAACATGAAGTGGTGATTTAGTCTGAACCATATTTTGGTTATAAGGGACACGATGCATCCCAGGTCCAAAAACTTTTCAATTTTGTTCAAATACATGTAATATACATCTGCTATCCAAATCTGCTATCCAATATAGCCATTATTACTTAAGATAGAAGAACCTTTAAATGATTTCTTAATAGGTACTGAATGTGACAGAAAACATCCTGGCAAAAAACTTTTAAAAATTTTGCAAATGGTGCACCATGCACAAAATGGCTACCATTACTAAAAATAGATCATTTTTAAGCAACTTCTTCACAGCAATTGGTCAACTGAACTGAATACATTTTGCAGATGGTAGCCTGGCATGAAGGCCTTAGGAATATTTAGAAATGCTTGTCTGTTATGGCTGCTGTCAGTAAGAATAAAAAACGAAACTTTAACAGATTTTAACAAATTTGACAACAAGCTTTCTGCCATGTGTTTGTCAAGTGTTTATAATATTGTTCTGCCATCCATATATGGCCCCAGTTTCTTGTAATAGAAACCCATGTAAATGTTTTCTTCTCAAAAACCATTCAACACAATGTGATGTTTTTGATGGAAATCAACCTTTAAATTCCTTTCATTTGAAAATGATCTGCCATTAAATATGGTCACTGTTTCTTGTACTAAAAAAACCTTCTAGATGTTTTTGTCACAAAATCCTTTCAACAGAATTTGATATATTTAACAGAAAGCATCCAGGTTTGAATGTCTTTAAATTCTATACAAATAATCCCAATATGCAATCAATTATATTTGCAGATATTAAGATATATGAACCCTCAAATAATTGCTTTTTCCCATAATCAATGAAAACACTTAAGAAATTTGACATCATCCTAAAAATTTGGATATCTTGGTCAACTGCCAGTGTATATGGGATGAAGGGACATATAAGCCAAGTAAGCAGTGTGGGATGAAGGCACATATAAGCCAAGTAAGCAGCATGGGATGAAGGCACATATAAGCCAAGTAAGCAGTGTGGGATGAAGGCACATATAAGCCAAGTAAGCAGTGTGGGATGAAGGGACATATAAGCCAAGTAAGCAGTGTGGGATGAAGGCACATATAAGCCAAGTAAGCAGTGTCAAACCAACTTGGGTTTCTAGTCATTCTTGAATGGTACAAGATTTTCATTGGTTTTGTTGGACATGACCAAATCATTTTGTCATAAAACTTTAATGTAAAAAATTAATATTTTTCAGGGAGAACTTCATCCAGATGGAGTGCTTTGTGATTTTCAGGCATGGTGGATGACATTTTTTGGTAAGGTTATATAAATATAAAGAATGTCATTTTTCTGCCCTGCTGAATGAGGTCACAGAATATGAAAATGTTTTCCATCTGTCCTACCATCCATCTGTTAACATTGTGAACACTCTAGTATCAACATTGATTATTATATTTTGAAACCGAATTTCCTTTCCAATTTCTTTGAAGTTTCCTATCAACATCTCAGATAAATTTCAGCCAAACTTTGCATACGACTACAATGATAACACATAGATCAATTTTATTATATAGTATTTGATTATATAAATGCTCTATCGTGAAATCCCACCTGTAGAACATGACCAACGACCATGACTTTTTGGAAAAGTATGCATGTAGACTATATTATGAAAAATGGAATCACCCAAAAAATATTAACACAACTGACCTTGTTTTAATCCTTTGTAACCATGACTGCTTAGGATGATATGTATGCCAAGGGCAGATTATTCAAAAAAATATTACTATGAATGACCATATTGCAAGAACAGTGCCAAACACCACTGACCTGTGACAGCTTAAAAAGTAAAGATGATTCATGGAAATTTTAAAAATTAAGGATAGCTACTGGTTTCCCCAATATTAAAGTTCATGTTTGTAGTATTATTTATTATAACTGTAAACCAGGCTAAAGTATATGTCACTAATTGCCATTGTATATCTGAAGTCATGTGAGTATCCATTGTGATTCACCATTCTTTATTCAAAGGGATAGTCAAGGAGATGTATAGTCAAGTCAAAGGTTGGTATTGCTTCTTTTGTGAAAATCTGCACAGTGCCAATAATGTCATACTGAGAAATGTTTTAACAGATTCAATGTAGCAATAAAGTACATTGTGTGTCTTGGAGTTGATCCATGATGCCTGGGTTGAAAGAGTAGTTGTAAATATTACTCACTTTATGCAATTATGAGTATGTTAGGGATTTTAATATTTCATTTTCTTTTCTTTCCATTTCAGATTGGTCTGTGTTATTGTGGGTAGTTTGTATTACCTTCAATTTGTACATGAATGCCGTTTTGGGGAAAATAACGGAGAAATATGAATGGTAATTTACATTTTATTTAGGTATTCACTAGCTTTTTAAAATAGTAGTATATTGCTAAGTGTTGTATAAAGTGATAAAAATGCATTATGAGTGTGGTGAAACCTCTATTGGAGCAGGCACCTACAAATGATTTACACTTGGTGATAAAGGACATACTCAGATGTGTATTATTTTTTTTTCCATTGTAGTGGCTGAAATTATTGTCTCTCAAATGTGATGTTTTACTTTGATTGGCCTAGAACGAGGTACAGATTTGTGTAATCTAGTTTGGGGTTGAAAAGCTGCTATTGTTATTTTTTATCTTTTTTTTTTTAGAAATTGTTTTTTTTTTTGTACATAGGAATGTAATTTTTAGATGACTGTTGAATTGAGGATTATTTTACCATGACATTCAATTTCCAGTATCAAAAGTGGACTTTACTTTTTACCTGGGGCCCCAAGTGGCTGAGTAGTCTAAAGCGCTCACCATTATGGATCATTGCCATCTCACCTCTGCCAGCGTGGGTTCAAGTCTCAGGTTCAGCTAGAGTGGGCATGTGAGAAAGCTTGCCAGTAGCTTCTCATGGGTCGGTGGTTCTTTCTGGGTTTTTTCCGGGTTCTCCCTGCACCATTTATCCTGGCTGCCATGTATAGCCTATCCTGTGCTGAAAAATGGCATTAAACCCTACAAAAACAACAACAACAACAATAACTTTTTACCTGTTCACACTTTTACTATTGTTTAGGCTTACCTGTTTACATTTGCACTATTAGGAGGCTTAATTGTTCACATTTTCTACCATTTATAGGCTTATCTGTTCAAATTTATACCACTGTGGCTTACCTGTTCACATATGTAGCATTGGTAGGCTTGTCTGTTCACATTTATACCATTGTGTAGCTTGCTTGTTTACATATTTGTACCATTGGTAGGCTTTTCCTGTTCAGATTTTCTACCATTTTATAGGCTAATCTGTTCACATTTATACCATTATGTGGCTTATCTGTTCAGATTTTTTATTGTGTAGGCTATCTTAAGGACATACTTCAGACTCTGTATGGCAATGTATTTAATGAACTCACAATAGTTGAATGCTGATATGTATTTAAATGAAGTTTACACCTAATTTTTCATTATAATGCCTATCTTGTTATCATAAGCAGAGGAAATTGTCAGTAGATGTTTTGCTGTTTCATAGTTAATCAATATTTTCAGTATACCATGTTGACTTGAACCCTAATTTTTAATTTAGGAATGTGATAACAATAATACTTGATTATGGATCGATAATGGATATGAATATTCCACCATCAAAAAAAGAATTGTGTATGAGAAACTCAGCAATGCCCAACATGAAATTGTTTCCCACCTTTGTTATTTGGCCTGCTAACCTACAACAATGCTTTAGATGATGACTCTGTTACTTCTCAATGTATTCAGGTACAAAAATTCATAAAGTACAGTACTCCCTTAAAATCTGTGTGGATTCGAGTCTAAAATTAGGCAAATGTGGATATGTGAGAAAGCTTGCCAGTAGCTTCTCGTGAGTCAGTGGTTCTTTCCACGGATTTCCCGGTTTCTTCCTCCACCATTAATACTGGCCACCATGTATAGCCTATCATGTGCTGAAAAATGTCGTTAAGCCCCAGAACAACAACAACAACTTCCTTGCTATGGGTAGTTCTATTAATAAGGTGGGATGGTATGGTCATAGATTATATTCCATTGTTTTGTAGTAATATTAGTATACAGTATAGAGAATATCTACATGTACTTTTTTGAGTAGATATAATGAAAGTGTGATGGAAGATGTGAGATTTTATGTGCTGTCAACTTTGCCGTCTATTTAAGTAACAAATGCTGTAACCAAATTTTGATTGTCACTGGTTTAATTCACAATGAACACTAATTAGTGCAAGATTTCTCCATTTTTATACGTGATCATGATTGTGATGACAGTTTAAATTGCTACTTAAACAATCTTACAACTATATGTAATTAAGGGTTTTTCTTAAATATGTGTACTATTTGTCATTGAGTGTAATAGATGCATGTTATTGTATGGGTGACAGATTATCAAATAGCAACAGTTTGTGTAAGTTTGGTCACTGACAGTTTTCATGATTCATGTAGAGAACTAATTGTAAAAAAGAATACTTCAAGTCTACTTTTAGTTGTTTGGAGTTCATTTTTAGGCATTCTTGCTGGTACCTTCTAATTTGTTACATAACTATTCTGGTAGGTCAATAGTCATGATACATTTTAAGTTCTATTCATCCTGTTTGTGAGAGAGAGAGAGTGAAAAGGAATTAAGGGAGAGATAGAGAAGGAAAAGAAAAAGACCTAAGTATGGAAATATGGTATACATTAGGACTGATATAATTACAAAATGTAAAAAGAAAATAGTTCCAAAAGTGATATCAACACTGGTGATAGAAGTAGTATCGCCTATGTGGTGAGATTAGTTGTATCACCATGGTGATATGATTTTTCTCCTATTGATATATTTCAGTATCTCGCTGTGAAATATAAAAAAACCTTGTACCAATAAGGTAGTTGTGTTTATAAGTATGGTTCCTTTGAACATCATTGTAGTAAAAGAGTTGCATATATAATTTTAAGGTCTTTTGAAGATTTTTATACTGAGGGAGTACTACATGGTTTTTTGGATTCCTTTATATTGAGGGAGTACTATATGGTCCTTTGGTGTCCTTTATAAGGAGGTAGTCCTGTATATAATTGTTTTTTTTAAGTCCATTATAGTGATGGAGTATTATATATAGTCATTATCTTTTGAAGTCCTTTATAATGATGAAGTACTGTATTTAATTGTATTATTTTTTGAAGTCCTTTATAATGAGGGAGTATTGTATATGTACTTATTTTTTGAAATTCTTTATAATGATGGAGTACTGTATGTAATTGTATTATCTTTTGAAGTCATTTATAATGAGGGAGTATTGTATATAGTCATATTATCTTTTTAAAGTCCTTTATAATTATGGATTACTGTATGTAATTGTATTATCTTTTAAAGTCCTTTATAATGAGGAAGTATTGTATATATTATCAGCTTTTGAAGTCCTTTATAATGAGGAAGTATTATATATATATATATATATATATATATATATATATATATATATATATATATATATATATATATATATATATATATATTGTGTTATCTTTTGAAGTCCTTTATAATGAGGGAGTATTGTATATAGTCATATTATCTTTGAAGTCCTTTATAATGAGGGAGTATTGTATATAATTGTATTATCTTTTGAAGTCCATAATGATGAAGTATTACATGTTCTTTTGGAGTCCTTTTTGAAAAGATTTCACTGTATAGTAAATGGATGTTCGACATCCCACATCTTTGATGTGTGATTCAGGACATAATATGGCAACACTGGATACTATGACGAAAATTAAACAATTGTTCTTCAGTTGGTCTTTCCGACATGTGACAGTTTGTGTTAAAAAGCAAGAGAAAGCTTAGTAATATATCTTATTTTCTTTTTTAATACATTATTCATTGACAGAATTAAATGTACTTATGATATGAAGTATATTTAATTTACATAAACTGAAATTATTTACATAAATTGAAATTATTATTATGTGTTTCACTGCTGTTTTGTTATCCCCACCCCAAAATATGTTCATATATACATTCACAAGTTTCAACGAGTCTTACTATGCCACATTTTGGTACATGTAGTAATCTGCAGTAATGGGCACCAACATCCATCTTATGATGAAGGACAGCTGTTTATCAGTTCAGCAGGTCTGGAAATCATAATCCTCTGAACTGTACACATTCGATGATTTCCATGTCTGATCACAAAAATCTCAAGCTCAAATTCAGCCAGAAGTTTGCTGGTTTCCATGCGTAATCATACAAACATCTCAAGATCAAACTCTTCATAAAGTTTGATGGTTTCCAGGCTGATCTCACAACAATTTCAAGTTTAAACTGAGCGGAATATTTGATAGTTTCTAATCCTGATCACATAGAATCTCAAGCTCAAATTCAGCCTAGAGTTTGATGGTTTTACACAATAACTTCAAGCTTATAGTTAGCTTATACTTGATGTTTCCCAAACCTGATCACAGTATCTCAAGCTGAAACTCACCCTATTGTTTGATGGTTTCCAAGCCTGATCATATATATCTTAAATATATTATACAGCTTGAATGTATTATACCACTTAAATATATTATACAGCTTGAATGTATTATACCACTTAAATATATTATACAGCTTGAATGTATTATACCACTTAAATATATTATACAGCTTGAATGTATTATACCACTTAAATATATTATACAGCTTGAATGTATTATACCACTTAAATATATTATACAGCTTGAATGTATTATACCACTTAAATATATTATACAGCTTGAATGTATTATACCACTTAAATATATTATACAGCTTGAATGTATTATACCACTTAAATATATTATACAGCTTGAATGTATTATACCACTTAAATATATTATACAGCTTGAATGTATTATACCACTTAAATATATTATAAGCTTATATGTATTATACGGCATAAATGTTTTATATGGCTTAAATGTGATGTAATTATGATTTTTAACATAGCTTTAACAATCTTTCAATCATATAGCTATGTCTGCGGTGTGGCAGTTTATAGTGATGTCTAGTACTGGGGCATCATGCCGCAGACATGTTGCATGATGTCCCATCCAGTCACATTATCCTGACACCAGGCTGACCAGTCCTAACACTAACCTCTTAATGCTGAGCGCCAAGTGAGGCAGCTGTTAGAACTATTTTTGTAAGTCTTTGGTATGACTTGACAAAGGGATCGAACCCACATCCTCCCGCATCCGAGGCGGATACTCTAACCATTAGGTCACCTGAGCAGTTCAGCTTATATATATTATGCAACTTAAATATATTATACACATTATTGCAAAACAAGGTTTACTACAAACATAGCAAAGTACATGATAATATATTCTTCTGTTTCTGGATGTACAACAGACATTTTAATACATTTTGATGAGAATGTGTAAAATTAAATTGCTAGCTATTGTCGTATATAATTCAGGTTACTTGTGCTTTGGAGAATTTGTTCGATACACATGATTGTTGGTAATGTTGCAATTCATTTTCTTCCTATTTGACTTAACATTTTATCCTTCAGTTTCATTTCTGCTCAATAATGTCTGAAGGACAACTGACTGAAGATTTACATTAACAAGACCTAGTTTTAATTTTTAACATGGGTCTGTTAATTTTTTTACATCATGATAGTGATGGAGGCATCCTTGATACATGTATATGTGTCTGATTTTATTTCTTCTTGTGTGCTTGTTAATTTGTATTTGAATCACATTCAGAGTAAAAATGCTTTATTTTTCTCCTCAGGTTGTATCACCTTGTCTGTTGGAGCACATCTCTCCTGTTTTCTTGCTTGCCATTTATTGGGGACCACTATGGACCTGCTGGTGCCTGGTGGTAAGTTATCTCCCTTGATACATTGCACTCATAGTTTCCATATAGGAGTAAGCCTGGACTGATCATTTGCTTGAGAAGTAAAACAATCAAACTATGTATTAGCAGTCAAATGTCCAAAAGGGAATAAAATAAAGAAATAGTGATTTAGGGGTAGAAAATCTCTAAATAAGAATCACTCCCCCTGTCAAACAAATACTACAAATCCATCCACTCAGTCAAACATAAAATCCATTCTCCCAGTCAGGCAGATACTAAACATCCACTCATCTAATAAGGCAAATACTGAAACTCAACTCATTAAGCTGCTAGTACCATTTTATAAGTCCTTGGTATTAATCAGCCAGGGTTTGAACCTGTGACCTCTTACATCCAAGATGGATGCTCTGACCTCTTAGGCCACCAGAGTGGTCAATCCCTTTTTTTATGTTAGTAAAATTATATGTATAAAATACCTCGTTATAAGATATTATACCCTGTGACTCCCATGGATGGCAATATGACAAGTAAATACTGTAATATACAATAAATATTCATTCCATATTTTTTACTTGCAGTTGGATTAAAGATGATTGGCAATGGAGAGTGGGAATGTAAGTTTTTAATGTGTAATTCTATTTTCAAAGTTTTTGTAACTTTATCTTCAACTTCTCCCTTAATAAGACACAATTAAGGTTAATTTTACACCCACCCCACTACATTTGTCTACCAAAATGTGGCTTAGATGCTTGATAATGATTTAATTAAAATGTTGTCTGAAGACATACTATATTAAATTATATAAAGATAAATGCAGAACGTGAACTTTCACATAAGTAAAATACATTATATTGAACTGAACTAAACATTTCTTTATTCCTCTTATCCGTGATTTTATGATTACATTTCATACCATTCATTGACAATAATGTTCATGTCTGGTCATCATTACATTGTTTTCTATTTTTCCCTTGAAAAGAATAAAACAGAAGTATCCATAGCTTGCGTTAAATGTATACTTACAGTTATTTTGTTATCTGAGTTTTTGATGGGTGACTACAGCTGGCATTGGCTGCAGATCATTTGCTTGAAGTCTAGTTATGAGGCAATAAATTTCAATCAATTTCCATTGATTCAAGCCCACCCAATCTACTTTATCCTTCTGAGGTTTTTTTTTTGTTTGAAGGAATTCCAATATTTCAAATTCCACTTGATGTTGTTGTTGTTGTTGTTGGGCTTAATGCCATTTTCAGCACAAGATAGGCTATTCATGGCGGCCAGTATTAATGGTGGAGGAAGAAACCGGGAAATCACCGGAAAGAACCACCGACCCACGAGAAGCTACTGGCAAGCTTTCTCACATATTTACATTAGCCGAATCCTAGACTCGAACACACACAGACAGAGGTGAGATGGCAGTGATCCGTAACGGACAGCGCTTTAGACCACTCGGCCACTCGGGGCCCCTCAAATTCCACTTGAAATATGCAGTATTTACAACATTAAAATGAAAATTCTGAAATTTAGTTGGACTTTGGCAACTGAAAGATTATACAATCTGTAAGCTGAGTTGACTTGCTGCTCAGAGTCTGTATTTGATTGTTCTACTAATTATTCCTAACAACCTGCATAGACCTATATCAGCTGTCACATTATATGAGGGTAGATCTGGGTCAGTGCATTTTGCTTTGGATTTGACTTCTAAGTGAGTATATACAGTAATCATATTCTTTCATATAAATGCATTCACAAATTATTTGCCACCTATTTCATCATAATTCAATATTTTTTTTCTTCAAAACTAACATCCCATAATTTGAATAAAATGTTGGTCTTAGTTCTCAGTGACACTGAAATCCGCATAGAAGTACATAAGCTTTTCATTTTTGGAGGCATAAAAATTCCAATAGCTCAGTCATTGATACATAAAGATTATGTCTGCAAAGTTCTGTTTTACTTGATCTGTTTCTTTAAAATGAGTATTAGTCATGTAGTGTACAAGCAAAGTTCAATTGATTGCAATGGGATTTGGCATAGCTGCATAAAAGATAGGTAGATTTAGATACCTGTAAATCAGTTAATTACTTCAATTTTCATAGAGTAAATAAAATGGTAAAATTACAATCAATAAATTTAATTCATATAACAAGAGTAAGTTCCCTTAATGGAAGTATCACGTGATTTCCTGTGTAGTTCACTAAATAAAAGAAAGCAACTGGAAAGTAATGTGTTTTGTTAATATTGTAAATAGGAACAACTACAAAGATTACATTGATCATTGGATTATGACATGAATAACAACATAAAGTCTAAAGTAAATTTAAAATGTACATATTAAAAATATTTGTTGTTAACTTATTTGATATGATCATTTCCTTTGAAGCAATGATTGTTATGAAAACATACTAAGCAAATGGGGAAAAAAATCAGTATCTACCATGCAGTACAGTTATTTGATATTGCTGCCACAATGAGAAACAGGGAATTGTTTGGTTCTCCAAAGCTATCATTTAACAGTCACTTCAATAATGCATGCACCCTTCATTAAAGAAAGCCAACTTCAATCTTGAATAAAAGCAAAGAACCTTTCTAAAATGGAAGTCCATACTAAACTTGAATAAAAGTAATAGAATCTGAATGATTGTTTCATTTTTGAATGTGAATGTGTTGTAAAAGTTTTTTTTGCAAAAAATAGTTTATGCTTTTGAACTGAACAAATGGCGGCTAAAAACACAAACTAACTTTTACCTACTTGGTACATAATGAAAAGTAAATGTGCTTCATCATTTGCTTCATGATTTTTGTCCCTGAATTCAGACCTATATAACCTGTGACAATAATGTGTTTGCATATTTTCAATGGAATAACTTCTATTGTAGATTCAATATTTGTTTTAAGATTCATAGGTATATAAACAGTATACATGTATATGTACCAATGTGTGGTTGTCTGAATAAAGTACAGCATTATATATATTCCATCTCTATTTTCACTATAGGTGTATTTCTCATGTAAGACAGTAACTGTGAAAATGAAGCATGTATTATTGTGCCTGCGTTCATTACCTACCCTGCCACCCTGCAAATTAATTTTTTGGGGTACATGCATCATTTTCTTCAGCTTCCTGACCTGGTTGCTGATAACACAATTTTGGGTCTATAACACGGGTCAGGTTCTTTGGCTCCCAACTACAGTATTGTAGGGTCACACAGTAGAATGAAATCAACAGTTCATGCTTGTCACATCAGTTGTTTTTGCAATGCTTGATTAATTGTAGCTACAGAAGTTATATCTGCAGGAAAAGAAATAAGCAGTTTGAGAGCTAGAACAAATAAATGGAAAGTGCATTACATTTCAGACACGAAAATAAATTTTTTGTGAAGAAATATGGCTCAATGCAATTCACATCTCTAAGAACTTATTTCTCCTTACTTTCTAGACATTCATTGATAAAGCCACTATGATACACTGCAGAATTGAACTCACTTTATGGTCAGATATGGTCAAATAGTTTCCAGCCAAATTTTACTCCCAATCATTTTAGGCTGATGGTATTTTTTATGATCAGTCAATGAAAATGATGTGAATTTACCAATAGGAAAGTGAGGTGTTGTGCTGAAGAGTTAATGTTCAAAGCTTCAATTCGGGGGTAATTATGGCATATAAGAAAATTAAAATTTTCTTTTTCTGCTTAAATACCATATATATATTTCATCTTATGGTGCCGTAAATGATATATTTTAACTCGTGGTTTTGCCACGCATAAAATTTATTGCTATTCATATCTCACAACTCAATGTATATGGTATTAGCCTGTTAACATAGAAAATAACATATTCTCTCTCACTCTGAGATTTAAACAGCAATGATGATAAATATTTTGCAAGAAATATTTATTTTTCGGACTCATTTTTTTCAGTTACAAATGATGATTTGACACTGATAAGACCGTGATGATGGCTTCTTTTCTTAAAGTCAGATATAGTGCTATGACAAAAAACGTGGCTGGAAGCTAACTTAGTTATTGTGATGAAACTGGGTTGTACATCTCATTAGTCTGTTTCATAGAATGAGTTAGAAGAAGAGCACTATTTTAGTGGGTCATACTTCATGTCTGCGGCATGATGCCCCAGTGCTAGACATCAATATAAACTGCCACACTACAGACATCGTAGCAATATGACTGAAAAATTGTTAAAGCTACGTTAAAAATCATCATCAAATAATGTGTGTTTGGGAATAGCCTCTTTAAATATTGACTTATAATAATTTTGTATGTTTCAGATGGTATGGTCCGCTGATTGCTTTGATTCTTTTGATGTTTGTGGTATATGTCTACATGTCCTGTACTCTCAACAGAAGGGTCAGTATGCTAGGGGTATTGTTGTTGTTGTTTGTGGTATATGTTTTTATTTCCTTGTCTCTCAGCAGAAAGACCATTATGCAGAAAGACTATTATATTGATTTTTGTTGTTCACGATATGTACATTTACTGTATTCTTAGGAGAAAGAAACGGTATATCAATTTTTTTTTATGTCATATGTCTACATTTCCTGTTTTTGGGGCTTAAAGGTTAGTATGTTCATTTTGTTGTTGTTTGTGGTATATATCTACATGAAGTGCATTCTTCGCAGAAGAGTCAGTATGCTAAGGGTATTTTTGTTGTTTGTGGTATATGTCTACGTTTACTGTTACTTCAGTAGAAGGAACAGTATATTTCTATTTTTATTTGGTTGTGATATAGTCCACATTAGCTTCTGTTTTTATGCATATATAAATTCATGATATGTTGGAAAAAATCTGAATTTAATTGATTAAAAAAATCAAATGTAATCTCTGTCCTTTAAATTTTCCCTTTGTTATATCTTTTGACTAAAAATTTGCTACTGGGAAAATATTGCAATTTTCTAATGAAAGTTTCAGTTTGATTTTGTTAAAGGATTAGGTTATGAACATGTATATAATAATATCTATTAATAAAAGCCTACATCTAACAGTAGATTTTTATAAAGATGTTCACAGAAAGTTTATTTTCTTTTACTATATGCTTAAGTATGAAATTTAGAAACTTTTTGGCAAAATTATTTTCATCATTTTTCATTCCTCTATTTTCACATGTGAAAAATATATTAGTTGCATTTTCATATGAAAATATATAAAGCTTGATAGTTTATACATACAGAAGCCATACCTACTATAAGATAAAAGAGCACTCAGTGAGCTGGAACAAATCAGACTTGGAATTTAAATTTTGCTGAAGAAATTTGACTCAGTGCCATTCTCATTTTGGTGAAGTTTATTTACCCTAATTTCCTGGACAATAATAATAGCACACAGAAGCATTGCTGAACCAGACTTGCTTTGCAGTCAGATATAATCAAATAGTTTACAGATGTAATTTACTGACACAGATTAGGTCAACTCAGTCCTACTGGACTCAAAATGGTTGCTGACATTGATACAATTGGTGAAAATTAGGCAAATTTACATAAAGTGGGTGGAGTTTTATGCTGAAGAGTGTTTAATCTTCTGAGCTTAAATTCTGGAGGAAGTTTGGTATGTAATAAAAATTTTTTCCTGAGTAGATACCTGATATATGTAATTTTTGGTGCCAAAAGATATTTATATTTAACTTGTGACTTTGTCACTTGTTAAACTACCATGTTTTTCTGTGACACAATGAAATATATCCAATATAAACAGAGAAAAGTAAAATTCCACAATTTCTAATTTTAAATCAACATAAAAGTTAAGAAATAGCTAAATATAGCATTTTTTATTTATTCATCTGATATTTTTTTTCATATCTTAATCCCACTATTCTCTTTGAAATCATTTTATTTATTGCACAATATATATTTAATAAAAAAAACATAAATGGAAATGTCTGTGATTCTGTGATTGTTCATCGAGGAACCCACTTTTACTAACATCACATCAATGTTCATTAAGTGATCACACAAAGGTTTACTAAGTGACCACACAAGGAGTACTAATTTTCAGAGGCAAGTTGCCAGTAGTATTGCAGTCCACAGAGGTGCTCCTTAGTTGGAGGAATACATTTTATGTAACAACCCTCATGGTGGATCAATGCTTGGATGAGGCATGGTGGCCTCCTGCTCATGTAGTGTAATGTTCAGAATAAAGCCAATTAGATTTCCTTATTGATTACCATCACTCATTTTACATTTGCTTACTGTGTCTCGGTATTCTCCACACCACATGTTGATGTTTCCCTGACCCAAGCAAGCTACTCATTTACCTGGGGACAAGTTTTCTGGCCAAGGGACAAGTTTTCTGGCCAGGGGACAAGTTTTCTGGCCAGGAGCACTGTTAGAATGGTGCCTTCATACCAACAACAGTTCAGAGAAACTTGGCAGATTTTCTGGTAATTATTCAATGCTAGGCAGCTGGTAACTTTATCAAATTAAAACTAACACTATGCAACCATTTGTATGATGTTGCATACATGGATATGTCTCATTGGCAATAGCAGTAAATTGTTCCTATTGATTTTTGTCCTTTCATTACTTTTTAGTAGCTAATTGCAAATTATTGAACCCTGTATATTTTTTTTCATTGCTCTTTATTTGTGCACTGGAGGTTTATGCAGTGTTTTTGGTTGGTTCTGTTTTTAGTAACAAAGACATCCTGGCTGTTACAATAAGCTTTATTAGATCATGGAAAGAGACACATTATTGTATTATAGAAACAATTTAATTTATATCACTAAGCAAAATAGAGCTAATATTAAATCACAACATAAATTTTGAATGCAGTATGATAAATTTAGGGACATATATTTCTTGAAAAGATACACATGTACTGAGTTATGGTTAACCAACCTTTATTTCCTTTAGTTGCTGCTTTAAAACTTAATTCTTTTTCACTGATACAAATCTGAAAAGTTGACAGAAATTATTTTACTTATTCTACAGGTTGCCAGATGGGAAGGAATGTATGATCCAGATACAGAGAGAAGCAAGGTTTGTAATATATGCAAATTATCATTAAATATAAAGCAAACAAGCAGAATTATGCCAATTTTTCAATTCTGAGAGTTATGGTTCATTTGCTATTGAAGTATATAAATCATTTCTTGTGTTCTCTCTCTCTCTCTCTCTCTCTCTCTCTCTCTCTCTGTCTGTCTCTCTCTCTCTCTCTCTCTCTCTCTCTCTCTCTCTCTCTCTCTCTATATATATATATATATATATATATATATATATATATATATATATATATATATATATATATATATATATATATATATATTACTGTAGATGGATTCCATCTTGTTATGCCTGGATTCGAGATGTTTTGCCATCTTTCTATGCAAGGATTCTGTGTGTCTTGGCATCTCACTATGCATAGATTCCAGGTTTCTTGCCATCTTGTTATGCCTGGATTCCAGATGTTTTGCCATCTTTCTATGCAAGGATTCTGTGTGTCTTGGCATCTCACTATGCATAGATTCCAGGTTTCTTGCCATCTTGTTATGCCTGGATTCCAGATGTTTTGCCAGCTTTCTATGCAAGGATTCTGGGTGTCTTGGCATCTCACTATACATGGATTCCAGGTTACTTGCCATCTTGTTATGCCTGGATTCAAGGTGTCTTGGCATCTTACTATGCATGGATTCTGGGTGTCTTGGCATCTCACTATGCATAGATTCCAGGTTTCTTGCCATCTTGTTATGCCTGGATTCTGGGTGTCTTGGCATCTTACTATTTTAATGTTTTCTTGATCCATTTAAGGTCAACAATTTTATGTAAAGGTTCATCTCAGCCTAGCACATGACCAAATGAAAACTAAGCCAGGAAAATAGAACATATTTATTTATACAAACTTTGGAATCACACAGTACAATCATATTATACAGGTATATTAGAGTGACTTTACATTACTTCACAATGTATACATTACAAAACATATCATATTTATTTGTGGATTGTAAGGTTAATAATTCCCTTACTTTGCTTTCCTACACATAAATATTTTGTATCTGCTTTGGGATTTGTACCAAGGATTGTAAAGAATATTTTTCGAAATTAGTGTGCTTCCAAACAGGATAAATTATAATAATATTAAAGTGCTATGGGTTGTTTACTTCAATAATACCTGAAACATTGCCATAGTCATGGTTTAGTGTCTTTACTTTTATCACAACCACTATGTCAGTGTTTCAGTGTCCGAAAAGCAGCTTTCATCTGTTGATATGGATGTCTTTATATACAAATTTGGTAGGTAATGGAAGCTCAGTCAACCAGTCGAAGCACATAATGCATCCCACTTTGTCACATAATTCCAGTACTTCCACACTGGAGATTGTGGTACTGACATCACAAGGCATAATGCAGCTGAATTTTTAAAAATTAAGCATGTTAATCATACATATTTGAAAGAGATACATTGATGCTGAAATAGTATGCATCAAGGTAACTAAATATTATAATAAAAAAACATTAAATGTTCAGTGTGTTGTAAAAAATGTATAGCAAGTTTCTAAAGCATGGCAGCCTTTGGATTTTTGAGGGAGTCTTCATTCTTCTCACCATCACAACACCTCACAAGGGAAGTATGTATTTGTGGGACTTTAGTAGGAAATATAAGCACATATGACTAAAAATTTGCATGGAGTCCAGGTGTCTTGCCATCTTGTTATGCATTGATTCAAGGTGTCTTGCCATCTTGTTGTGCATTGATTCCAGGTGTCTTGCCATCTTGTTATGCACATATTTCAGGTGTCTTGCCATCTTGCTGTGCATTGATTCCAGGTGTCTTGCGATCTTGTTATGCACAAATTCCAGGTGTCTTGCCATCTTATTGTGCATTGATTCCAGGTGTCTTGCCATCTTGTTATGCACATATTCTAGGTGTCTTGCGATCTTGTTATGTATTGATTCCAGGTGTCATGCCATCTTGTTATGCACATATTCCAGGTGCTTTGCCATCTTGTTATGCAATATTCCAGGTGTCTTGCCATTTTGTTATTCACATATTCCAGGTGTCGTGCCATCTTATTGTGCATTGATTCCAGGTGTCTTGCCATCTTATTATGCATTGATTCCAGGTGTCATGCCATCTTGTTATGCACATATTCCAGGTGTCTTGCCATCTTGCTGTGCATTGATTCCAGGTGTCTTGCGATCTTGTTATGCACATATTCTAGGTGTCTTGCGATCTTGTTATGAATTGATTCCAGGTGTCATGCCATCTTGTTATGCATTGATTCCAGGTGTCTTGCCATTTTGTTATTCACATATTCCTGGTGTCTTGCCATCTTGTTCTGCATTGATTCCTGGTGTCTTGCCATCTTGTTCTGCATTGATTCCTGGTGTCTTGCCATCTTGTTCTGCATTGATTCCTGGTGTCATGCCATCTTGTTATGCACATATTCCTGGTGTCTTGCCATCTTGTTATGCATTGATTCATATTATGCCTGGATTAAAGATATCCTGTCACCTTGTTATTTCTGGATTCAGGTGTCCTTTCAACATGTTATGCCTAGATTAAAGGTTTTATTGCTACCTAATTATATTATACATGGATTCCGTGTGTCTTGCCTGCGACTTAATGATGCAATTTACAGGTCTGACACTGTTTTCTGGAACACTTTTTTTTTTTTTTATACACCAGCTTCAAAAAGTCGGATGATATTGGATTTGGTCAGCCTGGTGTCAGAATAATGTGACTGGGTGGGACATGATACTACATGTCTGCAGCATGATATCTAGTACCGGATACTATTATAAACTGCCACACTGCAGACATAATAGTGATATGACTAAAATTGTTAAAGCTGTGTTAAAAATCCAGATCACACACACACCTATTGATAAATAGCTGAGAAACTGAGCAGGCTCAAATTTCAGAATATTGTTTCTTTTCCTTCTTCCATTAAAATGTACTATAGGTGAATCTAGGGATAAAAGTGTCATCTGCTTACACAATTTGTGAAATATACCATATGTCATGGGTCTAATATTCATATACTTTAATTTATTGCCACCAAATTTATACAGAGTTTGCATCTTAGGATAAAGGTATACTGCACACTGTAATCCTGTTAAGGCACCTGTTTCAATATCTCTTTACCTTTTGTTGGTATAACTGGAGTATAATTGAATCTTTTGATGAATATGTTACACACCAAAATCTAGTCGATGTGATCTATTTTTCTGTTTTATTTAATATTAGGTTACAAGTTGTGAATGGGCTTTTATTCCAAAGAATACCTTTTTGTGCTAAGTTACACAGGTAGAATATTAGGTTGAATTTATGTCATGTACAAAAGTGTGTTTCTGTGGCATACATGCATTAAAATATTCTACTTAATTTTACTTTTATTTTCAGCAATTATTGAGAGATGACATCAAGCCGTTAAGAGCATATCCCTTTGTATACCTGGCTGTCACCATATTTCCACTGGTCAACAGGTATGTA
The DNA here is from genome assembly GCA_016746295.1 of Potamilus streckersoni. Lineage (NCBI taxonomy): Eukaryota > Metazoa > Mollusca > Bivalvia > Unionida > Unionidae > Potamilus > Potamilus streckersoni. Next base: position 3,617,743 of record JAEAOA010002053.1, read on the forward strand.
GCAAATCAGCCTCTGTTTTGTCCTTCAAATATGTTCCCCAATCACATTACGTTAGGAATATTAGCTACCAGCCCTACTAAAAGATGAAAATCGTCTTATTGCCTGTTTTTAGATAGCCAAAGGACAATAACTCTTGCCCATTACCTTTCCTTGATACCATCAGGCGTTGCAAGTTTTTTAACTTCACTTTGTTCTCAGACACACACAACGTGATAGCCTTCAACAATCCAGCCCATTTTGTGTTCCTATGGGCCCATTCAATGTTCATTTTGTATTTATAACGCAGATTTATAGATGTGCTGCAGGTTGTATACATTATTTTACAATTTTTACCAATATTTTGAGATATTTGTCGCACATTGATGCTACGTCTTGTAGGACCACTGCCCCATCTTGTTATCATTGACCTTACACAAGGTCATTATGGGTTAGCATACATTTGACTTTATTCGCTTACTCTGTCCACTATGGAGCTTTTGATGGCGTATTCTGAAGTGCTGCTTGATAGTTATGCTTAATTTATTCATATTTCATTCAGTTTTGATAGAATTATTATTGACCGAGCATGCAACATAAGTTTTAACCAGAGACATAGGTTTCTGATGTGACATTTAACTGATCTGTTAGTTACGTGTGTTTTTAGCACCCTTGTAATTTCTCATGTTACAAGATTAGTTTGTCTTGTTTTGTTTTATTATATTTCAATTAAATGTTCTACAGGCCACTTCAGAGCATGAAAGTTTACCATTACTCCTGTTTTGTTTATGTTATGTTTACATGATTTCTGTTATGCAGAATCTATAACATGCGGTTACGATAGTGCTTTGTTTCAGGGACATGTAATTTCTACATAGGTGTGTTTCTTGTATCCGAGTATGGTAGCCTACCACGAATCTGGTTCAGTTTATAGTATGTGCACATTGTCCCTTCTCTATTAACTGTGCTTTAGCTTAATATAGGACATATATTTATGATGTGACATCTTTACGGGTCTGTTCATTACGGCAGTGTTTTAGCTACCTTCTAATTTCAAACTTTACTAGATTCTGCTTTGTGTCTTTTGTGTTTTTTCTGTGGAATATTTACCCAACTGATTTCTATGTAGTTTCAAAGCATGGAAGTCTGTCATGACTCCTGCTTTGTTATGTTATGTAAGCATTGTTTCTGATATACAGCGTCTATAATATGTAGTATGGACTGCCGAGTTAGATGATTTATACAGTGAGTTAGTTTGTCACATACTTTATTTTCTCTGATCTTATGTAATTTCAGGAGGAATGTTGACTAGTCTCAGTAGCAAGCCTAGTGGGGGTTACTTGAATCACCTTCCACCCCTTCCGCATGGAACCAACACATACCATTATGTCAGGGGACCATCTGTCATTGGATAAGATTCATCAATTGGAGGGTTCAGTTTTTCTTTAGATACCATAAGGATTCATAGCCCAGAATAGAATACCATATGTTGTTAACCAACCAGTGACACTGCTCAGTGTTCTTGGACACATTCTGACATCATGGCAGATTTGACATTGGGCATAATAACAATTATTCAGAGTTGTTAGACAATTTGATTTCCAGCAACCAAATGTGACATTGGGCATAATAAAAATCTCTCAGATTTTTTAGACAATTTGATTTCCAGCAACCAAAATCTTTAACAATGGAATTTCTCATGGCTTCTAATTTGGCTCAACTCAAGCAAGTTTGAAACCTCTTGCTCATGCTTCACTAAAGTTCCTATCATGCAGGACATGAGTTCACATGCAAGATCATTGAGCCCTTTCAGTCAACATGCCCTTTCAGTCAACATGCCCTTTCAGTCAACATGCCCTTTCAGTCAACCCGAACTATCTTCTATTCAGTTCAGATTGTTCAGAAGTCCTCATAACACAACCAGGCCTAGTTGCCAAGAATCAGTTGCCATCCATAGGTCTTTCCCATAGATAAGTTTTGAGAGGCAGACATGCAAGATCCTGTTTGCACCCTCAAGCACTACTTTAGATGCACAGAGACAAGTCATGGCACAAGCAATGCTTCTTCTCATGTGGCTTACTGCTTCGAAGTTTTGAGCAATTTCTATGGGATAGAACACATGATATCACGCCTCATGCCCTTTATTCCTGGCTGAAGGGGGTCATTTGCTTAGTGTACTCGGACATTTCACCAGATCAGAGTAGCCTCATGTTTGCGTAGTCAAACACTACTTAGACACACAGAGAAGTCAAGACATGCACAAACATCACTTTCTTCCTGGTCAAGGTCGGAAAATAAGGCATCACGTATCAAGCAGAAAGCAAATATTTAAAAAGTAAATTATATTTCTCTGAGAAAACTTAACCAATCATATTACTTAAGAACCATCCCAACCACCCAATCCTTGTTAAGGAGTCATGGTACTAATTCAACTCCCATAGTAAATATTTGGAAACACCATCATATTTAAAATTCAATAACTTAAAATTTCTGGGTACTGATGATCAGGCCTATATTTCTCTATGCACAACTATCCTTGGTGCAAAGTCACCTGAAGTCTGTTACATAAGGACAAGAGACAGATTTGAAAAAGCTATGCAAAGTTCCTATAATGCTGACATTGCTGTTGGGGACAGTAAGCCCATGTGTAAACTGGTGCGGTCCAAGTCAAGAAGTAAGCTGGAGGCAGATAAATTTGTGGAAAGGTTTGTGATGCCAGGTTAAGTCCATATTTCTATGCAATATTCAGACACTGATATAATTTATCGTTGCAAAAACTACTTGGTAAATTTAAGTAATAGAATTGAGTTGCATACGAAAGATGTCTAATACAGTAGTTCCCAACATTTTTATCGCCGCAGACCGGTCAACATTTGATAATTTTACTGCGGCCCGCTGAGGGGTAGGGACGTTGATTGTTTATATTTTAGATTGTTTTAATTTAATAATTTTAATTTAATTGTATTTAATCATGCCTTCAAAATAAAATATAGTTACACCAAAAAATGAATATAAAGTGATTTAACATTTTAACTCGCTTGAATGCTAAATCAATGAGAACCCTAAACTTGTTACTTTACAACGAGACGGTTACATCTGGGTGTAATAGGAGAATATGTGTGTTGCTTATGTCCATTTTATTCCGTTGTATTTACTTTGGTTGCTGTCACTGCAGAAAACCCGCTTCACACAGATAGGATGTCAGAAATGGCAATAGGGATTTAAGTGCAGTGGTGGCAGTCTCGGTATTCCACCATGACTTTAATCCAGAACACCAACAGAGTTGTTGTCTCAAAAGTAGTTTTAAGGCTGCCATCTTTTGCAATCTTCAGCAGTTGATTTTCTTCTTGCACAGACATGCTAGATTTGCCTGGTTTGTTGACAAATGGGTCGCGGATCCTTTACTTATCAGTTTGTGGATCTTTTGTGGTTGGGAAGTAGCACCCAAACTCTTTTAAAAGCAAAGACAGGCGATCGTTCACCAACTGAGAGAATGAATGCTCAGGCTCAGTCTCGCCTAAAATCCCCGCTAATGTCTGAAACATGTCCAAAATGCCTCTGTTCACGCCTCTCCCCACAACTCCAGTTTGGCTTTAAATGCAGCTACTTTGTCTGCCAACTGAAAAAAGGTTGTCATTTTCCCCTGAAGGGACAGATTGAGTTCATCGAGCAGGCTGAATATGTCAAACAAGTAAGATAGTTTTGTGACCCATACCTTGTCACTAAAATGTGCGGCCAGCAGTGACTTCTTTTCTGAGAGAAATCTTTGCAATGGCTCTCGTAATTCAAATACTCTGGTTAGCGATTTTCCTCTGGACAACCATCATTTTTTCTGTGTATAAGTGAAGGCATCTGTGCTCTGCGTCCATCTCCTCACAAAGCTGCTGAAACAGACGCAAGTTAAGGACATGAGATTTGATGTGGTTAATAACTTTAACGACATCAATTAATATGCTGTTAAACTCCGGTGACATTTATCGGCTTGCCAGAATTTCCCTGTGATTGATACAGTGCATAGATTCATTTTCATGTGCAACTTCCTAATCTGAGCAGTTAAACTTGACAGTCTTCCAGTCATGGCAGCAGCTCCGTCTGTGCATATGCCGACACAAAAGAAACCATTTCAGTTGTCCTGATAAAACCATCCAGGGACTTGAACAGTTCTGCTCCAGTGGTGTTGGTTGGCAAAGATAGAACACATAATAAATCCTCCTGATATAGATATCACATATAAACAAGGAGGATTGCCTTGTTATCAATATCTGTAGATTTGTCAACCTGGAGTGCATACCAAGGTGATGTATTAATTCTCTCCAACAATTTTGTCTCAATTTCTTTGGCTATTTCCTCACCTAGTCGCATTACTAGCCGTCAAAGGCACATGTACTATCTTTTTCACAGCAGCCTCTCCTAGAAGTTCATGGCAAATGTCTTTAGTGGAGGGCAGGATCAATTCTTCACCGATAGTGAATGCCTTTTTAGCCTTAGCAGTACAGTTAGCTATCAAATATGATTATCTCAGTGCATTCCTGTCTTTTTCTTTCAAAAAAAGTCAGGGGTTTGTCTTTTAATCCAGGGTGTTTGGGGTTCAAGTGGCGAAGCAGTTTTGAAGGTTTCATTGCTTCATTAGAGAGCTGGTCGCCGTAACCTATGCAGAACGGGGTTGGTGTGTGGGAATTACCTGTCCGATAAAACCATATTTCAAGTAGGACTCATGGTATTGTCTGTTAAAAGTTTTGTTTCTTTGATGTTGAAGGCTCTTCTTCTGTCTCTTCACTGGGCATTTTCTTTTTCCTGAGGAAACTTTCTAACGACGTCTGTTTTGTACACATTTTTGCTAATTTTTGGGTTAAATTTGAGTACACACAATATATACGTACACCAAAGACTCTTAAACAAGTACCGGTGAACAGAGAGAAGAGTGATACACACCTTCTCTCCACCAAAGCTGCTCATCTTCAGACGTGACCTAAAACCTCCCTGATATCACAATATGTTGCACATGCACGGTATTGGTGCGGCTTTAGGTCACGTCTCTCAGCTTCTGGTTAACCTCTCATCCATGGCAAGTCACACAAACCCAAGAGAAATGCTCCACAGTAAATAAAATGGAAAAATTTATGTTCCTTGGGCGGCCTGGTACCATTTTATCCATGCCCCAGTACCAGTCTGTGGCCCGGGGGTTGAAGACCACTGGTCTAATACATAAATTTATACCTACATTTACCCAAAACTCATAAAAGGAAAAAGCCTCAACATTATTATTGTGGCTGCTTTCCACATCAAGCAGTGTTAAATTACTGTTCAATATAAAGCTGAATAAAATAATTGAATTACTGAACAAAAGAGAAAGAAAGAAAACCTTGTATTCACTGAGTTACAAAGGGGAGGTAACATACCTTGATTTGTCATACCATGTAGCAAGCTCTAATTTGCAACTATATGATTCTTTGCTATCACTTTAAGTTAGTGCAGAGCAATGTTGCCTATATAAAAAGCTTTGTCAAATCTGAAACCATATTTCTGACATGAAGCTTGTTTTCATCTATTCACATCAACAGATCTGAAAATATTCAGTGAGAGAGAGAATAGTACATTGCGCATGTGTGTTGAGTATCAGCTAGGTAAATCTACAATGTTAAAAACAAAATTAAACAAGAACACTAAGAAAGTGGAGTCAGTGAATCAAAAGACAAAATGCAGCTTACCAAAGTATACAGGTATAACCTTTAAGAGAAACTTCCATGGCAGGGTTCATAGTGCTGCCCATAACTGCAACCATGGACATGGAGAATCTCTTGTTAAGTTGTGTCAATCTATCAGTTGTCCGATTTCAACTTACAATTCTGTGACACAACATCTGTAAAGCAAGTAATATATATATATATATATATATATATATATATATATATATATATATATATATATATATATATATATATATATCAGAAATAAAATGTATAAAGCAAGTATATAAGAGAAAAAATGTGAGAAAAGGGCATTTCTTTACAAACTCTTGAGAAATATCAAGAAGAAAAGAATTATGACAAAGGCAAATTAATGTGTGCTATGGCTAAAATAAAAAACAAGCAAAATATGAACATTATTATCATTAACCACCTAAATTTTAGTACATTTCTACAGGTTGAGGCAATGTGGCATGTGCAGTTTTATGCACAGTCCTTGCTTTCTACAATGCTTTCTGCTTTGATCTACTGAATGTGTCTCTAAAGTTAAATGATCAGTATTGTTACAAAGGCGATTGTGACATAAGTGGATTACATTTAAAATCTCTTCCCCACCCCCTTTTTGGGAATTGATGCATATTTATAAATAGTATTTAACCATATAAGCCAATCTGTGGGCACCAACATATAAAATTTTGTCATCAGGCCATACAATTCTCTCTTTCTCATAGCCTGAACTATCTACTGCCCCTGTCCAGTGTATACAACCCTTCCTATCTGTGTTTTGTATAGAATTTTTCTCCAAAATCACATGCAAACCATGATAAAAGAACTCCATTATGATTGTCATATGTAAAAACCACCAAAATGATACCCTGACTGCACGTGGTAACCATGGAAACAGCATGCTCTTATTATGGCATGGGTCACATATAGGAGTCACGGTACTAATTCAACTCCCATAGTAAACATATGGAAACACCATCATATTTAAAATTCAATAACTTAAAATTTCTGGGTACTGATGATCAGACCTATATTTCTCCATGCACAACTATCCTTGGTGCAAGCTTCTGTGTGGAGAACACCATATGAGCCATGGCATTTTCTTGATCTACATGTGCATGAAGTCCATGTTATTGATTCAGCACCAAGCGAATCAAGTGCTACTTTCATTATTGAGTAAATCCTAAGTCAAGTCTGTAAAAATAATAAAACTGCATCAATAGAATTTTGTCTATATTTTTTTTGAAATTACACATAGGTTGAGCTTTCAGAAGATATTTTTACTAAAATTTTACCTTTCATTATTAACCAATTATGGACAACCAAACCCGTATATACTCAATTATTTCTTCACCCATTTCTAGACTGGTTCAGAGATATTCAATATAATTAGTACCGTGTGTCCCTATAATGTCTTGCTCAGTTAAAATCTGGCAACACCTGGTGGTTTCTCAAGGGGACATAAAGGACATGAGTTACTGACGTTTATCTAATATTCAAACTCAATATGAGTGGGTAAGTATTCTCGTAGAAACAGTTTACTTGAAAAATTTGCATTTCCATGTAAAGACTGGACAGTTTCACTCTGTTTGCTTTAAATTAAAAAGAAGAAAAAACTTAACTAAATAAACAATTTCAAACTTATCCTGCTTTATGTTCTTTCATATTTGTCATAGTCTATTTGACTATTGATTCTCTAGGTAGAAAGAGTCTCAGTAATGTGCAATAAAAAGGAATTTCAAAATTCTTAGGATAAACTGCCTATGTCTAGACATTTATAATCTTGATAAAATCAAAATTCTTACCCACAGCATTTGAATTTTTATGTCTTCAGCATGTGGTCCTGTGAAGGTTGCCCTCACTGTGAGGATTTGGTTGTGGGGAATTGGGGTGGGGTGCTTCCAATACTATAATTAAATTATTTTAGAAGTCCCAACCATGCTTGATCAAGTTGGAAGTTAAATTAGTGAAAAATAGATGTACAGCCCCAGTCAGCAATGCTGACGGTTAAATGGATAAATATATAAAAAAGGTGAAATTCAATAAATAACAATTTAACAACCATTCAGTAGTCAAAAAGGTCCAATTTCCTAAGTACACTCCTTCCACTTGACCTTTTAATAGCCTATTACATCACCCCAATTCCTTCTCTCTTCTTCCCTGACTTTCTCAAGACAACTGCTCTTCCTACTCGACTTTTCCAGACTCCTCCTCCTCCTCCTCCTCACTATATTAATCCTCTTCCTCCTCAACTTCCTCCTCTAGACTTCTTTTCCTAATCCACCTTCTTTCCACCTCTCCACGGACTAGACTTTTGTGGACTCCAACAGATTACCATATTTATGTATTTATAAAGTTCATAGGTCCAGAACTGTTGCTGTATTTTATGCTGGCAGATCAAAGTTCATAGGCCCAAAGCTGTTGCTGTATGGTGTGTTGGCAGATCACAGTTTATAGGCTCAGAGCTGTTGCTGTATGGTGTGTTGATAGATCACAGTTTATAGGCCCAGAGTTGTTGCTGTATATTATACTGTCAGATCAAAGTTTATAGGCCTAGAACTGTTGCTGTATTTTATGCTGTCAGATCACAGTTTATAGAGCTGTTGCTGTATTTTATGCTGTCAGATCACAGTTCATAGAGCTGTTGCTGTATTTTATGCTGTCAGATCAAAGTTTAAAGGCCCAGAATTGTTAGCTTATTATTAGGGTCTGTCATATTTCAGTGCTACAGAATTCTACAGCAATTGGCCAATACATCTATCAATCATGTTAGCTAGTCTTTCCATCTGTCTCAGCATGTTAAACAATTTGATTTTTACAGCAGATATTTTAATAGGGATAATTGAATCTCAGTTGTCAATTTCAATAAATCAATTTATCTATAAATGTCTGTTCACCCATCCATCCATATGTCTATCTGTAAATCCATCTGCCTACCAGTCTGTCTGCCCATCTACCTGTTCATAGCATGATGTATCAACCTGGGAAGCATCCATGATGATGATACAAAAACATCTGACAAAATAAAGGATGACTGTAACTGATATTCTGTTTATTCTGTTGAAATTATACATATATTTCTATCTGTGAATTGGCACATGGACTCGTTAACCTATTATCCTTTTCATACCTTTCTTTGTGTTTGTGTGTGTCTCCATATATATATATATATATATATATAGAGAGAGAGAGAGAGAGAGAGAGAGAGAGAGAGAGAGAGAGGGAGGGAGAGAGAGAGAGAGAAAGAGAGAGAAAGAGAGAGAGAGAGACCGACCAGTTCCATGTTTATGGCAATATCTCATAAACTTATCAGTCTGTCTGTCTGTCCACCCATCCATCTTTATCTGTCTTTCCATCTATTGATTCATTTATATATTTATATATCCAACTAGTTATATACTTCCTTCATTTTCATGCTTTTTCTTGAATTTGCTCAGAATTCAGAATGCCATAGATCCAAGCCATGCTGTTTTTCCCTTGGTTTTACTGGCTTCAATTACTGTTCCCCTGCATGGAGCCCTGAATGCCCTAGTCTTCGGCATGGACCGGGAAACATTAAAGAGACTTACACCTTTACATATAAAGGTATATTTTTGTCAATTTGCTTTTATCATCACAGCTAATGATGTGTGTGTGTGTGTGTGTGTGTGTGTGTGTGTTGTTACGACCCTGTAGTTAAAGTACATGTGTTAAGGAATCAATTTTGTATAAATCTTTTTTATTTCATTTTATTTCATTAAATGTAATTTTTAAGATGATTATATTAATATTGTCTAACATGTTTTTAAAAAAAGACAGTGTTTACTTGAGTCGTAGATGTGACTCGTGTGAGCACGTGCTGTGTATGATAACAAATTCATTACAAATAAACATTCAGGAATAGCCACAAAAATGATTGGCTGATACTGGGTCAGACTTTCCTGAATGTCCAGAATTATTACGAAATTGCATGCATCCTCGTGCATGTGCAATTCAAACAACGCATTAGCTTCATTTATATGCTTGAGATTTTTGTAATTCGTACACAGTCACGAACAGGCAGTCTTTTTCGAGAGTCAACATTCGATAGTCGTAGTTAAGTCATACACAGTTGTAAAGTCGTAAAGTCAGTTATACAACTTCTAATACCTTGAGAAAGATATTTTTTGTGTAGAAGAAGTCTGTTCGTATGCCTACATAGAACAACATGTCTTGTTAGAGGAGCTGTTTTTACTGTGTTTTTATGAATAATTGTTTTCCTGGAGAACATCATTACTGATTTGGACATTTTCCCAAAAATATTCTAAAGTGGAATGGGACAACACAAACTATGCTTTATTGTGTAAATTCTGGAACTTTCTGTTGGTCTTCGTCTGACATGGTCATCCGCCATTTTGAAACAGAACTAGAGACTGTGTTTAGAACTTTTTACAGGACTTATTTTCTATTTTGAACAAACATTTGAAACATTTCTGTAAAACTTAAGTCTTGCTTAAGTTATTTACACTATTTCATGTTTTCTAGGAAAATAAATTATATTTTGTTAAAATTTACAAAGCTTGTTGTCTTCACTCTTTCTTTTATGTTACTTAGAACGAGCCATTATGTAACTGTGTGTGTGTGTGTGAGAGACTCTTATTTAATACCTGTTTAATTATATTCCATATTTAATCACAAATTTGGGATACAATTATGTGAATAATAGAAATAAAATACAATATTATTTTTTGATCATTCTGTTTATGAAATAGTTTTTTTATTTTTTAAAGAAAAGTTGTGCACCTGAAATAGGTAGATTTTATTGTATTTTATCAAGATAAAATATGACTTCAAGCTTCAGTTCTCTTTGAAGATACTTCTGTTCTTAGGTTTGTCTGCAGTTCATACTTTGATGAACATATTTTATTTGTGTATTAGAACTTTTGTTAATAATATTTATTTTTCTTTACCAGATGGCATTTCAAAGCCATTTTGAAAGGGGTGCAGAGATTCATGAATTTCCAAGTGAAGAGGTTACAGAAAACTGATGTCAACTTTAAACAGGATTATGGCAAGCCATATGACTGATTGAATTTAATCATACAAATGATCAAGATGGATAGTTTTACCTTACCTTCAAAAGCTCTAAGTGTATGGGCTGCTTTGTATAATGTTATTGACCATTCAGCCAGCACCAATTAATTTAGAGACCAATGAAATTGTGAAAGCATTCCTTATTGTTAAATTTCTTTATCATTATCTTGCATCTAAAATTAATTTTGTGGTAATGACAGTTACCTTACATGTTACAAAAGATTAACTTGAAAAACATTAATATTTGAAACTGCAGAAAACTGATACAAAATACAGTTATAATGAATATAGATCTAATAAACTTATAAATGTTATAAAGTAAATTGGCATACATGATTGAGGCTTATGTTAAGGATGCAATGAATTATGGAGACAGCCAAAAATGTAAGCCAACTTGAGAATATAATCATTAAAACCATTTAACTTTATGGCATTTACATGATTCCATTGTTAAAGGTGTTCCATTAAAACATATGGTACCCAGGGAAGGCAGTTTGTAAAAAAAAAATATATGCCAGAGTACTTTGATTACCAGATTTCATATTAAAATGATAAGAAAATTCTAAATTGCATCTATGGATGATTACCCCACATTAAAAGTGCCTTGCCTGGGTCCCATATATGTTTTAATGGAACAGCTTTAAGACAAGAAATATCAATATTACATTATTTTATTGGCTTTAGGGAAGATAGAGTTAAGTACGCTTTAAATGCAGACCTGCTAACCCTTACGATTTTGCCATAAGTCTTATAACAATTATCCTTAAAATAGGGACTTACGGCATACAAGCACGAACTATGGAAAAATGATCATTGCTGAAAAATTCAGATAATTGGTTAATCCAGGTTTATTATTAGAATTAGTGAAATTAGTCAGGGAACTAGACTAACTTTATAGCAGCACCCCAGATGCTTTAAACTGCACCTATTTGTTCATGAGATGCATCTGCATGATCAAACTATTGATTATAGAAATTTTTTTAAAGTGGCGTCTTGAAAGCAATGCATGTTTAAGATGAAAGGGAAGATAAGCCTCCAAAAGAGTGTTCATAGTCAACACAGAAAAATAAAAAGAAATATTCAGATTATTGTGAATGAAAGAGGGAAAGGACACAATTATGTTTATTGGATATGACATACCAATTTGAATACGTCTCATGGCAGGAGATATGATTACCATCATCATATGAAATGGAAAATGAATTTCCAAGAATTACATCATGTTCAGACATAGCAACAAGCCATTGAGTTGCATCAGGTTTGGAACTCAAAGTTTGTGTAACTGTACTGGGGGTAAATAAAGTACTTTACAAGATTTTCAGTTGAACATATGTTATTGTCGCTGTGTCATACTTTTAATTATGTTTTCCAGCTTTACAATAACAGATATTGATATTTGTTACACCTTACTGAAAACTGGTAGATCTTATGGCAAAAAATCAACTACCTTATTTAGACTGACTCACTAGGGTTGGCGGGTCTGTAAATGATCTTGTTATCCATGTGTTACAGTTGGAGAGTTTCTCTGCTAAGCCCCAGACCTGCTCTACCCTTTGTGACATAATGGGCCCAAACCAAAACCCGAACAAAAAGTTAAACACTGTGCAATGAGCATGTTGCAGTGTCTGCATGAGTGTAGACATAAATACATGCAGATTGATATGATTGGTTTTTTTCTTTTCTCCTTTGTTTTGTTGACCATAAGTCTCAGTTGCAGATCAGTTTCTCTTTGTATATATCTATCATTTGTTTCTTGTCTTTCATGCATTAATCAGTGGTCAAAGTGTAGACGCAGTTCTATAGCAAGCTATCCTTGTTTGTTTGTAAAATATGTAATATTCAAGAACAAAATGTGAACTTTAGTATATTGTATTTAAACCAATTTACACACATTGTTCTTTTCTGTTGTGCAGAGGTTTTATTTTATGTATTTAATTATGTATTAAGAAAACACATCAATGTCTAATTTGTAGATCTTTTGTGACCCATGTCACTATTTTACTATTATGTTTTATTGATCAAATTCACGTGACCAAGCCAAATATTCTAATGTGTTTCATTGATGTTTTTGTCATATGTTTTATGCTTTTTTATCATTAAGAATAATGGCAAGTTTTTGAAATTCTTGAAAACATTTTGAGAAACAATACTTATCTGATTTGTCAAAAGCTTTAGGCAGTCACATTTAACTTAAATTCTCATAATATTCAGCACTGAGCATTGATATTGATTCATGTTATTTGGCACTGAGCATTGTTATTTAACTCAAGTAGGTCATAGAGTGATTATTGCTACTTTACTGCTACAAAATAGGTCTGATGGCTTTTTTATGCTTTGGGTGGTTTGCATAAATCCACACATGGTATTTAGTCTTTTTCTTTTTGTTAAGGAGATCATATGTTTCCTGTTAATATTTTGAACACCACTATGGTGGCTTGAGTGGTTAGAGCATCTGCCTCAGATGTGGGAGGTCGTGGATTCAAACACTGACCAATGACTTGTAAAAAATGGTACTTTTTGCTGCCTTGCTTGGCACTCAGAATTTGGAGAATAGTGCTAGGACTGGCAGGTCTGGTATTAAGATAATGTGACGGGGTGGAAGTTTATGCAACATGTCTATGGCATGATACCCCAGTGCTTTAAACTGCCACACAGCAGACATCATAGTGTTGTGACTGAAAATATTTTATAAAGGTACACTAAAAATCAAAATCACACACATGCACACACACTATTTTGAACTTACTTTTGGAACTATTCATTTCCTTGCTCGTCCCTACTCAGTTGAATTAAAAACATTTATAAAAGAAGACAGCAGATCTGATGAAACTATATGATCATTTTACAGAAAATTACAAATACTGTGAATCTTCACTGAGTCTGATAGTTTTTAAATCTGTGAGAGCAAAAAAAATCAAAAACAGCATATATTTTTAAAATATTCTTACATGCTTAGATGTTCCATGGAATTAAAATATGAGGTAAGTGGCATCATTAGGGAGCATATTTTGTAGGTATAGACATTTTTTCTGACAAGCAGACACACAATAAAATAATAGCTGAAACTAAATCAGAATAACAAGAATATACTTTATTTGTAATTTGTTCCTTTTAATTTTAAATTTTAATTTTAAATTTTGATTTTAATTATACATAAGTGTATATAATAAATATTTATTTTATTTGCACAATGTGATATCTCAAAAGGACTTGTTGCTTTGGTATTGCTGACTCACAAGTTTATTGACCACATTTCCAGATAACTTTTGTCAACCAGAGATGTCAGACATGTAACTCTGCAACAATCATTTTACTGGTATTTGTAAACATGCTTAGATTTTAGAACCAACCAACCAACCTTAGATTGAGGGGTGAAAGGTATCAGGTGAGAATGAAATTGATAAATTTGCTGTAAGTTTTTTCTTTGCTCAGATTAGACTTGGGCACATTTTTTTTTGGTCTTTAGCACTTATTTTGGGAGCCATTAGCACACATTTTTGGGGATCATAATAATGAGATATGTTTATCATATTTCTTCGAGTAGACCTGTCTAAAGATCGTTGGAGAGCTATAAATACACAATGACCAATAAATATAAAGATATTTATGTCACTGTGCCTTGTTTAGTTATAATTATTCATTGGTGGATATTTTTGTTTGCCCATTGCGGAGGTGGTAGGTAAGTATAGACTTGGTGTTTTAAGAGCAAAATTTTTTATATTTTTCCAGGTGTAAGATGTGTGTCATGAGATTATTTACTTTATTACCTTATTTCTGTTGTTGATATATATATATATATATATATATATATATATATATATATATATATATATATATATATATATATATATATATATATATATATATAGTTTTACAAGCTGTTTAGATATAATGAATTGGGAATTTTTGTGAGGTTTGAATTTAGTATTATAGTAGAGTTTTACAGCACATTGATCAAAATGACTGTTTTCTAATGCTTTATCCTTAATGATATTGTAATGCAATATATCTTTTATGTAAAATGTTTTTTTTTTAAAATTTAAATGGTGATTTCTTTTGCTAGTCTTGTCAATATATTTTATATGGAATAGAGAAGGCAATTTCTGTTTCTAGTTTTGACAACATATTGTATAACTTGTGGGCTCTCATTTGATATATTAATATAAAATTCATTTGGTATTTTTCCCCAAGTGAATCTCATACTCAGTACTGATTATTAGAAATGTCATGCATGTTTGATACATTTCTCAAAAGGCTGTTACATATGGGTACATCCCTCCTCCCTCCCTTAATGGGAGCTTTCTGGAATCCTCCCAGGCTATATATCTTGTTGACTGGGATCATCCCAAGTGATTACTTTTGTTAGGATACATATAATTTAAAATCAGCAACTTTCTTCATGCTTAACTTAAGTTGTGATCAACCCAGAATACACTTCTATGTCTAAAAATAGATTGACAGCACATGATATAATCATGTGACAAATTAGACTGGTAATCTATATTGTAAATGGTATGCTGATGCATTCACATTAATTTATGTCATAATAAAAGACTGTACTACAGTTACTGATGGAAAGAGATAGTTTTCTAACATAGCAATGTACTCTCCTTGAAGTAATGTATTGTTTATATGCAGTTTTAGAGCAGTGGATAAAGCAAGTAATTTGTTACCCCAAAAATGTTACAGATTAAAAGTTTGTTATGACATCTCTCTTGTAAAATAAATAATAAAAGGATGAGACCTCAGTCTGTTTATTTACACACACACACACAAACACACTCATACACACACACACACACTCTTAAGGCAAGTTTAATAAGTGAAGCTAAGGATAAGATTTAGCATGAACAAGTAATGTAAGACAGATTGATCCACAGACAAAAATTGACAAAGTAGATACTATATACCACCAACTAAATGGCAAGAAAGTAGATACCGTATACTACCAACTAAATGGCAAGAAAGTAGAAATGGAAATATTTTGAACCAGTCACAACTATTGACTCCTTTCCAAAAATGAAGTGAATTATCGAAAACAAAACATAATTTTAATAAAATATGGCTTGCTAGGCCTTAGATTGTAATGGCTATTAGAAAATAGTAATCTGCAGGTTACACTTGGTAAGATTTTTCTCCTTCAAATATGTTCTCTAAATCATGATAATCTTAGGGATATAAGCCTGCTGCCTCGCAAATACAGCCATACCAAATAATGAAAATCTTTTCCCGTTTCTCTCTTTTCTAGATAAAGGGCAATAACTCTTGCCCATTACCTGCCCTAGACATCACCATTTATTGCTAGTTACTAGTGCTGTTCTGATACAAATCAACAATCCAAGCCATCATAGTGTTAAAATTGGACCACCCAACTCGAATTTTGGCCTTATTGTCTTCTATAAATTCTTTCTAAATCTTTTTCTAAATTTTGAGTTTCTCTGTCACCTTATGGACTTCATCTATTTAAGATCATATTACAACACACTATCATTGAATTTGTGCTGTCATTTATGAGTAGCATGAGACACTGACTATTTTTGCTTACTCCATTAGAAATGGTGGTACTAGTGATTTAGTAACTTGCTGAATTGCAAATAAATGTTTTGTTTTCTCTTGTATTGTTTCAGTAGAAATTTCTACTAAATGCAAGAAATGCAAAAGATTCAAAGATATTGTCCAGAAGGCATCAAATGGGCAGGAAATATGGAATAAGTCAAGGAAAAATAACATTGAATGTCTCAGTATACATTCTAAGCTAACCTCCTTTGTGAGTCTTGTTGAGCGATGCTAGAACCCCTCCCCATCCTATTCTCATTGCTTGCAATTTCCAACTATTTGGTGGAATGTTCCCCCAATTCTAGTCTGCCCAGTGGAGTCTACCTGAACTTCTGAGCATGGCCTTCAGATATTTAAGTCTAGATGCATGGGTTTGTACCAGATCCAATGCATCCATTTCAAATATAGCCTAGCTGTCACTGGCCATGCAGCCCTTACCGGCCACCCCACCATTCTAGCATGGGGACTTATTTGATGAAACAACCATCAACTATGATTTACAGGAATCTTACTGACAGATCATCCATCCGTTTAGCCATACCATTAGCAACAGACACTTGCTATGATGGAGATTTAAGTGAGAAATATATCCATCCAGTCAAGCCTTTGGAGCAGCTGATACTGGTAACGGGTGATAGCCATATTGTCTTCAATACTTTCTGTATCCAGGCCAACCATATGCCAGACAAATCAGCCAGCCATTCTGTCTCTGCCAGACTTCCATATGTTCACTGCTTATCCACATGCAAGAGTAAGTGACTCTTTCAAAGAGAATGGAATTGAGTTGTTGATGGCACCTTGTATGATTTATCCAAAGCTGCATGCGGAATCAGGTAAGAACTTGACACAGTGTGTGACAAGGCTTCTACAAATCAAGCTGTACTCAGGTCTAACCATGGAACAGACCGACTTTAGCTTCAAGGCCACAGTAGAGGAAATTTATAGGATGTTGGCAATTTGGAATGCCATCCACCTAATACTTGTACTCAAGACTATAAAGTTTCAGAATCGGAAGATTTCGATGATGAGGAAGAAACGTTATCCTTTCGGCTCTTTCCCTAATCAGCTAAAATTAAGGTTACCAGTAACATGCTTTCAGGGAGAAATGGTGACTTTGCGAATTCTAAGTTTTATTTCTTCAGAAAGCCAAGTACTAGCAACGTTAATACCTCGCTGGTACAAACCTCTCCAAGATGCATTCAGTGCTGATCTAAGAAACAAAATTCTAGTAGCAGGGTCCCCCCCACTGTTTTGTGGATAATACTGTTCCGTGGCATATCAAAGCTATGTCGTCAATGTTAGATTTGGCCTCATTGGCAATTTTCCCTTCTCTCTGAGAAATCCGGCAGTTACCATGCTTGAGGGGCGACAGCCAGGATTGCTAAGGCCATTAACCGGGCAGATCACCATCCTACGACCAATGCGTTGACTGCAGAACAGAGAGCAAGTTAGACCTGATACGACGTGACGCATATCTGCGGTCCACGTCGCTCAGGCCTCATCACACCCTGGCTTACAGTTTAGGTGATCATTACTTTTTGGAGAAAAAATTAAAGATGTTCTGAGACAGACAGCTTAAGAACTGTCCCTAAATCTTTCCGCTGAATCCACACAGGTGTTTCAAAACAAGCGGTAAACCCAACCCACCATAACAACAGCCCTGCGGATGGACGATTAGCGGACTATGGACAAGGGACCTTCTCAGTAAAATATGCAATATAGATCCAAACCCAATGTCAGGAGATAGACTAATTAAGCAAGGAGGCAGCCATACAAATTTCTCCACCTTCATGTCTCCTTGCTCTCGACACTGACCTAACCTCTCCACCGTCCGCAGACTAACTACATGTGGGTAGCCGCTTCCTGAAATTTCAGGTTCATTGGATTACACTATTCCATCTGAACGATTAGTGGTCCAGGTCATTTCAGAGTGGATTCGGATTTAATTTATCCAACCACCTCACCTTTCCTCATCTACCTTGTTCACGAACGTACCTTCAGGTCGGGAGATGGATGCCGATCTAAAATAGGAAATACGGTCACTCATCAGAAAACAGGCGTCGAAGATTGTGCAACCCCTCACAAACGCCGAGGTTTTATTTCAGGCTGTTTCCTACTCGGAAAGTGAATCGACCCGATTCGCTTTAACCAATACATTTCGTTACGAATTTCATGATGGAGGCGGCGAGGTGAATCTGTCTCTTCATCTGACGGTACGAATATTTCGTCAGTCTTAATCTGACCAATGCATATTTTCATATCCCTATCTACTCCACGTCAGGGAAATTTCTGTTTTGCTTACTGTGATACGGTTTATCAGTTAAAAGTCTTACCCTTTGGCCTCAACATCAGCCCTTGGGGGTTTTAACCTAGTTGTCTTCACCCTGTTCCAAACTATTTCATTTACAACGACGGCAGCTTACCAGGACGACATCCTGTAGAGACATATAGTACATTCTATTCTACTCAAACGCAGAAACAATCTTCTCTCACTCTTAGATCATCTAGTCTTCTTGTGAACTGAGTGAACTGGGAAAAGTCAAATCGCCGTCCACCCTAGCTTTTTGTCATCTGGGTATTGAGTTTAATATCAACCTGAATCTGGTACGGCTTCCTAGTGTACACTTAATCAGGATCGCCGAACTCGTCGAGTCCGTTTAGAACAGGACTTGGATTTCAGCTAGAGAGTTCTTGCAACTCTTCGGATTATTCAGTGCTTCAGTGGACTTGATCCCGTTCGGTCGTCTTTTTATGTGCAAATTGTAAATGACGTTGCTATCACAATTGCGTCCTATTTCAAGTCCCATAGATCAAACAATCATGACCATATGGATCCCGCTGGAGAAAACCCAATTGGAAATAAAGGTAAGTACCTACACCAGTAAATACGATGCCCACATATTGCCAGACTACACTGCCATCAGCAGCATGTTAGAACCGGTAGAGCGACCTCTCCAATCTTTGAAATGAAGGCTATCATCTACGCCTTTCGCTTCTAGAAGGATTGACTCGTGCAATACGGTATACATTATGCGCAATAAATTTGTGGTGGTGACCTACCTACTCAAACAAGGGGCACCAAACCATCCGACCCGTGTCTTCTCATCTGGCAGTTTTTACGTAAGTGCGACGGCCTCCATATCAACGTACAAATTAGACACATCGGCCGATACTCTATCCAGGATAGGTCAAGTCATTCACACAGATTGGTTTCTACACCACTTGAATCGTATCTGCGCAACTTGGGGACGTCCGATAATCAATTTATTTGTGGCAATATGGAATCACTTATTGCCCACCATTGTTTCTCCAGGTCCAGACAAAGACTCTTGGGACGTGGGCGCTCTATCAATCAGTTGGGGTGTGTGGGGTCATTTGCCTACCCTCCTACAGTATAGGGTGCAAAAAAAAATCCAGCAATTATGATGTCATATCTACATTATTATTCTGATAGTCCGTTTCAGGTGGGACAAGTCCTGGGTTAGCGATCTACGAGATCTAATGATAGATATGCTCTGGAAGATCCCGGCCAACCAAAACTTCTCGAGCAAACATGGTCACGGATGTTTCATCCCTTCCTGGACCGTCTTCGTCACGCTTTGTTCATGTATAGACAGCCTTAAAAGACAAACAATTTAAACCTTTAATTCTGGAGAGAATCACGAGAGCAAGAAGGCTTACAAGGGAAAATGGCATTTTCAGAGACTGCAATATCAATAACATCGTCCCTCCAAGTGCCTCAATCCGCCAGCTGGCCGATTTTTTTTTCTTCTGGCTTTTTGAATAGAAAAAGTTGGTCTCAATTAATATTCAGTGGTATCAGACACTTTCCGGCATCATGGTAGACATGATATCAAACACTTTCTGGCATCATGGTAGACATGATATCAAACACTTTCTGGCATCATGGTAGACATGATATCAGACACTTTCCGGCATCATGGTAGACATGATATCAAACACTTTCCGGCTTCATGGTAGATATGATATCAAACACTTTCCTGCATCATGGTAGACATGATATCATACACTTTCCGGCATCATGGTAGACATGATATCAGACACTTTCCGGCATCATGGTAGACATGATATCAGGCATGATAAAGATCTATAGGATCTTTTACCCATCTTCGATCTAAATCTACAAAAATTCTTCACTCTGTTTCTAAAATGGTATCTGTAATTGGTTTTAGCATGGCTCGATTCAAATAAAATTTGAGCCTATAGCCCATGCTTTGCTAAAGCTACTGTCATAGAAATTATGTTTCCTGATAACTTTAGCTTCAGCGTCCATGGTGTGCCAGTTACATACTCTTTCAGTCGATCCGAGCTATCATCATATCAGATGGTTCTTCTTGAAGCAATCATTTAGACATTTTTCTAAAAATAAATAAACTGATACTCCAATTAATTTTGTGGAGTCTAATATTTGCAGTGCTTGTTCAGCGATAACTTCCTTTAAAATGATGTTTGTTCAGGTTGTTTTTTTTCAATAATCAAATGAATTTTAAAAATAAACCTTTCAATTAGCAAAATCGTGTTTCAAGATGCTGTTGCAAGCAGATTTCAAGTATTAATTTTCTTATAATTTTTTCTACTTCAATCACGGAAACTATCAGTGACTGAACTTACATAACCTGATGCCATGCGTCACCCATACAGCATTGTATACTTGTAATACTCTCAAACAAACGGTACACATTTCTGAGGGGAAAAGAAAACCCGCATGATTAAATACAGTAATGAACTTGTTAAGGTATCAATTTAAATCGCATCGCATTTGTATTGGATATATCAGTATTTGATTAGTTTATTGAAAACCGATATTAAGTGACAATCAAAAATTGGATACAGGATCTCTTACCTAGCTAAACTTCAGGTTAGAAAGTAGAATGTAGAAATAAAGTAAATACATAATTATTAAAATCTGTTGTTTAAAGAAGTCTCTCAGATACAACAGCTCTGTGATGTTTACACAGCTCCCTACCTCAACAGTATGAACCCACGCATGAAATGTAACAAAAAGAAAGAACACAATCTTCATTTTAGTACGAATACATTCATTATTTTGACCAAATATACAATTTAAAGAAAATATCAACGAAGATATGCATATTTCGCATCTTTTCCATGCATTATTTTCCATGTACCTTTCCACTGATACTATCGAAAAGTTATTCACTAAAAATAAAATGACTTTTTTTATTTTGATTATTTTTCTGGTATACAGTTGCATGAAATATAGTTTTATCTTATTGAAGGCCTAGAGGCTTCTGAGATCTCTTATTCACCGAAAACATTGGTGTTCGTCCTCTTCTTCCTGCAAATGAAATATGTTTTTTGCATTAGTTTTCCTTAATTTCGTGGCAACACGCACGCATACATATGTACCCAAACGCATGACCTAAGCCTTTGAATAATTTAAAACCGGGTCGAGTCATGTGGATTTATTTTTGTCCTCCTTGTTCAATTGTTATCTATACCTGTCTGGTTTTAAAAACGGTATCGTGAAAAAAATCCTATTTATTGATTTGATAAATATCTCTTCCTTTTCCACGGAGGAATGTTATCTCGTATAAAGATCTCGGTGCACCGCAAATGGTTCTACCCTTATGAAGGTGCTATCACATGAAGATAAAAAAGAAACACTAGTTTTGCCTTAAATATTATTTGTGTATTGAATTCTGAATACATATGGTAACGATAATTTAAAATGCTATAAGCAGTAGCTCAGAAAAGAAACAATATTTTGTGGAACAGTCGAGCATTCCATGTATTGATTTATATAACTAGAGAGAAAATAGTACCCTCTGTATTACTCAGGCGTGATTTGGTTTCAGATTTAACAATGAAATGAATTCTTTGATTTGTAGTTTTACTTAAAACTGCAATTTGGTGCATGTCCAACATAGGTAAAGGATTTGTGTTGGTTTAATATGCGAAGACTCGTCGACTAACTGTAATTCAATTATGTAGCCTTTCGGACAGTAAATATATTACTTTGGACACTGCCTTACAAAAAGACAATTGTAGGTGTTGAATACCTAAATTTCTGCCCCGTATGGCTGAGTTTATGTTTTGGATTTATAACCTTGCTTTAACAATTTTTAAGTCATATCGCTACGATGTCTGCATTATGAAAGTTTATAGTGATATCCAACACTGTGGTATCATGCCGCAGACATGTGATATTATGCCCCATCAAGTCACATTATCCTGACACCAGGCCGACCAGTCCTAACACTAACCTCTAAATGCTGAGTGCCTGGCGGTCTCCGTATACATGAAATGTTTTAAGCAAAATTCAAACTTAAGATCAAATGAGAAACCTTAAATGTTTTATAACTTTGATTAGTAGAAATTTCAGAATTTTCTCAATTTCCTCTATTAGTTTGCTAACTTTCGATTACAATGATTTCCTCCAAGAATAATATCTGAGATTGGTCTTCGGGGCGTATTCTCAAATTTCTTGCTTAACAAATTTGGTAAATACGGGGACTGGTCTTCTTTGTTTTGCTGTAGTTTTGTCTTTTCGGAGAAAAACCCAAGTCATTTTGATTTAACTTGAAAGTGTAACATTTCAAGGACTTGAAATCTGTTCGATAAATAAAATAAAACAAGTACTAGTATCCCAATACAAGGATTTTTATCAAGCCCATATTGACGTACATACCACGAGACAAAGAATTGTCATTGTAAAAAATCTATAAAACGTTCACTTGAGAACCGAAGTACGTAATCTGTATCACTTGAGAAATAAATACCGTACATTAAGGATCCACCTGTAATATTTCACGTCCAAGTAATGCTGGTTTCAGGAAGAAGGTGCACTTGTTGGTTTGATCAAAACTAGACAGGTCTACACCTCCATTATATTGTGCCTAGTGAAAAACATACCTATATCCAACCCAATACGCATTTTATACCGTCAACGCTATTAAAAGATTCTAAACTGTGTGGACAAAGTTGTGTGTGTGTGTGTGTGTGTGTGTGTGTGTGTGTGTGTGTGTTGGATTTTTAACGTAACTCTAACAATTCGAGTCATATCGTTACAATATCTGCAGTGTGACAGTTATAGCGATGTCGAGCTCTGGGGCACCATACTATATACTTATAGTATCATGTTCCACCCAATCACATGATCCTGACACCAGGCCATTCAGTCAAAACCCTAATCATGGGCAAACTCTCAAACGTAGGTCACAGGAGCGGTCGAAAAAAGTTTTAGAACTCGTCCAGGAAATAAATCTCGGTCTTCATGTCCTACAACATGATTCCACCTTTGAACTTACAACCCTTGCAAAAGGAAGTGTTAAATAATACATCACCTATGTTTCATTACTAATTAGAGAGACATACAGGTACAGATTCATTCAATGGACATGAAAAAAACTGTGCTGCTCTAATTACATGAACATGAAATTCAGTTATGATAATGTACTGTAGCAATTGTGCTAAAATTATGACTGTTAGAAAGCTTAAATACCGGTATATTTTTAAAGATGCCATTAGCGTTGTAATAAAGATGGGGTTGTTTTTCATGTTGTTGCCTTTAACGGCACCTTTAACACATTACTGGCTCTATCATGGCGGGAAAATCGGAGCTAAAATGTATTTCTTAAGGGCACAAATAGACTGGTTTAGGGAAAATCGGAGCTAAATGTATTTCCTAAGGGCACAAATAGACTGGTTTAAGGAAAATCGGAGCTATATGTATTTCCTAAGGGCACAAATAGACTGGTTTAGAGAAAATCGGAGCTAAATGTATTTCCTAAGGGCACACATGAACTGGTATAGGGAAAATCGGAGCTAAATGTATTTCCTAAGGGCACAACTAGACTGGTTTAGGGAAAATCTGAGCTAAATGTATTTCCTAAGGGCACACATGAACTGGTTTAGGGAAAATCGGAGCTAAATGTATTTCCTAAGGGCACACATAGACTGGTTTAGGGCGGATATCGTTAGTTCGATGTAGCCAATAAATTGCTAAAAGCGCTATCAAATAAAAACGAACGCCATCATTTATATTGCCCTTCCAAACTTCGAACCTAGTTCTAACGTGTAGATGCCGAACGCTTTACTAAATTTTATATTGGCTTACACTGTCTGGCTTGAAGTTGACATGTACTTCTGTTCAACAATACCTTTCTTAAATTGACCATTGCAATTTTTTCAATAATTGTAAAGGTTTGTTTCCAGAGGTTTGGAGGAAATAAATTACCGGTAGGCAGAAACAATGTACACTTTATATTACATTGAAAACAATCATTGTACTTTACATAAGTACTGTACAGTGCAGGTCCATTCTCTATAAAGTTAATTTTAAAACGTGAAGAAATGTAGACTAAACTAAACTTTCTTAAATATATTTTTGTCTTTGACCTTTCTCTATGGATAACAGCAAGATGTATTTTCGGATTTATGGGAATGTGTTTGAGGAAATGCAGTACAGTAAAGTAAAAAATATCTTATCTAATTTTCCCTCATTGTCTCATAATGTAACTCATCGATAATTTGGATTGTAAAATTTGTCTGCAATTTCCTGCAGAAGCCCATGTTCGAGGGTACCAATATTTAGTTTGGAATGGAAACGGGGGCAGAAAAAGCTATTTAATATAGTCCTTTGTAAAACATCTCTGTCTAAAATTATTGTAAAATTTTGGAATTTATTTTTTATTGCTGTATTAATGCTCCTTTTAATCTCATTAAAAAAATGGAGAAAATCTATATAAATGGACGGTTTATGATATCTGGCAAATATAAATATTCTTAAATACTTATGATAATTGTGGGTTACAATATACACTTTGAGTCTGTAAATGTGGCACAAGTCGCAATAACAGAACAATAAGTTACATTCGGATAAGTAAGTGAGAAAGATGATATTTATCAAATAAAGGAACACAATATTATTTACATGGATGCAGTACTTTCATAAGATACCGCCATATATAGTTATGTACCAATTTAATATATGTCTCTCTGTATGTCTGTCTGTCTTTGTCTCAATACGACTTCTAGGCTGAAATTTTAGAAAAATAATTTCTTTATTTGCTAACAAATTCAGTTACTCTTTCGACAGACGGAATGATGCGCCAAGTATGACAATTCTGTTCCTCTTTCTGAACATAATATTTACCTTATTTAATCTATGAACAAGTACAGATGATGGAGATACGAATTGAAGTTTTGGATGTTTTCGATATTAGCTTGTCATAGTCATAATTTTTATATTTCCAGTCTCTTTCAATCGAATCTGTGATTGTTTATCTAATTTGGTTCGGTTTTAAAACTGGGCGGGTTTGTTTGGTTTATTATGGTCACATTTCTCCGCTTTAAATTTGAACAACTGAGTGATGCAATATGATGTAATAATGATTTTTAACGTAGCCTTAACAATGTTTCAGTCATATCACTAAAATATCTGTAGTGTGGCAGTTTATAGTGATGTCTAGAACTGGGGCATCATTCTACAGACATGAAGCATGATGTCCCACCCAATCACATTATCCTGACACCAGGCCAACCAGTCCTACCACTAACCTCTCAATGCTGAGCGCCAAGCAAGGCAGCAGTTAGAACCATTTTTATTAGCCTTTGGTATGACTCGACCGGAGAGAGAGAGAGAGAGAGAGAGAGAGAGAGAGAGAGAGAGAGAGAGAGAGAGAGAGAGAGAGAGAGAGAGAGAGAGAGAGAGAGAGAGAGAGAGAGAGAGAGAGAGAGAGAGAGAGAGAGAGAGAGAGAGAGAGAGAGAGAGAGAGAGAGAGAGAGAGAGAGAGAGAGAGAGAGAGAGAGATATATACATGGATTCTATTATTGTGTTCTATCTTCTATATTAATTTTCAACAAATATATTTGTGCATCACACACACACATATATCTTCTCAAAAATTGATCTTTGTGTCTGAAAGTTCATAACTTATTATACGTTAAAACTATTAGAAATGATCGCTTGTGTTTGTTGATTGAAAAATGAAAACTGAATTTAAATTTATCCAATATAATTTGTCAATTATCTTTATGAAAAGATTCGTGTGAGATCCAAACACTTTTCTTATACCAAATATGTAACATGAGAATCTAACTCAAATGACAGCGTTCCTTACTCTCTATTTGTTCAGCATAATATTTCTGATTTTTTTTTCGCAGTCGCTAGTACATGTTCAGATTTATAACACACTTTGACTGCTTTCATAAGTTGAAAGATAAACGATGCATTTTGCAAGGGTCAATCTTATATGGCGAGCTCTCTTAGTCTTATCTGCTTTCACATGTGAAAGCAAACAGTTATAAATAATCCCGACCCCATCTCGGCATGAAGAAAGGATTAAATTATTTTAAATTGAAGGAAAAAAAAAGTACTCATTGAGTCCATATCTCTTGTCAACATTTTATATATAGTTTAATACAAACAATACTATCATACAGGTTAGAGAAATTAAATTCGTACTCTATGGAGTTTCGAACCCAGGTCCGCGAGTAAATGGCATCCATCGCCTTGCCTGCACTCACCAACCCATATACCGTCACGAATAAGCACGCATCACCAAAAATGATTGCACTGAATCGGTGTTATATAAGCTCGTGCGTTGCAGGTACACTCGCATTTCGACCTAGTAATTAATTCTCATATATATATATATATATATATATATATATATATATATATATATATATATATATATATATATATATATATATATATATATATATATATATAAACAGTCGTTCCAGATTCCTATGGAAGAAATCAAGGTATATAGGATTTTTGTATTACAAATAACTATAAATATATACCAGAAAGAACAGACTATGCTATCCCTGCACTCTGTTGTAGAATCTTGATAATAGTGGGCAGAAATAATAGTTTAATACAAACAATACTATCATACAGGTTAGAGAAATTAAATTCGTACTCTACCGAGTTTCGAACCCAGGTCCGCGAGTAAATGGCACCCATCGCCTTGATGCACTCACCAACCCATATACGGTCACGACTAAGCACGCATCACCAAAAAAATGATGGCGCTGAATCGGTGTTATATAAGCTCGTGCGTAGCAGACACACTCGCATGTCGACCTAGTAATTAATTCTCATATATATATATATATATATATATATATATATATATATATATATATATATATATATATATATATATATATATATATATATATATGTATGTACACACACACACACACACACACACACACACACAGTCGTTCCAGATTCCTATGGAAGAAATCAAGGTATATAGGATTTTTATATTACAAATAACTATAAATATATACCAGACAGAACAGACTGTGCTATCCCTGGTGCCATCATTTTTTGGTGATGCGTGCTTAGAATTTAAAAATCTCTTGATTATTAATCAAATTTAAGCAGGCATCATAGATTAATCCCAACGAAGTTAGTTCGAATATCGGTTTAATTCTGGAATTTTACTTGAAATGTGCATGCTATGAGTTGGAGGGATTTCCAGTCCCTTGTTTCCTTTCAGACTTGGTTTAATACTGTTTGTGTTTTCCATGTGTTGTTTATGATTTCACACTAAATATATTCACGGTCAGTTCAAGTGTAATGAATCGCTATCCCTTTTTATCTCACAACTTTAACAACTAAATCAAATAAAGAAATACTTTGAGAATCGGATTTTAATCTAGTTTAATGTCTTGATATGCATATTGTTTATATTCAGATGCGGGAGGATGTGGGTTTTAACCCCGACTGAATCATATCAAAGACATAGTAATGGTACTAACATCTGCCCCACTTGGCACTCAGTGTTAAGAGGTTAGTAATTGGACTGGTAGGCATGGTATCAAGATAATGTGACTGGGTGAGACATGGTGTTATATGTCTGCGGCATGATGCTACAGTGCTAGATAAACACTGTAAACTGCCACGCGGCAGGCATGGTAGTGATAACATTGTAGTGAAAACATTGTAAAAGCTACCTTAAAAATTCAAATCACACACACGCGCGCGCGCGCACACACACACACACATACACACACACGAGCGCGAGAAGAGCGAAAATGTTGCATACAGATGGAAGTAATGAGTGCCAAGACTTCCATTCTCACCAGGCAAACAGAAACATCCAATCAGGCTCCTATTATAACCCTTCGTCAGACGTACTTGAGTGCCAAGACTTCCATTCTCACCAGGCAAACAGAAACATCCAATCAGGCTCCTATTATAACCCTTCGTCAGACGTACTTGAGTGCCAAGACTTCCATTCTCACCAGGCAAACAGAAACATCCAATCAGGCTCCTATTATAACCCTTCGTCAGACGTACTTGAGTGCCAAGACTTCCATTCTCACCAGGCAAACAGAAACATCCAATCAGGCTCCTATTATAACCCTTCGTCAGACGTACTTGAGTGCCAAGACTTCCATTCTCACCAGGCAAACAGAAACATCCAATCAGGCTCCTATTATAACCCTTCGTCAGACGTACTTGAGTGCCAAGACTTCCATTCTCACCAGGCAAACAGAAACATCCAATCAGGCTCCTATTATAACCCTTCGTCAGACGTACTTGAGTGCCAAGACTTCCATTCTCACCAGGCAAACAGAAACATCCAATCAGGCTCCTATTATAACCCTTCGTCAGACGTACTTGAGTGCCAAGACTTCCATTCTCACCAGGCAAACAGAAACATCCAATCAGGCTCCTATTATAACCCTTCGTCAGACGTACTTGAGTGCCAAGACTTCCATTCTCACCAGGCAAACAGAAACATCCAATCAGGCTCCTATTATAACCCTTCGTCAGACGTACTTGAGTGCCAAGACTTCCATTCTCACCAGGCAAACAGAAACATCCAATCAGGCTCCTATTATAACCCTTCGTCAGACGTACTTGAGTGCCAAGACTTCCATTCTCACCAGGCAAACAGAAACATCCAATCAGGCTCCTATTATAACCCTTCGTCAGACGTACTTGAGTGCCAAGACTTCCATTCTCACCAGGCAAACAGAAACATCCAATCAGGCTCCTATTATAACCCTTCGTCAGACGTACTTGAGTGCCAAGACTTCCATTCTCACCAGGCAAACAGAAACATCCAATCAGGCTCCTATTATAACCCTTCGTCAGACGTACTTGAGTGCCAAGACTTCCATTCTCACCAGGCAAACAGAAACATCCAATCAGGCTCCTATTATAACCCTTCGTCAGACGTACTTGAGTGCCAAGACTTCCATTCTCACCAGGCAAACAGAAAC
The DNA here is from genome assembly GCA_016746295.1 of Potamilus streckersoni. NCBI lineage: Eukaryota > Metazoa > Mollusca > Bivalvia > Unionida > Unionidae > Potamilus > Potamilus streckersoni. The sequence continues at coordinate 3,647,259 of JAEAOA010002053.1, forward strand.
ATCCAATCAGGCTCCTATTATAACCCTTCGTCAGACGTACTTGAGTGCCAAGACTTCCATTCTCACCAGGCAAACAGAAACATCCAATCAGGCTCCTATTATAACCCTTCGTCAGACGTACTTGAGTGCCAAGACTTCCATTCTCACCAGGCAAACAGAAACATCCAATCAGGCTCCTATTATAACCCTTCGTCAGACGTACTTGAGTGCCAAGACTTCCATTCTCACCAGGCAAACAGAAACATCCAATCAGGCTCCTATTATAACCCTTCGTCAGACGTACTTGAGTGCCAAGACTTCCATTCTCACCAGGCAAACAGAAACATCCAATCAGGCTCCTATTATAACCCTTCGTCAGACGTACTTGAGTGCCAAGACTTCCATTCTCACCAGGCAAACAGAAACATCCAATCAGGCTCCTATTATAACCCTTCGTCAGACGTACTTGAGTGCCAAGACTTCCATTCTCACCAGGCAAACAGAAACATCCAATCAGGCTCCTATTATAACCCTTCGTCAGACGTACTTGAGTGCCAAGACTTCCATTCTCACCAGGCAAACAGAAACATCCAATCAGGCTCCTATTATAACCCTTTGTCAGACGTACTTCCTGTCAGGAACGTTCGATTTCCGTTTACTTAATTCACCGTACGTGTGTAGGTGTGGTCCACCTGATTATTTTTCTTCCATGCAAGATATCGAACGTAGTCATTATTTTTATTTTCCCTTTCCTGTACAGTTTCCTGCACAGTGTTCTCCCCCATATTGAGATGATGCACAGGTATCTAAAGAGGTCGAACCAAATCTTTTGAGACCACCTGTCTTGAGAGATCACAAAACAGAATTTTAACATTGATGCTTTAGATGTTCAAAATAAATATATTAAAGGACCTGTACAAGATATATTTTTGGGTCCCTTGGGAGTTCTCTTAAATACTATTAAACTTTGCTAGTTGTCTTCCTTATATGTTTTTCCTCTGAAACGATTCAAACAAATATATAGAGAAAAATCAAGATTTTGCGAGTGTTATCTTAAACCTTGAAGCTTTCTCAGTCAAAATGTTATTATTGCAACTCGAGCAATAATCAAGACATTTAAAATATTAATTTGGGGAAGAACATTTTGGAGATTTAGTGATATTTTGGCCGTAAGATCAAACATAATGTAGAAGTTTTCTTTATTAGGTTTAATGAGAGTCCGCTTTTTAGATCGTAGCTTTATAACTTTTCTATATCAAGAAAACGGAACAAAGTCAAAATATCCCCTTCAATGTTCAAAATGTTGCAGTCTGGTTCCCTTTTAATTCTTAAAGATATCACAGTTAGAATAAAAAGGTATTTTCTATTCATAAGGTACCAAAGACTTGATGTAGCGAAACTACATTTTCTTCCAAAACTATTTGTAACTTAGTATAAAGAACATGCGTTTTGTTGCTAATTACCATGTAGTACAACTGATTTGCCACCCAAATCCAGCCTGATCGTCAGGTTAATTTGTTTTGTGTTGCGGGCTATAAAAAAAACTAATTACCATCTATACTAGCTTTTAAGTAGAGTACCAATACAATCAACACAGAACTCGATCCGCCATCGCACAAAGTGCGGATAAATCAAAATCTTTGATGTTGGTTTTATTATGCGACGATAGATGTTGGTATTGCTGTTTGCAGTTTGACTCGACTATTATATGAGTATATACGATATATTCACCCAGAGGGTGGTATTGGATATAGGGTAACCACGCACTGTGTTAGATGCTTTCCTTTATGTTTAATAGGGTCTGTTAGTAGTTTTGTGCTTTTGTTGTCTATTTGTTTTTAATGTATTTTTTGAAGATACAATAGGTTTGATGTTGATCATAAGTCATCTGTTCGTTGAGTTAAATACCATTTTCACAACATTATAGGGGAATACATGGCAGCCAGTGTATCTCTTGGAGGAAGAACCCAGGAAAATCTCGAGAAGAACCACAGATCCACGGGAAGCTAAAGGCAAGTTTTCTCACGTACCCACCACATTGGCCGAGGAAAAATTCAGACCCATTCGGACAGACGTGACATGCCAGTAATCTCTATAGGCAAGCGGCTTAGACCATCTAACTCTGAGTTGTATGGTAGTGAAACTGTGAGGTCCACTTGTATTTTTCCAAACCTCGTGTTAATTATAGGTGGATTGTGAACATTTATATACGAGCTGCAGGAAAACACTCTAGCTTATGTGCATGTTATCTTCTCAAACAAACATCATCTGTTATATTTGCATTAGTTCTACAACGTAAGACATATCGCATGATATTTTTTGTTTTGGTGCTACGTCTTAATGCCTAAATAACATGTGTACCGTGTTTCCAAGTCGACTGATATGAGAACGAGAGGAAACATTTTCGGGAATATCTAACACACTTGGCAGCCAGCAGCGACACTCTTTCACAAATTTAAATCTAATTGGTTATATTTACCTTGCTATCTTTATTCTGATGGAATCAAAACATGACATAGCTAATGGACGCAAGTTCATGTTCCGTTCAGCTAGATGGAATGCGATGGAAGCTGGGAATGCCTAAATTGGATTAGGTTGAAGAATGTTTCTTGAACGAAACGAATAAAATTATTTTAATGTAGAAGACAGTGTTAAGATAGCTTAGATTCGTTCAAGACATTTATCATCATTTTAACTAATTTCGGCATTCTCGGCTTCCATCGCATTCCAAGCAAGTAAAATGTAGGTGAACATAACTTGAAAACGGTTCATTTTCTTGTGTGAGAATTTGAATTTATAAAATGAACCACATCAGAGAAAATAAAGTCTGCCTAAATCAATATGACTTTAATTTTTGCAAAAACATTCAACCTGTGCTGCCAAGTGTGAGATATTCTTGAAATTTGGACGCTCGTTCCGATGTCAGTTCAACATCTGAACATGGTACACAAAGCCATTAATTAAGCAGTACGACATAGCACCAAATCATAAATAACATCTGATACACTGTAGGACTAATCTTTAGGTGAAAAAAGTATGTCACATATGAAATTTATGAAATTAAAATAAAAATCATACGTTTTATTCGTTAGAAACACCATTGTACATAACACACCACAATCTATTATATCTTCTCAGCTTTTGACTGTAGGATTCATAGGCAAGTTCCTTATGAAAATAGTTCCATGTATTTGTGACTTTTGGTCAAGTTATTAAGATATCAATTTTTAAAAGTAATAATAACATCTAAGTTGCGTTAGACTATGTGAAACTATTAGAGAAAAAAACAGTCTGCTTATATGTACTGAATTAATCTGTCGGTCACACTATTGTATATTGTCATTATTGCCTTCAGCAATAGGTTTGGTAGATAGGATCAAAAGATGGGCCAAGTTCAAAAGTTTATAGCGCGAATGGAACAATAAAACGATTTACCTGTAAAAGCTCGCGGTCTTTATAAACTGTCACAAATTGATTCGGCAAATTTATAACTGTCTGGTTTAAAAGTTCATAGTAGATAAATGGCTTCACTTGCAACAAATGTAAGCATCATACGACTTTAAAGGTCATTCGCTTAAGAGACAAACCTTTAGAGCTCTCTGCTTTTTGGACTAGAAACAAGGGCATCCTTGAATTTTACACATGGACATGCGTGACTTTAACCAAGGTCGTGCGTGATTCCTAAAACTTAGAGTATAAAAAGGCAGAACCCCTTGTATATTTTAATTGTAAGTCAAAATGCAAGATAGATCGTCTGTTTGCATTTTACAGACTCTTGGTACCTTCTCGTAGCCAAGCTTACCCCACAACAAGATGTAACCGTATCTACACCATCATATGTGACACCTTATTCTTAAGAATGTCGAACTTTCTTCCTTCTCGTAACTAGGCACGAGAAGAAGGTTATGATAGGAAACATCTAAACAACAACACAGACTTGTCTTATCATAATAAAACCATGTTTCGTCAGTGGCCGAAGTGGTCAAAAGGGCAGTTATGGACATACTCGAATTATAATCCGTATACTGACCTCAACTTTGAGGAGGATTATTATCTTTAGTGCATGACGGTTAAGAGGACCCTGTGGATTCCTACTTGTTTCTTGTCTCTATTGTACATATTTGCAATATACTTGTTATTTATTAGGAGAGGTGCAAAATTTGCACCATGTCATGGCATTATATCAAGCTCGTTGCTCATCATGAGGAGTGTTATCATGAGACAGACATCAGAATGTAAAGCTCTTTCTGTCAACGAGGCTAGTGATCATGAGACAAAACTAAGCGTTTAAAACGATTTTCTTTCTCCATGAGTTCCGCTCCATGAGTTCCACTAGGCCACCGATCCGAACTGTACTAACAGATGCCTCGCTTGGCGCTCAACATTAAGAGGTTAGTGTTAGGACTGGTCGGCCTGATGTCAGGATAATGTGACTGGGTGGGACATCATGCTACATGTCTGCGGCATGACGCCCCAGTGCTAGACATCACTATAAACTGTCACACTGTAGACATCTATGTGAGATGACTGAAAAATTGTTAATGCTACGTTAAAAATCATAATCACATCACATCACATCTCCATGCGTTTTGTGGCCATGCGTTTGAGATAGGTATTCAAACCATTATCTTCTTTCATGAGTTCTGTGACCATACGAACATAAATTTGTGTTTAAAACCTTTTTCACATTTCATGAGATTTTTTACCATGACACGTAATTCGTCATTTTATATTGATTTTCTCTCGTCATGAGTCAGGTAACCATGAGACAGAGATCGTCTTGAAAAACCCATTCTTTCTTCGTAATGCTTGTGGCCATGAAACAGAGATCGTTCATAAGACCCACATTCTCCTATCATGAGGCTTGGACCATGATAAATAGTTGAGCATTTAAAACCCCTTCTGTCTTCATAACTTTTGTTACCATTAGACAGAGCGGAGTTTCAAATCGCTTTCTTTCATCAAGAATTGTGTGACTTTGTAAATAATCGGCCTTAAAAGCCTTTCTCCACGCAAAAAGGTTTGTGACCAGGAGACTGAGATCGGCATTTAAAATTTCTTTCATCCTTCATGAGGATTGTTTTCATGAGATAGAACTGTGCCTTTGAAGCCATTTTCTCTCCCTGCAGTTTGTGACCACGAGAGAGATCGATCCGAATGTTAAGCCTGTTCTTTTGTCTTCATATGACTCGAGACCAAAAGTAGAGATTATTATTTAAAATCCCTTCTTGCATCATGTTGCCTGTCACAGACATCGGCATTTAAAGCCCTTCTATCTTCACGAGACTTGTGATCATACAATAGAAATAAGCATTTAAGCATTATGATAGAAAAACGCATTTAACCATTTTGATCACGCAATAGAAATAAGCATTTAAGCATTGTGATATAAATAAGCATTTAAGCATTTTGATCATGCAATAGAAAAAAGCACTTAAACATTGTGATAGAAATAAGCATTTAAGCATTGTGATAGAAATAATCATTTAAGCATTGTGATAGAAATTTAGCATTTAAGCATTGTGATAACGCAATAGAAATAAGCACTTAGGTATTGTGATAGAAATAAGCATTTAAGCATTGTCTTAGAAAAAAGCATTTAAGCATTGTGATAGAAATAAGCATTTAAGCATTGTGATAGAAATAAGCATTTAAGCATTGTGATAGAAATTTAGCATTTAAGCATTGTGATCGTGCAATAGAAATAAGCACTTAAGCATTGTGATAGAAATAAGCATTAAAGCATTGTGATAGAAATAAGCATTTAAGCATTGTAATAGATATAGGCACTTAGGCATTGTGATAGAAATAAGCATTTAAGCATTGTCTTAGAAATAAGCATTTAAGCATTGTGATAGAAATAAGCACTTAAGCATTGTGATAGAAATAAGCATTTAAGCATTGTGATAGAAATAAGCATTTAAGCATTGTGATAGAAATAAACATTTAAGCATTGTGATAGAAATAAACATTAAAGCATTGTGATAGAAATAAACATTAAAGCATTGTGATAGAAATAAACATTAAAGCATTGTGATAGTAATAAACATTTAAGCATTGTGATAGAAATAAGCATTTAAGCTTTTAAAAACCCTTTCTCTCTTCTCTCATAATCAGGTTTGTGACTATAAGATGGAGATGGGCATTTAAAACATTTTCTCACTTCACGAGGCTTGTGATCATGAGACAGAAATAGACAAAATCAGAGAACATTAAAGCAGAGTAAACATTTTCAAATTTTATGCAGTAGAATTGCACTTATTACGTACAGACTGAATCGTATGGTGATTGCTCTTGAAACGATACCAATACCGAATACTTAACTCCGTATCGCAACTCTGAGTGGAACCTTTATATGATTTCACTTACTTCCGCGTGTCGGCAGCTGTGTATTTGTTTCAATATACGTGGTTGAATATTTGTTTCCCAAATGAGAGTAATTGCATAAAATAATGGTAACCATACGACAATGAAACAGGGACTGAATGAGTAATTAGATATTTATATAAAGTTTAAGCTGGTGACATAATCGATTCTTCAGATCAAATACATCGATGCAATTATGTTACTGATATAATTGTTCCTCTGTAATTCTTTTATTTAGAAACTAAATCTCAGTGGAGATTATTTACGATATGATGTACATCTCTGTTGTTTGTAATTTGTTTGGAAGTCATATATTTAATGGCGAAATCGTTTCTCAAAGCATCAGTTTTATTGATAAAATTAGTAAAATTTAATTTTGTAGTATTGAAGAAATACATCAAGTTACACTTACATTATGATGCGTCCAAACTTTTCTAGACTTCCTCATGCTCATCTAGTATTAAACTATCTTTCCAGGACCAACGTCTTTAGGTACTCCCTATAAATCTGTCAGAGAATACTGTAAAGGACTAGTTGATGAAGCAAATGGTTCAATGACTGCTTGATCAATCATACACTTGTCCGGTTTCTCAAACATAACGTGTCACTTCATTTTCATGCTTTTACATCTGTTGACATCTTGACAGAAAATGTATTGCTGGAAGTAAGAATGAAGTAAGGCTCCAATACACCTTATTACTTTAAAACAAATACACAAAAATACATACAAGAACATCATCATATTGATCATAAATTTTAACTCAGAATTGTCATACCCATTCTACAACATTTTTTTTTCAAACATGAACAAGTTGAAATGGGAGTACCTGCATTGCTTTCGTATAAACTGCTGTTGACAAAATATGCTTCCTTCGCATTCACAAGTTTTCTACTATGCAAAAAGAGAGACGAATCATGCAATATGAACTGCCTGTTTTACGTATTATAGATTTCATGCATAAAATCAATTGGCGAATATCAAAGAACATTCCCTAGTCTAGAATGTACTTATTACTTGAGGCAACCATGCAAAAAATTGGCATATAACTGAAGAATATAGATTATGTACATGTAAGCATATCATGTGATGAACACAAGAATAGAACATAGAGAAAACAGAGAGGCTATACACACTTTCAAGATTGAAAATACCTTGAGAACTGTAACAAGTATGATTTTAAAGCGCTTTCAACATGTAAGTCATGTTAGGTACTAAGAAGTTCTTTGTTATAAAACGCCTAAATGAATTCCATTTTATCAATCTTCTGAATAAAATTGACGTTTTTTACCTTATTAAGTGTATTTTGCCAGGTTTACGAAAATACCTACCTTTAACACACGTTTAACTATATAATGCCTAGAAAATGGAGCTAAGAAACTTTTTCAATGGAGTAGTTGTAACAAGTGCGCACCTGTTGATAATTAATTGTAATAGCTTGTTTAAAGTCTTAATATTACGTAATTATTAAAGGCTAATAGTCAATAGCCACGATAAAGAGATGTACTTTTCAAGTATATTTTTTATTATCCTTTTATATATTATGTTGATTCGGTTTTTGGGGGAGTGGATAAATTGGGTCTAAGTGCGTTGTATGACCTATCTCAAAATATTCAAAGTTTTCATGTTCAAGTTCTTTCGAAGTCACATGAATAACTTTTAACCTGGGTTTGAATTTAAAAGCAGTTATCATCAATAGTCACGACGGAGGTAATGAAAAAGCAAATATTCAAAAATAATAAAAGTAAAAAAAAAATGCAGGAACAAATTGGATAGAAGCATACTATATTCTTAAAGAGGTAATATCCTCTTTTTTGTACTAACGAAAAAAAGTATGACTTGCAATAGTTAAATGCTTTATAAAATGTTCGAACTTACTCTTTTTGAAATTATGAAACGCGAAAAAAATTTAAAAATAGGTTTGCTTTATCCGAACCAAAATCTTGATTTTCCGTTCATCTTGCATAGACTGCATATAATGTTATGCACTATGCCTTCATTTCCAGTTAAGTTTGCCCTAACTACATAACGTTACATATTGAACGCTGCCGCTTAGTACCCCGTTCATCCTCCTTTATTATTATGTGGTCATGTATTACCCTCTCCCTGTTTGCATTCTGGATCTCTGTTGGTGATTTCTGGAAATTTAACCTTGTTAAGAGAAATAGGGGAAGCGAGTGAGAGACACATGTAACGTAAAGATGGATAAATACATTAGTAGATAATTAGGGTAGAACGTGTTCATTCCGAGGTTTATTTTGAACTTCCAAATGAATAGGCCAACAACTCTGCTTTAACTGCGAGTAGTCACATTTTCTAGCATAAACATATACTTTTGATTTCACTAAAACAACGTAAACTATGTCTTGTCGATGCTTTCTTTCAACCTTTCTAGCTATATCATGTTGACTCACTTATGTATAGCTGAAATTTTTTTTTACAATCAATGGAACACAAATCATGAGTTATTTTTTCATGACTAATTATTAAGCAGGCCTCGAACGTTAATATAATTTATGTCCTCCATTCTATTTACCTCTTTTGTACTAATTTACGTCACTGTATTTGAACCAGTTTTCATGAAGATTTCCCTCTGAACAAAACAAATAGATTTTCTATAAAGTGTTCTTAAATTAAAAGGTTTCATTTTGAAGGAATTGCTATGCTGCTTAGTAAGCGTGGCCATTTATTATTGGTCCTGTCTGATTGACTATTCTGTCTAATACGATTGACTATTCTGTCCTATCTGATTAACTATTCTGTCCAATCTGATGATTGACTATTCTGTCCAATCTGATTGACTATTCTGTCCAATATGTTTGTCTTCTTGCCAATTTGATTGACTATTCTGTCCAATCCGACTAACTATTTAGAATTTTGTCATTTAAATATCATCACTTAGTGATTTATTAGTTGCAAGAATCTTAACTGAATATTGTTTAAATATTGATAGATGTGTCATCACACGGTGATTATTATCCCTTCTGTATCCTGCCAAATGAGTTCAGATATGCCACGCGACTATGTAGGCACATGTCCCTTTGGAATTCTAATTAAGCATAGTGCTAATTTATACATAATATTAGCAACACAAAAGTCAACATCCATAGCACCATAGATTGAACGTTGTCCCGTTTTGCTTTAGGACTTCATTTCATGCTTGGGATAAATCGTAAAATCATTTTTGACTTTAAAATATACTAGTATTGCCTCGTTTTCAAAAAGCTATTACTATATTTTATAAATTTCTTTCCTATCGTTTCAAAAACTAGGCTGAATTAGTTGTAATTTACGTTTCGATCGATCGATCGATCGATCGATCGATCGAGAGAGATTAATATTTCATTAAAACATATATTTGTGTCAGTCGTTTTCGTTCTTATTCTCCAAGGCACTTTTGATGTGTTCTGGCATCTTCTGCATCTCTTTGGATTCAACCTTCACATGCTGGTTTGTCCAGGACACCATTTTACATACTCCATGAGTCGTAAACTCGATGTTTTCTCTGATTCTATTGACATCTGTCAGATGCTCCTCTACAACAACAATGTTGTTATTTCTCATAAATTTCTCGTCAAATATTACGGGCAATTTGATTATCCAAATCACCCACACAATTTTATCGTCCTTTTTTCTTCTGATAGCAACTGGAAGATGTCCCCGCGTAAGCGATACTGTCGTTTTAACTTCAAAATCGTACACCATGTTTAGCTGATAAACACATAGAGTTGCCTTAGCCTTATGCCAAGGTTTGACTCTGACTTCAGTGTTGACTTCCCATGCCAACGATTTCTCGAAGGTTTCACCCGAAGTATTGGTGACAGAAAGCGATTGACTGAATCCACCACCGATTTTTCCAAATCCAGCAAGATCAATCTCCAGATTCATGGAACCTTCCAGAGTGTAATTGTCCTGAACTTCTACAGATGTCGATGAACGCGTCTCACGAGTGGCGGAAAATGTGTATTGTTGAATAAGTGATGTTTTGTTTTCGTAATCGGATATATAAAGATCCACATTTTGTTGCTGAGGAACTCCTGATGTCGTTTCATCCCTTTCATCAAATCGAGTAGTTTTGTGTTTGAACTGTAGGTACCCCCAACGCACGTCGACGTAATGCTTTTTCTTTGAAACTAGGAGACTTCTCCAGCATCCCCTGTTCTCTCTGAATCTCTTCCAGGTATATTTCTCTATGCAGCTCTTAAAATCTATCGAATACAGCTTCTGGTTACTGTCGTTTGACGAAAACATTGTCATCTGAAAAGAAGATTGACATCAGACGAAATTAATTCTCATAAAATATCGAATCAAGTAAAGTAACTGGCTAAAGTCATATAATAAAAACAAATGGAGAAAGATACACAATTGAAAGTGTGGAAAAGTAAGCCTTTTCAATAAATCAGTGCTTTGTTTGTATATTGAAGAGCTAGAACAGTAGAATGTTTTAACCCATGACACAATATGTTTATCATAACGAACATCCACCCACACACACCCACTCACCAACACACACACGCACGCACGAACACTTTGTTGCAGTCTTATTGGGTCATGTGAGTCATGAATTACATCAGACATTTTCATGAGGCTCTGCAAAATGTCCGCTTAATGTGCAAGAGCAGTTTCAAGACGGTGATTTTCGTTACTACCAAGATTATTTTCGCTCAGGATTTTGCACTTATATCACAATGTTACTATCGTGATATTGAAATCGTGCCACTTAGAATAAATGGCAAAGTCAAGGGATACTGCAACACAACAATGATAGGGACATAGAGACGATCGCTAAAGCAAACACAGTGGAACAAACAACGCAGACTCTGCAATGCACTACACGAAATAAAAGTCAGCAAGATATTTGTCAGGAGGGAATTTTACAGTGTCATTATATGAGGTCGATGGTATAATGGCAAAAATAATTTTATTAAAAATTCTATGTAACTGACAAACATGTTACATTCTAAAATTAGCGACAGAATCAGCAAACCAAACACATTCTTTGTGATAAGATAAATAATCCATTAAAGACACAACAATACATATAAATAAATAAATAAAATAAATAAATAAATAAATAAATGCATTACACTGATAAGAATGAAAATAAAACAGCGATGTGATATCCTTGGGATATCTTTGTTCTGCTTATGTTATTATTATCTAACAAAAAGTAAGAAAAGTAGGTGCTAAAGTTGTCTTCATATGCTACTTATTAGTTACAATCAATGGTAAACAACATGCACACGACATCCACCATCAATGCATTAGATAGGTAGTCTAATTTAACTGAGTCATTAAGAGGCTGATAGCAAAAACTAAATTTTGACTATCGTGATTTTTCAAGTTTTACGTTTTTTTCAGGGCGATTAAACGTGTGCACAGCAAACATGTTTAAAACATAAGTCACCAAACCTTGTTTTCTAACATTAATTGCACGCTGTCATGTGTCATTTCTATGGTTTTTGTTCCATCTTCACTTTTCCTATTAAACGACGTTGTGGTCTCTAATTCTTTCTTTTATAAGGTTAACAAGGTCAAAAAATAAATCAATAGTTGCTTCCCTAAAAATGCTGCACCATAAGCTATTTTTCCTTCATTTATAACTCTTGCTGTTGCCATTTATTTTGTGGCTTTATGAGGAACACATTAAGACACCGCTGTCAGGTTTTACCCTGCTGAGAACAACATCTAAATCTCTTATATTTTACAGTGATATTCTATAATTACGTCCACTTAAAGAAGTAAAATACTGTTTCTTCTCTTTTAAATGGGACTGATTATGCTGCTTTTTTGGATTGATATTCTACAAAGAGGTTGACTAACTAGAAAAAATCACTTGTAAAGATTAAACATATGGGTTCCATGAAAAGAGACAAAGGCTGTAGAAGTCTGCCTATTGTTTATTTAAACTTGAATAGTATGCTGCAGTGAATCACCTCTAACGCGTATCATTTAGCTTCATCCGATGAAGTTTAAATCCTTAAGGTAGTCTGCACTTGTAAAATTCCCTTAACACTTTTGCTTTGATATTAATAATAATATGACCCACACCTAAAAGTTATGTCCTTGTAATGATAGGACTTTTATATATATATATATATATATATATATATATATATATATATATATATATATATATATATATATATATATATATATATATATATACATATACATATATAGACATACATATATAGACATACATATATATATATATATATATATATATATATATATATATATATATATATATATATATATATCTCATCAACATCATCATCATCATGATACACTTTCATTGGAAAAATGCCAAAATATTTAAAGCAACATACATTCTGGTTTTAGTTAAACGTTTCATCAAACTGCATTTTGTTTTGGTTTCTTCTTTGAATATTTTAATTCTATCAAATTTTTGATTGTCTCTGTGTTTGTTTACTTCGGTTGTAAATTCATGAATCCCACCACTTAATGAAAGATTAATATGACCTTTGTTAGGTTTGAATTTATTTGCAATCGTAGATAACCTATGTTTGAAATCAATTTAATCTTTCTGACACGTTTCATCATCATCTCCGATTCGTCAACACTACTTTGTAAAATGCCTATATTATTATCAGCGTCGTTATCAACATGTTCTTTCGTGTTTGTTTTAGATTGTTCAAACTCAACTCCCTACTTCATGCTCCTCATTCTCAACGTGCAATTTCTTTTTCATCCTCATCGTGTTTTCCTTCACAGCCTCAGGCTGTTATTTCTTCTTCAACCTCAGAGATTACTTCTTGTCCATCTTCAGTCTTATTTCTTGTTCACCTTCAACATTTACTTTCTTATTAAAGTCTGTGCATGTAGAATATTTCATTGTCTCGATATAATAGTTTAAATATGCAATAAATTGTAAGTTGTTTATTACGCTACTCGTGCGTTTCGTTCTTTATCATTTTGGTTATCTTTTATCAAATATTAATGCTGGTTTTAACTTGAGCTTTTACCTTTATCAGGGCTCGAATTTTACACAAATTTCTTTGTAGCCAGAAGGACTAGTATGCTGAGAAATTTACTAGTCCTGCCAAATCTTTACTAGTTCTGTCCAAAAAAAAAGAATATTACCCACTTGTATTGAGATTAACAATATTATACCTAAGTAGCATTATCATATGAAATGCAGAAGTACATTATTATTAAATCCTGCTTCAAATCATCAATCAGTCAATTCACATTTCTTGTTTCACACGATAATCTGGATCGAATTCCAGAAAGGGATCCAGGTGTCTTACCTCGTCCTCCACCTGCCCTCTGGGTCTAAATCGGGTCTATTCAGGTCTTCTTAACTGATTTCCTGAAATATTCCACAATTCCACAAAAATGTATTGCAGGTGATGAATTATTTGTTGGAATATTATTTGTATGGAACATTATAAAGAGTAGGTCGGACAGAACCCAAGGTCGCAAACATGATCTCCAGTCACTCTTCACCATTTTCATTTCTGAGAAACCCCTTTTAGCATCAACAGATTGGGCTGGGATTGTTAGATTAAGGTCAATCTATGCCAGAATATGCTTGCAGTCAGAAGCTCGTCATTTTACAACTGTGGACCAAGTCAAAGCATAGATGTCTTTGTAATTTCAAGATAACAAAATACATTAAGAAAATAATAATCTGAATAAACTTACATCAATACAAAGGCAATGTCAATACTTAAAATGTGTTTATATTAAATTGTTTTTAAAGGCTTTCTTTAAATGGTTACCTTTTGCAATCAAGATACTATACTAAATAAAGAATTTCTAACAAATCTGGCATCAATGGTGTTTCTTGTATTTATTTTTAAATATTTGAATATACATCTACTTGGGTTCCAAGGGTTGTTATCGCCGGGGGCGGATGTGGAGATAAGCACTCACTTCCCCTAGAAATCCCCCAATGGCTTGCGTCTGTGATAGCCTCTGACAACCAAATCCAGCTCCAGGCCTTCACGGGTGGCTTAACTACTAAGCCCGGCGGAACCTGTTTAAACTAACTGGAGAAGGGATGGCAGGCAAATTTCTGGCGCCTCAAAACCAGATGCTTCGGGCAGATGAGGCTTGTTAACCTTGGGTGGTAGCCCGTCTAGGAGAAGGTAAACTCTGATTTCAAACCTTCGCTGCCTTGCGACTGTACCCTTACATGGGAAAGGCTAAGGGAGTAAACCCCAACAGAAAATCCGGAGACGGAGTCCCTAAGGCGACTTATCACTGCATTTAGTGACGTCTCGGCAACTCCTGCGACGCCGCTGGTGCCAAGATGTATCGGCTTGTCCTTTCCCTTGGATCCATCAGCTGCGTGGAGAGGGGGAGTCAGTTGCATGGGCAACAGCTGATTCTCTATATAACCTTGCCCAGGCTTGCGCCCTGAAGAGGACACTCCAGCTTCGCTTCACAGCGTTGACACAACACGGGAAGCAACAGTTACCGGTTATAACTCACCACTCGATTGGCGTAGAGTTAGACGCCAGGGGTTGCTTCCGACGGTGGGAGAGACCAACAGATCTCATTGGACAGCTATCGCCCGCCTCAAGCTGGGCAGCCCCCAGCCAATAAGGTGCCGTCCCGCAACAGCTCGCCTGCCTTGCTGGGTGCGCAGGGCTTAAGATACCTGAGTACCTGAAAAGCGGGCTGCAACTACAGCACCAAGAAAAAACAAAGGAAAAACAAGGAAATCAACAATCCTCAAGCTAGGTACCTGGAACGTCCGGACTATGCTGACAAGGCTTTCGGATGATCTCCAGGCAATCAGTGATGTTCGAAAGACTAAAGTCATCAACGACGAACTCGCAAGAATCCATGTCGATATCGCCTCACTTCAAAAGACACAGCTACCAGATTCTGGGTCCCTCAGAGAAAAGAACTACACGTGCTTCTGGCAAGGAAAGAGCTCAGACGTAGTTAGGGAGTATGGTGTTGGTTTTGCTGTCAGAAACTCTCTGCTGGCTATGATAGAACCCTGCCAACCAGAAAACGAAAGACTGCTATCTCTTCGCCTCCACACCACAACCGGGCTAGTTAATCTCATCAGTGTTTACGCTCCCACACTCAGTGCCACCACAGATACTAAGGATGCGTTTTACAACGAGCTCGACTGGCTCATCGACAATATTCCGAAGGAAGAGAACTTGATATTACTGGGCGACTTCAACGCTAGGGTGGGTGCCGATCACGACTCCTGGCCTTTGTGTCTCGGCAAGTTTGGCATTGGGAAGATGAATGAAAACGGGCAACGTCTACTAGAAATGTGCTCGTTCCACAACCTCAGCATCACCAATTCATTTTTTTCAGACAAAACCACAGCACAAAGTGTCTTGGAGGCATCTCCGATCCAAACACTGGCATCAGCTGGACTTGATTATCACAAGACGTTCAGCCATGAAGGGTGTGCAGCTTACTCGTACATTCCACAGCGCTGACTGCGACACCTATCACTCTCTAGTCTGCTGTAAATTTAAGCTTCAGCCAAAGAAGATCCACCACTCTAGGCAAATGGGTAAACCACACATCGATGTGAGCAAGACGTCATATCCAGACAAGGCTGAAGAATTCACTTACGCCCTCTCCAAGGCGTTCAGTTCAGAACCTCCCTTCGGCAGTGCCAAAGAGAGATGGGACAACATCAGAGATACTGTGTACAGTGCAGCCACAAGAATCTTTGGTAAGAAGCAGACAAAGAACAATGAATGGTTTGACGCCAATTCCGCCACACTCATGCCAGCAATAGAAGAGCGTCGCAGTGCCCACCTGGAATTCAAGCGTTCTCCCTGCGTAAGGACAATACATGCATATAGGTCTACAAGAAGCAAAGTGCGGAGGTTAGCACGGCAATGCGCTAATGAATACTGGCTTCTACTCTGTCAGAGCATCCAGTCAGCAGTAGACAACGGAAACAGCAGAGGCATGTATAATGGCATAAAGAAAGCAATGGGTCCAACGAAGAAAGTGATAGCTCCACTGAAGTCTTCTGCAGGAGATATCATTCATGAAAAGAACAAACAGATGGAGCGCTGGGTGGAGTACTATTCCGAACTGTATTCCAGAGAGAATAACGTGACCAACAATGCCCTCAACGCCATTGAAAACCTGCCTTGTTTGACCAAACTGGATGAGAAACCTACTGTGACAGAACTAAAGCTAGCATTAGAGAAACTGACCACACGTAAAGCCCCAGGTAAGGATGACATCCCAGCAGAAGTCATCAAATGTGGCGGCAGTGTGCTGTTCACACACCTTTATGATCTTCTCTGCCAGTGCTGGGATGAAGGTGCAGTGCCTCAGGACATGAGAGACGCCAACATCATAACCCTGTATAAGAACAAGGGCGACAGAAGTGACTGCAACAACTACAGGGGCATATCACTTCTCAGCATCGTAGGTAAAGTCTTCGCTAGAGTCATCCTGAACAGACTGCAGACGCTTGCCGACAGAGTGTATCCAGAGTCTCAGTGTGGGTTTCGAGCAGAGACGTCCACAATCGACATGATCTTCTCCATCAGGCAACTGCAGGAGAAATGCAGGGAACAACACAGACCCCTCTTCCTGGCTTTTATAGACCTCACCAAAGCATTCGATCTGGTCAGCAGAGACGGACTCTTCAAAATCCTGAAGAAGAATGGATGCCCTCCAAAGCTGTTAAGCATGATCCAGTCCTTCCATGTAGACATGAAAGGCACAGTGCAGTATGATGGCTCATCGTCCGAACCATTCAATATACACAGCGGAGTGAAACAAGGCTGTGTCCTTGCCCCCACGCTCTTTGGCATCTTCTTCGCTGTCCTGCTCAAGTACGCCTTTGGGACGTCCACAGAAGGGATCTACCTGCACACGCGTTAAGACGGCAGACGGTTCAACCTGGCACGACTGAAGGCAATGAGCAAAGTAAGGAAAGCAACCATTAGGGACATGCTCTTTGCAGATGATGCTGCTATAGTCACTCACACAGAAGCTGAACTACAACGCCTGATGGACCGCTTTGCTAAAGCATGTGATGAATTCAGGCTGACCATCAGCCTAAAGAAAACCAACGTGATGGCTCAGGACGCAGACCCTCCCAGCATAACCATTAACAACTACAAACTAGAAGTAGTCAGTGAGTTCACTTACCTTGGCTCTACCATCACCAACAACCTCTCACTCGATGCCGAGCTCAACAAGCGGATTGGAAAGGCATCAACAACTCTCTCTAGATTGTCGAAGAGAGTGTGGTACAACAACAAGCTGACATTAAACACTAAGATCACCGTGTACCGTGCCTGCGTGCTTAGCACTCTTCTGTATGCCAGCGAAACTTGGACCCTGTACGCCTCTCAGGAGAAACGACTAAGCGCCTTTCACATGCGTTGTCTCCGTCGCATACTTGGGATCACCTGGAGCGATCGTGTGACAAACAACGAGGTGCTTCAAAAGGCCAAAATTCCCAGCATGGTCACACTCCTCCGCCAACGTCGCATCAGATTGCTGGGTCATGTGCATCGAATGGAAGATGGACGGATCCCCGAAGACCTTCTCTACTCTAAGCTTGCCTCGGGCAGAAGATCA
Organism: Potamilus streckersoni; assembly: GCA_016746295.1. NCBI lineage: Eukaryota > Metazoa > Mollusca > Bivalvia > Unionida > Unionidae > Potamilus > Potamilus streckersoni. The sequence continues at coordinate 3,665,164 of JAEAOA010002053.1, forward strand.
ATAGGACGGCCAATTCTTCGCTTCAAGGATGTCTGCAAGCAGGATATGAAAGCTCTTGGAATAGAGGTCAACACCTGGGAAGAGCTTGCCCTCGACAAGTCCAGCTGGCGATATGCTCTGTACACAGGTCTGAAAGCCAGCGAGGAAAAGTTACGACAGCTCGCTGATGAGAAAAGATCTCAGAGGAAGAGGATGCAGTTCCAACCAAGACCCGAGTCATACTTCAAGTGTATCAACTGCAGCAAGGATTGCCACTCGCGTGTGGGACTTTATAGTCACAGAAGACGCTGCACAGCTACAAACTAGGACACCTTTCATGGGCGCATTTTCATCGTCTCTCGAGACTAACGGAAGCCAACAATCATACATCTACTTGCTGTAGACTAAACACTTTAATCTATCCAATTCCAATTCCACTGCATCTGCATCCACACCTGCACTGACAAGCACTGACCGGAAACGCTCCACCGAAACAAATTTCTGTCTTTCACTTCCAGTGATGTAGTAAGTAAATGTAACATGTTTATCAATCCTGTAAGTCTCTCCAACATCAACTCCTTTCATCTCATCCAGCTAACACATCCATGCAAAATTAGTGAAGTGTCTTTGGTTCTTTACCATACCTCTTTTCACCGGTCGTCACCTGAGCGCAACGTTGTCCCGGCAGCCGAAATTCGGAAAATGCGCACGTTTCAGAACCTGTAATTTCAGTTTGTTGCAACACAGAAAAGTCAATTATGGCTTGATAAATAGAAAAATATCTCTGGAGTACAAGCTAGAGCATATGGTCATATGCATTTAAGGACGGAAATAGCAGAAGGAAATTATGGTAATGCATCGAACAAAGTATTTGGAAGTTACTGATCTTATCTCTTAAATAGCATGATAGACATTCGCCTATGTCATAATGGGTCATGGGGGTAATCTGAGATATTTTTTTTTACTATGTATGATTGTCATCCTTCAGATTAATTTTTTGTTTTGTCAACATCAAACTTGCGTCGAGTACCTATGGTCAAACACATTCCGTTAAACTTTCAAAGATCTTATCAGCGGTCGATTCTTCTGGTAGTATCTGCATAGCTGTTTTTCTCTCTGAACTCTTTTTTGTTGCCCATGCTGTCATGCACGTTTACTAATTCAATTTTAAAGTTCGAGCAGCCCGCAACAAAACTGGATGTTTTCTGCTTTTTTCTTTTGCGAATTCCGTGCACCAGTCATACCGCATAACGTTCTTTTCTTCATCATAATTCAGCCATTTCTTGTCTTTTGTCCATGTCTTCTGAAACATTGGATTACACCTTTCCCTATGATAAGAATTAATGTTATTTTTATTCAACTCTTTATGTTTCCGGTGGCTAAACACCTTCTATAAAATACCACATATTGCATGTCTTATAAGGAGCGAATTATGTCTCGTATAGAACTATGAGATGTTACAGTATAGCTGACGCAAAATATTTAAAGTAAGAAAAGGAATGCCATAATGTTTTTTTATATAAGAAAGTTAGAGCAAGAAACGCCATTCCAAAACACGTGCCTTTGTCTTCCACCAATTAAATGGTCTTTTCCTGATAAATACTTGACTTCAGCGGTTATTCTGCATAATCAAAGCAGTGGCTATTGTTAAACACTGTTATAAAATATTAGCATCAGAAGATAATGTTAGTTTCAGCTTAGAAAAGGTCTATTCCCATCTGACTCAGCGCGTTTTATATAACAGTTCCAATTACGATCTCATAATTAATAGCGAAAGCTTGGAAATTGTTCCTAATTAATTGGGCCTCAGTGTATTGTTTAAATTAATAAAAAGGCGGAACATTTTCAAATCTTAGATACCCATGTTCAGAGATTTTAATTCCCAACAAATGTACAGTATTATGCTTGATATCTCCACGTGTATTCAATTATATGGTCATTATTCTAAGGGAAAAAAATATTAAATCTATTATCATCATATAAAAAGTAGTTATATGGAAAGATGTGTCAATAAAGTTATCGTAGTAAACTGATCTAATTTTTATAATCATTTTGATGCAAGTGTAAAATATATAGATTCCCGTTTGTGACTGTTGGAGTGTTTGGTTTGCAAGCAACCCCCTTCCCCACCCTTAATCACACAAACATGCAAACTTTAATTTCTTCGAATAGCTTTTGCGGTGTTCTTTTCTGTGGTATACCGTTTTGTAGTTTATTACTGTGGTCGAGTGAATAAATTGTGATACCACGTCATTTTTCATTTAATTCTTTTATGTTACGTATCGGCTTGTTCAAAATGACATAAAAGAAAGAGTGAAGAGAACAAGCGTTGTAAATTTTAACCAAAAATAATTTAATTTCCTAGAAAACATGAAAAAAATGTAAATTTGTTAAACAAGACTTACAGAAATGATCTAAATTCTTTGTTCAAAATAGAAGCATAAGTCCTGTAAAATGTTCTAAACACAGTCTGAAGTGTCTGAAGTTCCGGTCCAAAATGACGGATGACCACGTCAGACGAAGGCTAACAGAAAATTCCAGAATTTACACAATAAAGCACAGTTTGTGTTGTTCCGTTAAAATTTAGAATTTTGTCGGGAAAATGTCTTTGTCCAATAGAATTGAGTCCAGATCTTGTGATACATTTTACTTATCCCCAAATGATCAGCTAATGAAGTTTCATGGGCCAAACAAAGTATTGCCTGTCAGTAAGGTTTCGGAAACACAATTTGATATTTTACTGACCAATTGTCACTAGCAGGTACCTTGGGAAGTCGCCATTTTCTCATAAGAACTCCATTTTTAACAAAGTAACAGACATGTACTTCAGTTGCTTCATTTTCAATAACGGCCCGCTGAAACAAACAGGAGATCTCAGGATCCTTCTCCTGTCTCCTGTTCAACGACAAGTCATTGTCTTTTATCACCCTGATCAGATAAAAGAGAATGAATATTCAAAAGAGGATAACTATGATCAAAACCTTTCGACTGATCTAAATTAGAAGAAAAAGTGACCTCATCAAAAACCTTACCAATACATTTGTCAGCTAAAGGAACACAGTCCTTATCAAAATCATTCTCAAGAGTTTTCGTTGCCATAGTTCTGCTAACTGCGTAAGCAGGGAATAAATCAGAGATTTCTTTTTCAATAGGATCAACTTTCTGATCCAAAGAAGGCTTGTCAGTTAGAAGCGGATTAACAACAACCTTGTCTCTAGCTAAGTCATTGCCTAGCAACAAATGAACGCCATTAACGGGTAGAGTATACACTACACCGACGGTCACAAGTCCTGAAACTAAGTCTGATGACAAATTAACAGAATGGAGAGGAACATTAACAAATCCGCACTCTACTATCTGAATGAGAACAATCTTTTTAGAACAGGTCTTCTCAGAAGAAGGCAAAACACCTGAAACTAAAAGACTCTGAGAAGCTCCTGTATCCCTTAAAATTTTAATAGGGATAGGATTGGCCAAATCACCCAAGAATGATATAGAACCCTTCGACATGAATGGTTCAAAATTCTCCAAAACACAATTAGACTGAGGTTTATGAAACCCAACAAATGTATTGTTTTCAATACGTGACATTGACCTTGATCTTCTAGAAACAAGAGCATTTGGGATATGTCTACTTTGATTCTGATGCCTATATTTCAGTTTAAAGCACTCAGAAATGACGAGTCCTTTTTTCTTACAATAGGTACACTTAAAAATAGACAATGATTTAGAATCAAGTCTCTCAGAGGCTTGATTTTTAGAATTTGTGCCAGATTGATTTTTTTTTACTGAGAGTCGTATTTGTTTGAAACACCTTTCTATCAGTAGACTGCTGAGTGAAAGATTTGTTTGCAGCAGGAAATTTATGAGTTAAGGAATACTTATAGAGTTATCAGCAGCCATAGCAGCATTTTCCAAGGTCTTGACCTCATGATCTTCAAGGCGATTTTTGATATCACTGGGAATACAGTTTTTGAACTCTTCGAGTAACACCAGTTGTTCAAGTATTTCATAATCATGTTCAATTTTCTCAGACAGACACCATCACTTGAACAACTGTTCTTTTTCCCTTGCAAATTCAACATAAGTTTGTCTTATTTCCTTTTTGTAACTTCTGAACTTTTGTCGATATGCCTCAGGGACTAATCTGTGACCTTTCAAGGTGCATTCCTTAACCAAATCGTAATCAGAATTTTGTTGCACTGATAGATTATATATAGATATTTCTGGCCTTGCCATGAAGTACACTCTGCAATAATTGAGTCCAATACTCTCTTGGCCATTTTGAATTCTCAGCTACTTTTTGAAACAAAATAAAATATTTGTCGTCTACTTTCGTTTCACTAAAAGGGGGAACTAATTTGATATTCCTAAAATATTAAACTTTAAATTTGCAGGTGATGTGGAATCAGGCCTGTGAATTGCCAGATCCAATTCTTTCATTTTAATTTGCATCTCTTTCTCTTGCTCCCTTTCTTCCAATTCATTTGTTCCTTTTGTAATTCTACTTGCATATCTTTTTCCCTTTCTTCTATCTTTATTTGTCTTTCGTTATCTTCTATTTGTCTTTGTTTTTCCCTTTCTTCTATATGTCTTTGTTTTTACCTTTCCTCAAACTATAATCTCATTTCTTCTTTTTTAAGTTAAAGTTGTTCTTTTTGTAATTGTATTTTATATTCTTTCCTTTTTCGTCCTTTTCTAATCGTATTCTCATTTGTTCATTTTGTAGTTCAAGTTGTCTTTGTTTTTCATTCTCTCTTTCCTGTCTCTCCTCCTTTTCAGATTGTGATCTCATCTGTTCTTTTTGGAAGTCAAATTTATATTTCAATTTTAGTTCTGCCATTGTAACGTCAGCATCGGTTAAAGTCTTGCTAAAAGATGCCAAAACACTTTTTTGTCCAAGGTATTCTTCTCTACCAAATGTTGAACTATAAGTTTCTTGACTTCTTGTTTAGTTAAAGAAGATTTTGCTTCGGATAGTTCATACTTTCTGGCATGTTCAAGCGTCTTCGATGGAAAATTTAGAATTTCAGCAATAAAACGTGGATGTAGACAAAAACTTTTCATCCTTGGCCATTCATGATGTGGATAAAATGGATACGGTTAGTTTAGTAATAATGACAAAAACGAATATTTCTCACTAAACATCTCCAATGAAGATATAGAGGGCATTAATAGAGCCATTACCTCCATTAAGTAGCTGATGGTAATGGGGTTGCAGTCGAGATTGTGAGAAACATCCAGCATGATCCAAATGTATCTTGTGATTTCTTGCCAATATATTGATGTCAGTGATATCGATGAACTCCACCACGATATAGCCACATTGAAAGTGGTTCTCGATGAATTGTTGGAGAAGGCTGAATTGAATGAAACAAATGAAAATGTTTTGTTTGCACCTGACTACAAAATTGAAAGAAATCTTTTTCAGCTTATATATTGGAACACAAAGTATGCAACATTTCCTCCAGAATTTCCTGTACTGCACTTAAGAAAGTCAAAAATTACGAATATAATACCAGCCTATGAAATATCAGGCCTCATTCATATACTTCAATATAGGAGAGTTGATGATGTTGAAAAAGTTGGCAGTTAATTAGTAACCCTTTGAAAACACTGAGCCAGCCACGCGAATTGTTTGGCGATTATCAGTAGTTTTGGATATTTCGGTTCTTGTTACGTTCATCAACTAGCTATCGTATTCACATGCAGGAGAAACAAATACGTGATCAGGAGTTATCTGTCAGCCAGCTTGAAGTGAGATGGAGAAAAATGTTGAAAGAATTCATTAAGGAAACATCCACAAAGAATAAAACATTTGCCTGCATACTGATATAATGAGGCATTGTGATGACATTGTAGCCCTCGCCGTTGCTGAAAGACTAGGAAGAAAATATTGACACAACTTACGTCTGGCCACTGTGAAGTCGTCACTTCCATTCTCATTCTTAAATGGAATTTTCAGTTATGCTGTATTTTGCTCACGGCTTTTGACAGAAGATTACAAGTCAAGTTACTTTTACAGACAAATGAAACATTTTCTATTTAGTAGCTCATACAATGGTAGTATTGGCAGTTTGAATTAGACACTGTTCGAGAGGTTGACCACAGAGACGCAAACAAACGTATGTGACTGAGGTCCACACTAAGCAATGTTATGATAAAGATTTCACAGTAAACGAGAAGAGACAAGTGATTACAGCACCCCAGTCTGTCATCTCATGCACGGATGCTTTGAAGATTAATCAAGATGAGACGAAACACGAAGAGATAGAAAATAGCATCCAAAATACTAGATAGGTACACAGGGAAGAAAACCAGTTGGGCCATATGTAAGAACATTTGGTCTTATACATCGAAGAAAGGGATTGTCATTAAGTTTTGACCCCATTTTAAGAAATATATTTAAGAAGGAGAATCCAGAGGTACAGTAAGAGATGTTAGATTGAACAACAGAAGAGATAGGAAAATTCATGATTCACAGATATGAGGCAAGAGTATGACAGTGATTCTTCTAACACTGAATTGAAAAACGGACCCAAACATCATATTATTAGAATAAAAAGATCAAAAGGATCAACAATCAAATTAAGAGAAATAAAGGCGCACAAAAATATACCATGCAAGAGCATGAAAGAGAAAAATGAGCAGGAAAAAAAGGACAACGAAGAAGACAACAGAGATTATGGACTTGTAGACTGAATACTTGCTAGTCAGTCTTTAAGCCAGATGGGACGGAATCACCCACCAATAAATCAGGTGGTGTAAAACGAGCTCTTGTCGAGTTCGTGAATAAAATATCTGATAAACGGGTACCCTAGGGCTCATTTTATGACTTAGGTTATTACCAATAGGTGGGTCCCTGAGTACCCGGATATCAATTGGCATCTTTACTAAGTTAGTTCGCAGTTTTCCAGATTCATCGTTTATCGTAACGGCATACAAGCTTTCAGCCAGTGCTTATCAAGGAAGAACTCACACTGTATACAAATTGACAATCCTTTTGATTAAGCCTTCAGAACACCCATTTCTTTTTCAGTGCCAAGCAGAGGTGTGTATGTTCCTGTGAATAATTGACCTTATATCTATAGCTTGTATTTCCACGTGAGATCTCTTTGATTGAGCAGCGACTGTGGTACAGTGTCAAGTAACCTGGCGTGGTTATTTTAGCTTGCCTCACAAATGACGTGTTCAGTTGCAACCTTTCACAAATTTAACAAATTGTATGATCGAAGTTTTACTTGCAAGACTCAAGCTCAGACTTTAAATAAGCATCCGCTTATGACAGTGAGGCTAAGTAAAGGAAGCCATATGATATTTATGATGACTACACCACCAAGATTTACTGTGCAACGATGGAGAATTTCAGAATTTTATCAGACAATGAGGATGATTTCTTGGACTTTATACCAGATGACATTAGATAGCGATATTTATAAGATACTGTGTGAATAAAAAAATGTGGACTTGACTTCAGGTTTGTATACATAGTAATGCAATTTCTCTTTGTCGGGTACCCAGGTAACCGATCGTTAGGATCGATTTGTAACCTGTAGAAGTTTTCTAAAATTTCCACCTCTGAACCTAACCCCCATCTCTCTCTCTCTCTCTCTCTCTCTCTGTGCTGATTCATGGTGTCATGGCAAGAATATGCGCAAGCGTACAGTCTGAATCAGCACAGGTTAACATAGATAACACAGAAAACACTAAATTAGGCATTTATCCAACAATAGACCATTTCATGGAGACTTCGGCGAACTTCGTAATTTGCTCGGAATTTTGATCACATGGCGGGTGGTCAACTGACCGCAATATCCAATCGATAGCTGGTAGGCAAATAGTGTGGTTCCCGCTTAGTATGCTCCCTAGTATAGTATAGCGGAGTGCATCGCAGGGAGCATACTAAGCAGGGGACCAGACTAGTGGTCAAAACAAGGCGGACAATTCAGCATTAGCATCAACTGTTCCAACTACTTCAGTTTCGTTTATAGAGTTGGAAAATGCCTATTCAACAGCGATGATGTCACATATATTGACGAAATTTAATATTGGAACCATCCTGCCTTGTTTTCTGGATTTTTTAGCCATACGAGAGAGTAGCTATGAGCTGTTTTACATATGGACATGTACATGCGAGTATGGAAACAGTGTCGATGTTAAAAATTTAATCTCTTTTTTACCATAACATCGCATTTCATAAATCGAGTTTCGTTTGCCAATAAAAGGAATTTTTCGTATTAATCCGCAGTATAACAAACCTGGAATATTTTTCGACGGTAAAACTGCAAAAGTCCCAGGCATTTAGCGGGCAGGTAGCGGGCATTTCTTAATTTGTTTTAATCTGATACGTCAAAACAACAATGTATGCCATTTTATTATGTACAGATGCCTACCAGTGTTTGATTGGCTGGAGTATAAAGTGACTCGGGAGGTTTTTCGGATAATTACGGAGCAACTCGGTTAAATCCGGTATGAAATGGGCTATAGCAAGAGCTAAGTATATTTTATATTTGGAGTAAAAATTATAGAGGCAGACAAAACCTTTACTATTTATTCAAAAGTCATTTTCATTGGTGAGATTTGCTGAACATTTTTCTTTATCACATGGTTTGACACTAAATGTTTGCCTTGTCTCTAAGGTATTGCAACAACAATCAAGACCAGATCATGTCAGAGTTAATACGGTGGGGTGGGTTCCAAAATATCAAAAGGGCCTTGATTGTCTTTGAAAGGGCACCAAAGCAAACGTCTATGTTTCTTAGTTACTCAAAGTGTTCATAATACCCAAAAAGAATAAAACTATGCCAAATTTCAAGTGACTGCGTGTGTGTGCATTGCAAGAGGTATCCTTGTGTGTCCATGCAAAAAGTTGTATATAGGAAATGTTACATATACTGGAAGGTGATATTGAAAATCTCATATAATGTATGATTTCTTTCCTTAGTTGACATATAGTTCATTTTTAATCTTATATATATATATATATATATATATATATATATATATATATATATATATATAATGTCTAAAATTATTATGTGATTTTGTTTGCTTTTAATATTCACATTTATTGAAGTAAAAAAAATCCAGGTGGATCATTCTTTGTGGTCGACAAAATACTATGTGAGATGCAACAATATTTAAAAGTACTATTCGTAACACCATTTAAAATGTTCACACATGAAGTAATAAGCCTTTATAGTAGACTGAAATGTGTATAACATGACACTCGTTATATTGTCACAAACACCCACATCGATTGCACGTTAGGTGGCTCTGTAAACCAAACAACCGGGTGCATATAGTAGTTTAAACCAGCCTGGAAGAATTCATCGGGCACAGACAGTTATGAACTTGAGATGTTGATAGTAGATTACCATTCAGCTGTTGTGTCATAATACCATGGATATAAACTATCCAAAGTGTTGGGGCCTGTCCCATGAATATATCCATCACCTTTAATACAGGCGCACCAATGTTTGCATTGCCGGAGGGAGAACACTATATCAGTGAACCAAAGTGATCGTGCCAGTTTTGGTATTAGATGCGATGCATACATCATTACTAATCCGGAATTATATTTGCTGCCTCTGTCTATGATCCCATTCAAAGCTTACCGGGAGACGCATGCTGTCCATCATACCGAACTATTAATGTTCATCTGCACCGAGCCGTGCACTTCAATCGCCCGTTATAAAATTCCTCTATTGTACGTAATTCAGATGATGTATAACGTCACTGTTTGTTACACATGGACATTTAGAGATACCTTCTTCATCTGTTGATGTGTTATATTCTGTCCTTAAGTTTTTAGTATTAAGTTGACCCTGATTAATGAAAAATTAAATTTAACTTTTACTTTGATGCATATTATTCTATGACCTAAATGTATATCATAAGATAATATACGATTTATTTCTATAAAAATAATAGATGACACAATTTATTTCTTACCTGACCTATCCGTAAAATACAAAATCATCTCAGATACAATTTTCAATGGAACATTTTAACCTTATACCCTGAGACAAATAAAAGAAACATGAGTTAAATATATAATGCAAATATTAAACTTACCTTAAATGAAAATTAGTCCATAAAATTACTTCTATTTCTTATATCTCACTCCTGTTTATATGTATCGTATAAACCGCTTCTGTTTTCTGGCATCTGGGAACATTGACTAGTTACTCTTAACTTATTGGCTCTTCAGATCATGTGACCCGCTGTGACGCTAAGAAAAAACTTTCAGATCAATATGCTTACCATTTATGTATAGTCCCTTTATGTAAGGTAGGTAGACGGTTGGAATTTACGAGCGGGAACATATTGTAATGTATAGACATGAAATGAAACTAAGCGTGTCAGCCAAATATCGTGAAGACTGATTTGATTGTGGAAAAAAGTCTTATATGAACCTAAAAACAACACCGCCAATGTACTACATATACGATTTTTGGGTTAGTATAACAGAAAAGATGGCAGTTGATAGGTGCCTACATATAATATAATGTCATTTAAAGGTCACACTGTCACGGATCTTACGAGCGGGAACATACTGTAATGTATAGACAGACTAGTGCGAATAAGGTACAATGACGCCTTCCTCCGTCCCGATCAGGGAATAACGAATAAAAACGTATTTGTAAAGTGAATTATTTAGACCGAAAAAGACTTGTCCACTTTAAACATCTGGTCTTTTCATATTTAAGAAGCCTTTGTGTTTTATAATTATTTGTTTAGATTGTATTCAAATGTATAAGCCATTTTATATTTGAAGTATTATTTGGCAAAGAAGGTAAATTTAACAGTCTGACTAAAAACATTACTGAGTTTGCTTACTTTCTCTTTCATTTCCTGTATGTGCACGTGTGTTTCATACAGCAATAATATAATACTGTGCGGGGTTTCTTTTGTGATAGAAACAAGATCATATACTTTTAATTCTACAGACTACTGCTGGTATGTTGTCATATATTGAGTTCAGTTTCTTATTGAATGTAGGCTGTTTTGGCGAATGCGTATGTCCAACATAAAATAATGTGGCAAACGTGGCAAACATCGTTGTAAAGTTAACTTTAATTGGTGTGATGATGTATTTTATAGTATGGTCTTTGCAAATTCATGTAAGAATAATATAAGACGGTACACATAAAATATATTATTTTTCAAAAGCGATTTTGAAGGTCATAAAATACTTACATTTGGAAATGCTTTACAATCTTGCTACTGTATGCAAAATATGCGAAGACATTTCTTGCTTAATCCTTTATCCTTTCTTCTAAAATCTGCATGCTTGTTAAATATTGGTGACATGTAATTTTCTAAGTTTTCTTACAACATTTAACAGGCTTGTCTGCTTGTATATAAACTAGATATACAAGTATGAGCTTTATAGATAATGTGCATTATAAATACAACCCGTTGCTGAGGGTCGTAGGGCTTGCATAGTTTGGTTCATCAATAGCTGTACTTGTCATTCACAAGACTATTTCTTCTGATATTTAAACTTTCTGCAGAAATGACATTTTCTTTAGATTTACTTTCTAGATGAACATTCTAAATTTAATTTTTTTCAATAAAGCGATTCATTTGTGAAGCAAGATGTGGTGTAAAATGGCGAAAATTGTCAAAAAAGCGATTTGACTCCGCACAGCATTGAATATTCATGGGAAAAATTTAAACATACATGAGGATTTACAACTCACTTTAACTAAACGAAGTGACAAATTAATACTTTTATGAAGAAATCACTCCTGATAATGAGTGTTGGCTTTGTATAGTGATTTTACTCTCTACGTTCAACTGCATCTCACTCTTCATTATAAGTGTTGTTTCTTCATTATGAAATTAATTAGTGTAAATGTCGTGAACGCACAAATTATTGATTTTTAATGGGATAACTCTCAAATCTAAGGTTGCCAAGTGACTAGCGCCACAAATAAAGATATAGACTGCTATGTAATGATTTTTGGCTGCATAACGACATGATTGATACGCTTTAGTCGATGTGATACAAAATTTACCAGCTGGAAATACTAACTAACCTATATCATGTATTGAACTATCTCCCATGATATATTGATTAGCAAACCTAATTTAAAGAATTAGACTTGAATCCGTTTGTAGGGCTACTATATCAAAGTTTTGTTGTCTGATTTTTCGGTATAAACAATATGTTAGCTACTCAGCTTAGGACAAAATTAAGTTTATATTTTATACATGAACTAATATTTGTTTTCAAACAGATGCATTCGATGTTAGTGAAGTGATTACTTAGTATTAAAGAAAAAGCTCGAGCAAGTGAAGCCTCTTTAGAAACGTTTAGTATGTGTGCAATAGTATTTGTTGATTTACCAGTAATTATTATTTCTCATTATGAGAAATATAGTTACCATGTGATATTGCCTCTAATTGCTAGCCTGAAAGTAGGCTTAAATACATTGTATGTACACTTGCGTGTAATTAATACTTCAGTCATAGTAACGAAGACTTTGAAATTTTTATAGTGACTTTTATATGGATTTAAATTGGGGTGTGTGTCTCACATATGTTCTAATATTTGGAAACAGGTTAGTAAAAATGTGAAGAATAGAGATATTACTACTTTGCAACATTACAGTCATTCCAGATTTAGCTACAGTAATTACATCACTATTAGTTTTAAAAAATATACTTCTGAAACATTTTCTTTCGAAGAGTTTCTCAATATTAGAACATTCCTTGAAATAACTCTTTACCAATATAGGATTAATTTCGAAGCCGTTTTGCCACATGTCTGTAAAAATTAGATCACTCTTGAGTCTTAATTTCGCCATTATTAATTTTGACACAACTTTACCCCATAGCTAAAACAATTAATACTTGTCTTCATTATATGCATATAATTCATCTTGATTGAATTATTATACTTTTTCAGGCAAAATAGTTTTACACTGTTGAAAACAACAAACCATGGCGGAACGGGATTTTGATGATGGTATGTTTAAATAATTGATATGGACATATATTTAGAAAGTGTTATTTGTTCTATTTCACTACTTTGATTTGTCCTTTAGAACGAGATCTGTGTTTTGAATATTTTGGACTTGTCTTTAAGACTTTAATTTTAAATTGAGATGAGTATTTGTTGGTAGGTCTTGTGCCATATCTGCTTATTCATGAATGAGGACTATACTTTCTAAGAAGAGAACAGTCGTTAAATAGCTGAAGCTTTTAATTTTCATTGATGGTCTTAAGAACAAATTTTAGCATCGAAAGGGCATATAATCCAAACTACGCGCAATATAACAACATCTATTGTGTTATGACAAGAGGTTTTGGTGTACAAAATTCAAAATAGTAATTAAAATCTATCAGAAACTTAACAAGAATAGGTTTATGAACTATTATATACAACAGTAATCATTTAAAGAAAATTAAGTGACTGTAATCTACATTCCCCAGGAATGGCACAGAATTATGAATGAAATTCCACTATTAAGTTCCATGAACATTCCAGCCAGTATTCAGTATTTGCAACAAGTCTATACAGGCTGGTTGTATTTATAGGTTTAACTAATGTGGAGACGTCAGCCTTGTAGAGGTTTACAAACACAACGTTTCTGTGTTTATTTGTTTGTTTTGTATACGTTTTGTATTTGCCTTTGAAAAAGACCCAATAAGAGTCGAAAGCGCTCAGGCTACTTAGTTACTAGTTTCGCAATGTTCGTCGTCAGTTTATTACATCTATCTTAATCAATCCCTGACACACACGTAATCCCTTGGTGGATCTTGGTGGATCCAGTGCGCTTAAAAGGGTTGCTATTATTATATATATAAAGAATACAAATCATATGGAGAATAACAGCCAGCCCTTTCAAGCGCACTAGATACAACAAGGGATCACGAGTGTCAGGGATTGGTTAAGATGCAATAAACTGACGACGAACAGTGCAAAACTAGTATCTAATTAGCCTGAGTACTTTCGACTATTAATGAGTCTTTTTCAAGGACATATACAAAACATAGACAAAATGAAACAAATAAACATAAAATATGTTGTGTTTGTAAAAGTCTACATGACTGTTTTTACATGAATTAAACCTCTATATGCATTATGTCAGGTATGAACTCAAAAGATTGAAACGACCATGGCCAGAAAGATGTTTATAAATCATAATGACAAAATAAAACTTGAATAATATGACTCTATCTACTGGATACTGATAATCATGCTGTACAGTTGAAAGATGAACATTTATGAGTTTTAATATCAACTTATGCAAATTAGAACTCACATAGGTAAATACCCACAAATCCCCCTTTGTAACCCGCAGAAGACATGAGGCACATTGTCCTATTTTATATGACCGTTATGGGGGTCTGATCTAAAGTATGATACATAGTTGTTTGCAGACATCAAGAATAACGCTGAATACTACCTAACCATATGTAATGCTTATTTTTCATTTCAGAAGTCAAGTGGATCTTTCAAGGTAATTGTGAAAAAGATGTATAGTTTTGGCATCGAAGAACTATTCTATAATAGTTAATGAGGAAAGGTGAAAAGGACGTACAATAATTTCAATACTGGTTGATTTCACATTCAAATAACAAAACTTATATAAATGAAATTGGTTTTATATATCGAAATAGCAAAGGAAGTGCAATCGTTATGGTTGCTGTTTATGTTAAGCATCCAAATAAAACAGTCAAAATTTCGATTTCATCTATTATTGGACATAAAAACGCTCTCTTGAAAAAAATATATAGCATCTCAATCCTATTTTTGATTCAAATGTACCGTTGCATTATTATTGTGAAATATTCATATAGTCCAGTATTATTTCAGTTTCGATCCATAATACTGTGTTTGCATGTAACTGAAATGAATAAATGATGAGTAACAAAGAATGTAAATTTATATGCTAGCTTCGATAATGCCATTATTAACCAAATACAGTAAGAAACAGAATACTGTATATGCACACAAGATAATAGTATGTACAGTAGATATTTCCTTATAACCATATCTGTTAACAAAAGCACCTGTTTTAAGATACCTCTTTAACACTTTTTTGTGCTATTTTAGGTACTTAGAAATGGATGTTATGCAGAGATCTGTCTATATAAAACAATACTATTATGAGTTGTCATCGTATCATTCTTCGCTTTCTGGAATAGACATTGTATTCAGAAATTCAAAACATTTGTAGTCATATCGGTATTGCAATGATTATACGGTCATCTACAAGTCCTCTTTTTCTTACTACCGATTTGCTTTTGTGTTGTCTTAATTTTAAATGTATGGAAGATACGGAAACAAATTTTAGGATTGTTGTTAGAGCCAAGAATTTATTGCATTTAGAATCTTTAAAATTAGATTACCTTCCTGGCTTTCCCTACACATGAAATATGAAAATAAAATTAGAAAAGAAACGAATCATGCGGATGATTGTATAAGTCTTAAGCACAGATGTTTTGTCAATAATATATTTAATATTCACGCAACTTGGAATTGGATACACCAAGACTGAGAATTCCTTGCACAATGACAACAAACTCTACATCATCCGAAAAAGGAATGATTCTTTTCGGTCAAGACGTCACAAATGTTGAAAAGGTAGTTGATCTGGTAATGATGTGGCCAAAGAATCTATCAGCATTTGAGAAAGAAATTATTTCTAATGACGTCGCACTAGGCTTTAAAAATAGTCATTTTGTGTTAGGAATTGGAGATATTTATTAAAATAATGAAGATAAACCACACCTGGAAACCAAATTCACATTTTAAGAAAATATAAAGGCATGCGAGAATAACCTCTTTCTAGAACACCATTTTGACTGCCAGATGTGGTCCGTGAGAAAAACGATAAAACTTGAATCCGTCGCCGTTCATTGGTACCTTGCATATCTACAACGGTCAAGTATTAAGTAGATCTAAACTGAAGTTTCTAATAGAATGATATAATTTTGACATCTAACACAATGACTAGATACTAGATGACCACTGTAATGTGTAAACATATGGTATAGTGCAAAACCGTGAAATACACATTCAGTTTTGTTCCTGACTAAATGGCATATGTTCTTCAAAATCCGCAAATTGGGGTACACTTCTGTATCTTCAAAACCTCAAAAGCAACCAGCGCAATTGAGATGTTTTATTTTTGGACAGAAGACTCTTAATAAAATCCTGAATTACATATGCAGATTTTTAACGTATTCCAATTTGTACACCTCCTTAAAGAAAACGAAAAAAGACAAACCGTGTTGATAGCTCACCCTTTATGTCCCTCACCCTAGACTACACACAATTCATATACAAAGTATCCCAAACATGCCCCATTTCCTCCCATTTTCATAAAATTAATTGACATTCAAATGTCGGTGATCATTTGTTCTTTTGATTTTTTTCTGATTTCGTTTTGGGACATTCTGAATATTGGGATGAGGGTAGTTAAACAGAAAAGGCGCATGAAGGAAGTCGAACACCACCAACACCACTATCAACAACAACGAAAGCAGCTTACAATATTAGTTTACAAACAGGACTGGAAGATAAGGAATGTTCCTTCAAAAATTGATTGCAGTATATTTTTCCTCATCATAATCATTTTAAGAAGCATTTATTGTTTTAATTCGTCTTGGTGACTATATTCTACCTTTGTATACATTCACAATATTTAATTCTGACAAATCTGTTCAAGATTTAGATCCATATTTACATTTTAACCAGAAGAAAATGTCGCCATATCAACTAGAAATGCAATACCATATGACCTTGTTTATTTGTAGTACAAGGGATATGGAATACAAACTTCATAAAGAAAAATGCTGTGGTGTATATTTGGATATTTATGATAGACAGTCCTTAATTTCCATGTCATTGAATATAGAAATGTACAACTCGGAGAAATAAATGCAACAATATGGCACGATATTATCTAATTACGAAATTTGTAGGTGTTTAATAGGAGCTAAAGGAATAAGCGCGATGCATTAAAAAAAGGTTTTAAATGACGAGTTAATATTGAGTTTTAAACTAGTTATGGCTTAGTAATGATGTTCTAATAAGAACATGGGTAAGGTAAAACATAGCACTCAAGAACATGTACATTTGTATTAATCTATATTACAGTAAGTGTAGCATTTTCAATCCATTCCATTATTATAACCGTTTTTATATATAATAAGAATCCAGGGCATATACATTCATGGTCTTGACAAGAACTTTATCAAAACAGATATCCTGAAATAACTAAACAGTGTTATACATATTTAATAAGTTTTAAAACCCTGTATAGTTTATAGCTACAGTGCGTTCCTTCTCTCACTTATAAAAGTAATATAAATATATCAAAATGTAGAATGAATCATTATCATAAGGATTTTTTTCTTCAAATTAATAATGACATAATTTGACCTTTTCCACCGAACGAGGCTTAAACAAAACATCGTTCGTTGCTGACGTTTTGAATAATTTTAATTATTCACTACACACATGATCAACATTCGGCTATTATGAATGTATGTACAAAATTTATACACTACATTTTTGTGAAATAATGATCAGAAAGTACATAATTTTCATTTCTATGGCGGTTCTAGCTAGAATGCCAAAGCATGTCAGCGTTACATATGCGCGAAACGTTTTACATAAATGCGAAAGTAGGTGTCACAGGTAATCAACCATACCTAGTGGAAATATATCCATTGTTTATACAATGTTTCAAAACAAAAATACAAGTTGTGTAAATCTTATCATTGCCTTTTATGCACATTACATTCGAATAGATATTTTCGGCAACATGAGTGATAGGAGCATTTTAGCTAGCATATATATCATCCACAAATGTAAGTACCACAACGGAGAAGAAATCAAGATGCTATGTAATTGTTAATTTCCTTAATAAAAAGCGGTCTTGGATAACAATCAAATACACATTTAAAGAAGATAGCAGGCCTTATTTTTTATATATGGATATGATTATGCGCAGAAATTGACTGACAGTAAAATTCCTATAGTGCTGACGACTACGCAGTAAGGTGTTTAATTATTTCTTCAAAATGATACATGATATATCAAAGCCTATCAATTCGTCAAAGATAGAACTTTCTTATAGCATACATCATTGCCTAGATATGCTGTGTGAATTAAAGTACCTAAATGGTAACATTATTACAATTGGCAGACCTCACCTTAGGTGACATAACACTGTTAAAGCTGACCCAAATATGCGCCAATATAGTAACGCATGGAAAATCCTATGTTAAGCTTGTTTATAGGTTTAACATGGAGATGGCATAATTGAGAAAACGTATGTATAGGGACAAAAGTATTTATGCAGACAAATGTTTTTATAAGGAGAAAGGAAAATGTAGTGGTAAAATTATAATTATTATAGGTCATTTCCATGTTGAGAAATATGAGGTCGTACGGAAGGTGTAATGTTAAGAATTTCATATAATATCCAAGACCGATATTTTTGAGTACTATTCAGTACCCACTATTTGATTACAATCCAATGTGCCACACATACAATCGAGCACCCACATTTTTGATTACAGTTCAGCACACCACAGATGCAATCCAACATCCACTTTTGATTACTATCGAAACCTTATAAGGGTTAACGCAAATTTAACAGGGGAATAACTATCTATCATTCACTACCCCATACACACTATCCAAAACGGCTTATGTATTATCTACAATCCCACAACTACTATCAGCTATCAGACAAAACAAGTGCAATATAAATGCAGGAGATGAAATAGCTGAAATATTCTATCGAACAAACCACCAATACCACACAAACATTATCCAAAACATTTTGTGATGTGTCTAATATCCCAAAACCAACAATCAGCAGAAAGGCGTTCGGTGTAAAAGAAGAAGATAAAATCACAGAAAATGCTATCCGTCACCTCACCTCTACAATCCAATACCCCATACGCACTATCAGAGATGTTTTGTTTAGCTTCTTAAATATACATCTACTATAAGACGAAAAGGTTTAAGATTTAAAAGATAGGAGATAAACTCACAAAAATATGCTATCAAATATATCATCCAACACCCAATACAAATTATCCAGTCCCTTTTCCACATGATTAAATGGTGTGCGTGTGTGATGAAGTCATTCATTCAAAGTATTAAACAGCAAAGAGGAAGCAACGATTGGTGGCAGACTAGCAAACGCAATGCTTTACATGCCTAAAACACGGATGCCATGAAAAATATTCATCCGATTTGGTACGCTGGCGTGAATACAAACATTACCATGAAAGAGCATATTGATACATTTTCAATTAAAACAAGATAACACCATTTCTTTTCAAAGATCAAACTTCTATAACACAAATACAAATCAACAAAAGACACCAAATATTATTCAAACATGAAAAGTGGTACAAGACTGACCCTGGTTGTGGAAATAAACTGCCTTCCAATAATCTAAGGCATTGCCATTTTGCCATCGATGTTCAGTCTGTTTCTTAGCGAAAACAATAGAAAACTATAATCCTCACAAACAATCTTTCTACTTTGTCATCGTTTCTAGATTACTAATTAATCAAATCGAGTCGCTAAATATTTTAAGGGACATGCAAGACTGCGTTGATAAAGAAAATATTCACACTATTATCATATAATGTGTTCATTGTAATTTCAAATTATTGAATTGAGCCAATACACCATTTCTATTAACAAAAATTAAATGATGTCTTAAAAACAGTTGATCCATAGGAGTCAAACTGTGATCGTTAGGAAAGTAAAAGGCTATCCATTTGGATCATGGTCGTCTGTGTTAAGGACATTTGCTTGAAAGTCTTTAGGCTTGCGGTAAGGAACTTCATTTTTAGCAGAGACTACAAGATACAAAGAAACTATGTAACAACTGAGCGTGAGAAGATATTGAACGTTTCAGGTATCCATTTACCGGCAATGAATGAATTATCAATTTATCCTGACTTTTTCTTCGAAAATGTCTGTTGGATAAGTAGACGATTCATGGCTCGTCTCAGTACTTTTTTGCAAGTAAGCATTTTATCTCCAGAGAAGTCAGCGAATATAAGGATTAGTCACTCAAGTCCTTTTACCACGTTCGCGAAATGTTATATTTGGAGATGAGACTCTATGCCTAATCCAGATGATCTTCCAACATTTCGTTTTCATTCATCATTAAACATTTGTCGTGTTGAATCTGACTAGGATGATCGTTTTGACATTCAAAGCAATTTTCTTTGGCCAGACCCTTAATTCTTTCAGACTAGATGTTGTTCCTGTTATCGCCATCTCTATGTCATTGCTGTAGTTTTGTTTTATTGCTTTAGCTCAAAAACTTTATCGTCTGCTATCTGCATAGATTATTTGTATTCCATCTTTATTTATAATAGTCTAGACTCATTTCTCGCAAGCTACCGATTTCCAGAGTGTTGGCAAGTTCTGCAAACATTATGACCTTCACCTTTTTGTTTGGAGCTGTTGCAAGCAGACGTTACGAAGTTGGCCCTACTTTATAGGAAATGTTCTTTGTCGCTGCTTTAGTCTGGAGCGAAAGTTAAAGCATGACAAAACTTATCCTCCTGCAGAACCGTCGTACAAAATTGCTGTGCCTGCTGTTGGTACCTAACTGTCCTGTGGCCTCAAACAGTGTCAAGAAAAATCTCAAGTATTGTTTTCAGGGTAAAGTTACGTTTGTAAGGTATGATTCATTAGTTCTAGCTATCTCGATTGATTTTTATCTTAGTCACGGTGGCTTCTTTTAGGGCTGCATTGCTGACGATGCCGATGAATACACGTTTGGGTAACTGTCCCTGAAAAACATGATCGTCTATATTGTATCTGAGTCCAGTGACTGTATTATAAGTTTTCAATTCCACTTACAGGATAGAGTATTTGCACTTTAGGTAAAATTTCTAAACTAAACAATGAATGCGTGAAGTTGTTGACGCAAATTACTCTAGCATCAGCACCTGGATTGATGTGGTCCTTTCTGAGAACTTTAACTTTAAATATAATCTTCGGTCTGTATGTCTTTTGATTTTGAACTCGATTGGGAAAAGGCAGTCAAATATCACACGAGATGAAATTCTACTGGGATTATTGCATGGTCATTATGGTGGAAGGCATGGCAAACCAATAAAATTCTGACTTGAAACATTCAGAAGAATCACGATGCAACATGTTTGTTAGATTAGAATACATTCAAGTCGAATTCTTTGGATGTTCTAATTCTTTTCTATTCTTTCTCTGAACGTGCTTATGAGAACTGAAGTGGTTTCGACGTCTCTTTCTGCCTCGTCCTTGCGTGGAAGATAAAGAAATGTCTTAGCCAGAAGCGTGAAACGAATTTATAAAGACCACTAGGTGACCACAAAGGTATTTTCCAGTTTCAAGAAGCACACATTTGTCTTCTCCCAAAAAGGCTTCGTTGGGGCTTTGCTTATCGATGAGGGCATTTTGAAGATTTTCTTTTCTTTGCGTCAAAGCGGCATTGTTTAAAGCATGCAACCTTCGATTCTCCATTGATTTTAAGAAGAGTACTATTGTACAAACAGCTGATTTTAACATATATGGTAAACGACCATTAGTTACAATTCGCTAGAGAAGCGTTTTTGAAAATGTAGTTTCACTGTGACTTTTCCTTTCGAGAATGGAATATTTTGTCTCAGATCTCTTGATTTTCACCGTTGACACTGGCAAAATAAGACTTACTGGCTGGAAGATAATAATTATATATAAGTTCACGATGAACGTGGCACGTGTTTCCTCCGTTATAGTAAGCAGCCTTGGCAGAATCTACAGTGAAAGGTATAAGTCTAAGCAATTGAAACGCCGTGTTTTCCACCACGTTGGATTATAAACATTAAATTTAAACATCGTTCAGTTCAACCAGGTAACGAAAGTACTTGTAGAATTGCTTGCTGTTGCTGATATCTTTTGAACATTACTTTTGTGTTTCCACCCATAATATAAAACAAAGCAGGTGAAGAAGTGATGAGTATCATTTTAGAATCCAAAATGTCAAATGGAGACGATAAGCTACTTTATATTACTCGATCTTTACATTTTTTGTAGTTTTGTCCAGGGCACTGCCAAACTGATCGCCTGAGATTGATACACATTTTCCACACCATACCCACATGATTGCTTTGTCTTTAATGGCATGAATGTTATTTCTTCATTGTATTGTCGATGAAAAACGAAGCGGAAATCACAGAAACAAGACTAGGTGGATACCTTTTCCAATCCATATTCTCTTTCCGAGTCGGCGTTTGCCTACTTTATGCGTTCTTCGATCGATAATGCTTTCGATATCTTATAAGTCTTCATGTTTGGTAACTCGTTGTAACCGAAGCAAGTAAAAACTTGCTTTTAACACTTCAAAATACATGTTTTCAATTTATAGAAGGAAGAATCACGGCTAGGTACTCGTTCAGTGACACGAAAATATCTGCTGTGTAGTATGGTAAAAGGTGCGCTTGGTTTCTTCAAAGCGAAACCAATCTCTTGTCTTTAACATTCTACCTTCTTGCTGGTAGTAAGTGACCTTCCAAACAATCAACCCCCCCACCATCACTTAGTTGTTTTATGGAGCGGTTGTGGGTAATCTCTTCCGGTACAATCCGATGAAGGGTGACTGTCTCTTTATTTCAAAACTAATTTTAAAGCTAATATTTCAACGACGATTGTTTTGGAAGTAAAAGGAATGATACAAGCTCATTTTGAAAACACCTCTATGACACAAACCAAATATTTGTAACTACTATTGTAAGTTGTTAATTGAGAGACCTCAGCTAAATAGGCTTTGCATTGATGGTCGATGCCATCCACATTGATTTGACATCAGGATCTTGCAATCATCATTGTACCTCTGATAAAGTTGGACATTATCCTCAGAGTACAAAGAATTGAGCACACCCTACTGCTATGTAGCCTCCACTTGCTACCCGTTCGCTATAGGATCAAACAAAATCCGTTCGCTATGCTACATTTCGCTGACTGGTATTAGTCCAATTTTGATAAAAATAAATTTTGTTTGACAGAAATAAATACTACATGCATGTAATAAATATATATTGGTACAATATTTAAACGATAATACAAGCAAGGGGAAGATACAAAGAAAGAAGGTAATAAAGAGGAGAGTGTAACGGGTCTATGCTCTTAAAATAAATTAGTGACGACAACAAGATAAAATTAAATGACTTATTTTCCTAGAATACAAAGTGAAAAATTAAGAAAAACTTACGGTTTTACGGGCTAAATAAAAAAATCCAAGAATTAAAAGAATAGAATTCCTTTTAATAAATATATTGAATGAAACTTAGTTCAAATCCCGATGAAATCCGAAATCGAAGGCGATGACGTTTGCTGTGGTCTGTGAAGTGATAATGTGTCAGCAATCTCTTGTTGAATCACAGAAAATATTATTCCAGCATCAAGTTGAGCACAAATTCCAAGGAATGTCCTATCCAAGAATTTTGTTAGAGCACTTTTGTATTTCCAGAGAAAAAAATCACTTGAATTCTATAATATAAAGAAAATAAAATTTCAGCACAAATTGGTCAAAACATATTACATTTTAAAGTGTCCAGTGTTTTAAGCAGAACTGACCAATCTTTATCACAACAACAGTTATACCACTAATTAAACAGATTCACGGATCAGTGTCAAAAGCTCGTTCTTTTGGATAAAATAGAAATTTGTTACCAATTGATATTTGCTACTTGTCACGTAGTCTAGATATAAACTGGAATCAACTTAATGATTCTTACTTAGAGAAAGATTTTAAAAAAGTTATTTACCAAAACCGTCACTGACTTTAGATCAATGTTAGCAACTAAACACAATGTATCATTTATTCAAGTTTGGACAAGGTAAAGTCCAGTAAACAATGTTACATTACAATAATGGAATAAAAATATCAAAACTAACTAAGAAACAATTATATCAAATATACATAGCAAGAGAAACTAGTAAATAGAAACACATATCTATATACACATCTACACACACACACACACACACACACACACACACACACACACACATATATATATATATATATATATATATATATATATATATATATATATATATATATATATATATATATATGCATACTTTTCGCATAAACATACGAGAAAAAGAGTGAGAGAAAAGTACTATATTCTCAGAGTCAATACTTTATTCAGTAATAACATTAATTTACTTTCCTTTACCTATAAAATATATTTTCATACTATTCATTTTAGTAATAATGTTTGTACTTTAGGGCCTCCTAGTTCAGACTTCTTAGCTTCAAATTTCAAGTGAAATATCAAGTCAAAGTAGAGCTCTTGCGGGATTGGTCTTTTGGTTTGAAATTTCCGTATAAATATATTGCAAGTAATAGTGCTAGACTGACAAATTTTGATTGGCAAGATTCATTTAAATATCCAAATAAAATATGATTTTCTGAAATCTCAAAAATTGACCCCAATTTCCGTTCTACACAAAATGTAAAACCCATATAAAATTTCGCAACATCTCAGTTTCTACCTGTTTATTACAGAAAAAAACACCTAAAGACCACTTTTGAAAAAAACCCAACATATTGTTTAGTAAGTATATTTTGGTTAATTGAAAGTTGGAGCCACCATAATGTTGAATCCAAAGCAATTGTATAACAATAACAAAATGTTGTTTTTACAGACACCTTCAGGTGGCATGTCGTGACCGTGCTGAACACTGGCAACAGCACCGTGACGACATGCCACCTGTTCCATTCCTTTTATTCCTATAAAAAATTCTCATATGCCCCATATCGTCCCAGGGTGATCCACTTTTTTGAAAATTCTGTGCCTCATATCGTCCCAGGCTGTTTTTCCTTCTTTAACCTCTATATTATCCCTATAGACTACTATTGTTTTGTTAGTTATTTCTGCTAGTTGTAGTAGTATGACTTATAGGAAGGGAACGACGACTTCGCCAACAAAGGCGACGGGAAGAAATATTGCTTCGATGAGTAATGCAGAAATTAGTAATGTAAATACCAGTCTCTTGAATGCATTCGAAATCGAAAAAGATGAAATTGCCTTTCCTCTTCAAGTCATCTTCATCATCATCATCATCATCATCATCATCATCATCATCATCATCATCTTCTTCTTCTTCTTCTTCTTCTTCTTCTTCTTCATGTTCTTATTCATCTTCTTCATCTATTTTTCTTCTTCTTTTTAATGTTTAGAATGGTATTTTTGAATGCAGCATTGGTGTCCTAAGTCCATGGTTTGGCAACAAATGTGACATCGCTTCTGTCTTCGACAAACGTGCGTCTTGGCACTATTGGTAGGTATTTCTTGTCTACAAGTAAGGCACAATCTCAGGAGCTGACAAGCACATTTCTGCTGTGAACCTTGCGTCTTTAGATGTTGTTGGCAACAGGTTGGACTGACAAACGTGCGTTGACAAGCTGGACAATGCACTCGTTCTTGGCCTTCATCAAGACAGGGTTTAGAAGCCAAACATCTTGAGCATTTTGACCCGCAATGCTTATGTTGCTCTCGATTGTTGTGGCTATAGTCACATTGCTCACATTAATAACCGTATCCTAGGAATTCGGTTATACTGGTAATGACATTGACATTTTCATCGTGTTGATAGACGTGAATGTATTTTCCGTCTTTGAAATCGAAACAACAGAGGTCCGCGCACTTCTTGAGGGTTTACCTTTAATGTGTAGCATGGAGCCAAAACGTCTTGCAGGTTTTGAATTTATTTCAGGAATTCCACAGGGCGTGTTTCTAGTTATTCCCGCTTGCTGTAGCATCATTTCTGCCTCTATTCGTTGTTTACTTCAGTTAGATTTTGAATGTTCTCCCAGTCTCTTTTCCATTCTACAATGTCGTTCTTGTTAGCATACGTTTGTCCCACCACGATAGCACGGACTAAACACATCTTGTCTTGAAGATCAATAAGTTGAGCGAGGAACTTTTTCGTGATGCGACGGTCGTACACCAATAACACCTTCTTGCGTCCTGTCTCTTGGGGAAGAGACACATGGGTCATGAACGGTGTCGCTTTTCCATCGGTGATGTGAAACTTGTTGTTGGATTGCTGTACGTGTTGAATCTTGTCCATGATTTTGGAAGGTGTCAATTCTAATGGAATGCTAAAATTGATCAAAAGGTAGGCCTCAAATTGTCGTGATGAAGGTAAAGTCTCAAACGACCGTCTTCTTTGGCTTGACATTGCCATTTCAGTGTGGTTAACATAGAATCCCACACATCGGTGATGAACACTTCTGCTTCCAACGGTACCTCCGACTTGAAATCTTTAAACATCACCGTGTAAGTGTAGGTGGTAGTTCTAAATTTTCTGGAAGAGCGTTTGTTCGTCTCTCGAATGTGATAGTACTTTACAGGTTTATAGATAGTAATGGAGTTTGACTGGGTCTAGACTCTCTTTGTTTATATACAGGTTCACTCATCTCATCTTCAAAATCGCCGGCATGAATTTGTGCCAAAACTTCAGCTACTGAGCGAGTCGATAAATCACGTTTCTGCCTCTTACCTTCTCATTTCTTTACGAAACGATGCGATCGTTTTATCTTGATTGCAAAAAGTCAAATGATTACATATGAAACGTCATGGTATTCTTTATTTTCATGTCAGACCAGTGCTTATATAAAATGCTAGTGACTTCACTCTCAGTATTCATTTTATTCTCAAGCTGACCAGTACGATGGAGGAGCTCACAATGATCGAACTTCTGATTAGAGCTTTGCGAGGTGTCAAACGAAAGTTTTCTTCAGACAAGCTGACGGATTACTCACCCTCCCTTCAAAATAAAAGTCAAGATACTGTAAGAATAAAGGGCATTGGGCTACATAATGTCCAGATCGTCATAAAGGCAAGACCAGTGCCAGACAAAAGTCAATATACTTATAACTATTGTCAAGAGAAAGCACATTTGTCTTCAAAGTGCCCTAAGAAACAACAGGAGCAGGAGGAATAAGAAGAGGTACTCTCGGCAAAAGAATAACTCAGAGACGTTTCGAAAGAGAAGAAAAGAAGGACTGAAAAGTGAGGAAAAAGAGGAGGAAAAAAAACTGTGAAAAAGAAGAAATTGAAGAAAAACCCAGCGAGAGTGAACCAAAAACAGACATAGAAGAAATCTATGAACTTTTTAAAAAGTGTTGTGTTGTGTTGTTAATTGGATTGTAAATATTTGTACAGACTAGACCAGATAGAAAAACATAAGTGTCTTTCGTTTTTGATATTTAGAATAAGATTTTACACTCATGTACCCACACTCACATACACACTCTCTCACACACACATACAAACACACAAATATACCATAGAGTTAAAAAGGGATTTTGAGTTTTCATTGATTTTGGCAAAATAAATATTAACTCTTTTTGAAAGAATTGGGTGGCCCTGAAAAGGATCGTTGGGTGTTTTATTCTCTAAAAAAACGAACCAACTCAAAAACGAGAAGCAATCCGATTTAACTGCCTGAAGTCTTTGCGACGGCCAAGGCCTACTTGTGGACTTGCTCCAGTCAATGGTTTAGTAGAAATCACTATTGATGGATTCTTTGGTGTAGTCACAGGTTTTGGCTTGCGAAAGTTTTATTCTCTTGGGTCGTAATAAAGAAGTCTGACACATTTATTTCAGACTTCGTAACTCTGCCAAAATATCCAAGACTACTGTGACAGATTGACTTTCACTGTTCTCTTTCTCTTCTAGCCCTTGTTTCTTCCCTACTGCTTCTTTTTCCTGTCGTTTTCTTCTCGCCTCTTCTTCTTCTCGCCGTTTGTGTCCAAGAGAAAATGTTTGTTTTGCCTCTTTCTGCTACTCTAAAATATCTCCAATTCTTCTTTCTGTCTTTATTTAAAAACCTCAACATGTGTTAAAGAAGGAAAAAGTGGCAAAGATACTGTTACCGGAACAAATTCTTGCGAAGAGAGAAAATCGACTAAATCCCAGTTGAAATCAGTCTCTTTTGGAAGTATCATGAGCTACTTTGGTAGCTACTGCTATGCCATCGTATCTCCTTCCACAGCCGATGCACCCCAATTCATCATCTTAGGTTCCGTTATATTTCACAAAACAATGTTGCATCGATTCACTGCGCTCAAACGCTAGCGCAATTATATAGATAATGTGATGTCATAGGTATTTCTTTTTAAATTGGAAGATAGACTCCACGAAGTAACTGAATTTTGTAACGCGAGTTGATATTGGTGAACAATTTCAATCCGTTTCGATTCGCTCTTCCACTATAAATAAACGCGGTTCACTTCATTATCAGTTCTAGTCACAAAGATGTGGACAAGAGGTTGAATCCTCTACTCTCGTATCATCGATGCTGTTCCGTAGGGACCTAGTAATGTATGTGAAAACAACCTGGACCATCATCAGGATCACCTGTACGACTGTTTGGAATAGAAAATCCTATGTAGAAAGACAAGGCTGTATGAAAAGAGTCTTCATCTACAGACCAGAAGTGAGACACAGTTTGAGACAAGGTTTGAGGATCTTGAGGAAGATAAGAAGACCTATACGATGTACTGTATATTAATGGAATGATGTTAACATAAAAACAACGGCCCTTTTCAGGGCCTTTTCCTATGCCTTGTATAGATCTTAATTTTTATTTTGCCATATATGTGTGATCTATGTGTTTATTTATGTCTCTGTGTCTCTATTGTATTTCTCCCTACATAGATTAGTAGCTGTGTGTGTATTTAGGTCAGTCCCTTTCTACATTCCTTCTAGTATTCATTACCGTTGCATCATGCCACCTGTTCCATTCCTCTACAATGTTCCTATACAAAATTACCATATGCCCCATATGTTCCCTGGTGATCCCTTTTTTGCCTCATATCGTCCCATGCTAATTTTTCTTCTTTGGCCTCATATGCCCTATATCGTCCCCTTATTCTATTAACAATCGCAAAGAAAGTTTTGTTTTCGTTATTATGAAACATTTACGGATCCGTGGTTCTGAACACAGTAAATCCATTATCGACTCAGAGTTGCATAGATTACTTTAAACGTGAGGCAAAACAAGAAATAACAAAAAGTCCCCATGAACAACAACAAATCTTTTTTGAAATACCCGACATATCCTTGTATGTAAACATAGTAAATTATCATCAACATACCATTCTACAGATAACATTTAACCAGACGCATGCAAATAAATGAAAGATATATCTCCGGTTAAATAAAGTCTGTTCCGGATATCCCACTGTTACTTTGCAAGAAAACTGATGTAAGCCTGAATATTTATGAAAGGAAAAAGAACAAAACAAAAAACAACAACAGAGCATTGTCTTTGAAGTACTATATAGAATTAATTCTATTAATTTTCTAAAATTAGTTAATTATCCGTCCTAGACACGTGTAAACGGTTCTAAAATATATATGAAAAATTAACACTATGTGTTTGTTTAACAAATTCCATTTATACGTTCGTTTAACAAACGGCTCGTTTGTATAGAAATACATATAATCAAACAAATAGCTATTGTAAAACGAACTCACTTGATGAATTAAAATATTTCAGTTTATTAATAAGCTGATTTGTCTGTTACTGTCATCTTTTACAAAGTGTAAATTTATTAAATTTGCTTTAGCCATGGTTTAGTATTATATCTAGGTTTGAATGTGTGGTGCCTGATCTATCCATAGATATGCAGTACCAAAAAGAATTTAACAAGAACAAGTTGTATTTTTTAGATCGTGCAACATGTATTTACAACTTATTTCATGTACTTTGTACGCTTTAATTTCTTATAATTATAAGTGTATTATGTACATTGTGTTTCACTCATAAAGAATCTCAAATGAGTAATGATTTAATATTGTATTTATGAAACGAGTTGAATAATGTCCAGCTTTTGCGAGCCTTGGCGTGCGAAAGCTGGACATTATTCAACGAGTTTGATAATTTTAATATTAAATCATTACCCATTTGAGATTCTTTTTTATTTCAGAGGACATTATTTAGATAAAAAGAAGAACTAATAATTTTGTTTATTTTGACAGACGTTGTATCTTTCATTTGTTGTGCGTTAAAAGAGTCCCAAACAAATTTGAAATAATAAAAGTATATTATACACTTTTGATAACTACAAATCAAAGAATAAACGTCTATCCAAATAAACAGAACATTTTAACAAAATACAAAAACATTTGTTGACACAAAATGACCTATGCGTCTGATGGCATATTGTTTGAAACGGTTCACAGAACCTGTTGAATTAGCCTACACAACACAGTGACAGTTGGACACATCACAGCTAAAAGGTACTGGATGCCGAAATACACATATTTACTGCAATGTATTTGTCACCGGATATTTGCACTATTTGCTGTGGAACATTAGATTCTGCAAAAGACGTAAATAAAACTCTTTTTGAGTTGGACGTGCATCACATATTTACAGTGAAATTATGCTGTGGTTGGATAAAGTTCTGTCAGTTGGGGAGACCGGTTTATATCTACATTCTTCCATTTACTTCAGTTAGTTCACATTTAAACCAAGCTTGTATATAGGGTGGATTCTATGCTAGAGATAAACCGCCCATCCATCCCCATTACCACCATCGTTATCATTCAAGCAATAGGTTTACGTGTTATTGTTCTTGTCTTGGGGGTTTTGCTGTTTTTGATGTTATCATGTATTATACATGACATAACAAACCCCTGTTGGAGTAAATTGGTAATATTGAGACTGGACGAGACCAATTTGTTTTCTAATTCCCTTTCGCAAGTCGAATGTAAAAATGGCGGCCACAAATGTTCATTCAAAACAAACAATTCCGAAAGGCGGGGTTAAAAAAGTTTTCCGAGGCTCGCAGCCATTCAGTAAAGAGAATACTGCAAAATAATTTCATGGGCTTATTTGGACCAATCGGAATCACATAAAGTGATATGTTCACATGTATAATATCAAAAATATGAAACTGCGCAAACAGTAGGCAAAGTGAACCGACTATGTGATAAAGCTGGATATTACCATGTTGTGTCAAACAGAGCGTACGTGCAGTAGAAAAATATTATTTTTAAAGATGCTATCAGTACATCAACGTATTATCACATTCGGGTACAGAATGAACACTAAACATACCAAAGTCAGATTGTTATCGAATTCCTAAAAGTATGACGATTGCTTGTTTTTCAATAAATGTAACTACTAATATAGTGCTTTTTTTTAAAAAAGATATTGATGTCTCTCAGGTCACCAATCGCTTTATGCATACAAAGCGAATGCATACAATACCATTGTAAATGAGTCCATACACGAATCATTGCTATAAAGAGTTAATGCTCAGTAATCATAAACGTATTAAAAATCAGGAAATTGTAATTATTTTATAAACTAAAGATGGGATAAAAGAGAGGATATTACAGTGATCTTTGGATCTTAAAGATCACAGTGACAGGAAATAACTCAATTTAAATACCTTAGAAGCAGATAATTTGAAGTTCGACATAACATTAGGGCATTAAAATACAACTGGTACATTATTTTTGCTCTAATATGGGAATCTTAAAAAAGTGTAAGAAATTTAAATTAAACTTAGATACGGTTAGTTGAAAATAGGAAAGGAAGATAATGTCTGATCACGTTAAAATGTGGAATTGAACTGAAATTTAAGCCATATTATTTCAACAATTGAATTAAGTTTTAATTAATGCATTTATTAAAATGTCAAGAAAAATTAGTAATAAATTTTGTGAGTAATGGACGTCACTTCAAAATTCACTAACATACGAAGAAAATATTCTGTGACAATATGATATAGTTGAACCCTTTTTAAAAGGAATATTAAAGAAGTAATTAATATGCTAAAATGAATCACTAAACCGAATAGGCGCAAAAACCTCTAGTGGCAAAAACAGGAGCCAAACTGACTTGTGAGTAAAAACTCCTATTTCTAAAATTTAGGATGATTTATTGTGGTTGAACATAACCGTATTCACTGAGATAAAACCATATTTTGTTTGCCAAGTGTAAAGACTTTACTATTTTCTACTTTGAAATGTAGAAATCAGGATAAGGTGAAAAAAATTGATACGTGATGGGTGTAAAATAAAATTACAGTTTAAGGAATTACTAACCTTGTTTTTTATTTATTTGTAATCCTAATACACAAATGTAATGTGAATGCCAATGATTCACTTCAGAAACTCTCCTTACTCTACACGAGACCTTTGGCATGATTTTAACATGTTTTTAGAATTAACCATCGACAGTTTAAGTACTTTACATGTGAAAAATGCACAAAAGCTCTATCAAATATCACACAGTTTAAGTGTAGAAGTCTGGAGATCTGCAAATGAACACGATCCAAAAGAACTCAGAGCTTCCCTCGAAGCTTGCACACACACCCAGGATAAAGAAAAGAATGACGTTTCGGAAAGAGAACTGCTATACGATAGGCAGGCACGTGAGTGGATGGGTCTGAGTATCTAATTTGCATAGGCAGACCTATTATGTAAAATATTATCAATGCAACCAATTATATGCTTTCTTAATCAGTCACATGGTTAGATCGTCTTTATCACTAACAAGGTAGTTTTCGTTTGATTCCACCCTTTCTAACCCATACCAAATGTTTTGTTATAATTATAAAGAAAGAATGATCAGCTCATTATATATTATTGAATTTATTTACAGAGTATACAGACCTCTTGTGTTTATGTACTCTATGGTACTAAAATTTGAGGTCTGGTCCTAGTATAAAATAAATCTGATGCTTAATAAGAATGTTGTGCGATTATTATAGCAGGGCGTTTAGTGGATAAAACTTCATTTTGCTAAAGATCACAGACTGTCTGCGCATGTGCGATTATTTATATATGCTTATTTAAGCACTGTCATAAAATCTACTGGGTTTACTAACAGGATCATAAACTAAAGGAAGAGGTATTGGAAGGGACTCATTGAAGAATAATATACATAAGGTACAATACTAAAGCTTTTATTGAAGAAAACACTTCAAATAGGTGCAAATGCAGCTTTTGTTAAGTATGTGAATTTTAGAAGTTGTAACTTGCTTCAAAAGTTGTTATCTTAGCAAATGTGACCTTTGTGCCAGCTGTTCGCCTCTGTACCATTTTAATTGTCAAGTCGCGTCAAATTTAAGAGTACGCATATTATGTTTTAAGGTTTATTTACCGGAAATACAATTATGATATTTATTATGTATTTCATATCAAAATATAGTAATAGATCAGTGAAGAGAACTCATATAGACAACGTGGCGATATCACTTTTGGAACTCTTTTATTTTGTCATTCAGAAAATGTATTGACAGTTATGTATTTTATTTAAAAGATGTATTTCGATATTTTGGATTATTTCCATTTTCCACTTTTCATTCTCTCTCTCTCTCTCTCTCTCTCTCTCTCTCTCTCTCTCTCTCTCTCTCTCTCTCTCTCTCTCTCTCTCTCCTTAAAGACGATTGGAACTTAAAATTGGAACTTAAAATATTACAGCTTCTTATAACATTATATAGTTAGTGAGAAGGTGCCATAAAAATGGACATAACAAAATAAAAAAAAGACCCTTAAAAGTAGTAGGCTTCAAGTATTAGACTAGAATTTTACACATAATTTGACGTATAACTATAAATAAAAAAAATAAGTTTGTTAACCCTGAAAGTGTGTAATTTAGATATATTTAAACGTGTATTTTATACTGAATTTAATTACTCGTAATTGAATTGCATGTGACAACATTAATATGACAAAGAGGTCACGAGGCAAGGTTTGCCCACTTGAGTATTAACTATTTTTTCTTTCGTTTACTATTATACATTAGGTCAACACACATTTGTTAGAATAATCAAGCAATACAAGTAAGGTTTAACTCTAATTTCAATATACTAAAAGTGCGAAAAGTTGAGAAAAATACTGATGCTGTAATTTATTCTAAGAACAACAGCAACAAATCAATCGAAAAATATAAAAAGCAACAAAACCAATGTAATCCCCCAAACTGACGAAAATGTACCTAATAATATAGCTATAGGGATGGATACTAAAGCAAACACATGCTAATATCAATTGATTTATTCAACATTGGGGATTGGAATTGGCCTTATTTAAAACTGAGTAGGTATCGGCTCTAGAATGTAAACTTTCTTTGTACAGTAATTAAAACGTCCAAATTGTACAGTAATTAAAACGTCCAAATTGTACAGTAATTAAAACGTCTAAATTGTACAGTAATTAAAACGTCCAAATTGTACAGTAATTAAAACGTCCAAATTGTTATCAAACTGGCGACGCTGGTTATGCAATAAAAGACCCATTACATAAATGCCATAACTAATTCAAAGGAAAGTTTGACCACACATATATTTCAGACCGACTTAAACTTAAAATAACAATAATGTATTTGGACAGCGCGCAATTTAAATGGAACAAAACTAGACACTACTGACTTTGTAAAATTGGTCTTGTTCATAATTTGTGCTACGAAACATTTATGTTTGGTAATTATTTGCTTGTAATTTACTAGAATAGATAATACATGTTAAATTTGACCTAACATTTAGCAAAGTAGACAAAGATATTATCGCATGAGTAAGAATATTGATGCGTTTGCTTTCTGTTTCTTTTTATGGATATGCAAATACATGTGTGTTTCATACGACGATAGTACCTTTAGAGAATCCATATGTAATTGATGAAGTATGAACAGACTTTTGACTCTATAAACCACTGCTTTTGTTCTGTAAGCTACTGCCGGTGATCGAGTTCAGAAAAAGTCAACGAAGGTGAACGTCTTAGTAAAGTTAACTTTGATTGGTGCGTTTTTATTTTGTTATCATTTTGCCTCTACAAATTCTGGTAAAAAGAATATACAAAAGTTCACGTCACAAAAGATTTTGATCTGAAAATATTATTGCTCCTTACATGCTTTATGACCCTGCTACTCCAAGTAAGACATGCAAATGAAATTTCTTGCTTATACTTTAATTTTTTTTAAAAAAATTTGTACGCTTGGAATATATGGCTCCATATAAAGTTTAGGTCTTTTGTAAGATTTCTTAGAAATTTTAGTTGGTTTGTCTGCGTTTTTATAGTCTGAACATACAAGCAAGTACTTGGTACATGTATAAGGCTGTTGAGATCTACCGGACTTCAATATCGGTATAGTGGCTTGGTTCATCAATAAACGTGCATGTCATTAATTGTCCAAACTTTCTTGAGGCAAATTCTTCTTGAGATTGGGCACTGTCTTTAGATTTATTTTATAAATGAAAATATA
Source organism: Potamilus streckersoni (assembly GCA_016746295.1). NCBI lineage: Eukaryota > Metazoa > Mollusca > Bivalvia > Unionida > Unionidae > Potamilus > Potamilus streckersoni. Next base: position 3,700,415 of record JAEAOA010002053.1, read on the forward strand.
TACTTCGCTTGTAAGCCCTATATTATTTTTATTTTGCGTCATTAAAAAGCGATTGTGAATTCTGCACTATTTTAACTTTCTTAGAAATAACAAATGTAGTTAGTATGAAGATTAAGAATAATTCGTATTACAAATTACAGCTATACAAAGAATTGACAAGATATCTATTTATGAGGAAAATCATTTTCGTAATGACAGTTGCCTTTTTATTAACTCATAGTTTATTCGCTACTTTATTTCGAATTTGTGACATTTTTAGTTATTGAAGTAATTTCTTCTCTTTCCCTACTACGTAAGTGCTTCATTTTTCAAACATCACTTGCAGTCTTCACGCAGATTTTTTCCTTGTTTTTATTAGGAAATAGTTCTTCATTTTGTTTGCTTAAAAATCTAGTATTTAAAGAAGTGTGTAATCTGCTCGTGAAGAAAAGGCATCGTACGAGAATGTGGCTATTCAAAAGAAGAAAGTCAGTGACAAATCTATAATTTTTGTAATGAAATTGAAGTTTGAAGGAGTGACGGTGATGTATTTCAAAGTAGAAATTAGGTGTTTTATTCTCTACACAATGACGTATTTTATTCCTATTGATAAATAGTTTTAGTTCAGTAGATACTGAACGTAATCGAAAACGTGAATGCAGGCGAAGCCGGTTTAAAATGCATAGCATGAGGGTATTTTGTGTTATATGTAGATTATTGTCATTCTTCTTTAATTTTATGATTAAAGTATATATCATCTTATCTGTATATCACTGCTAATTTGCTAGTAAACTTAAGTGCACTGAGTGTGCATTTAACTTTACTTAATACCTCAATCAGTAATAATACAAAATTGTAAACTTCTTTTAATGACTTGCACATGGACCTGCATGTGAAAGTGGGTCAAGAATATCTTTTCTTTTGCGATCATTTCTGGTGAGGTAAAAAAATTAAAAACTGCTACGATTACAAGAAAGTGCTGCTTTGCAAACTAATGTGAATTATTGCAATCATTACACAGTATTTACGCTTTTGTTTATTTAAAAGAATACTTTTAAAACGTTTTTATAATGGTTGATGTATGTTTTAGAATCCATCCGTGCAGCAACGTTTTACTTATGAAGAATTCAATTGTATACAACACAGTATTTGCAGCATATGCTTGCCAACAGTATACCACACTGAAGATTTTATTTTGCTATTAATAATTTGAACAAAATAATATATCTACTGTCTAACAATTAATATTTGTTTGCAGTATCTGACCTTCATTCATATTGATTTCTTAATTTTACTGTTTCACTGCCAGAAAATATTTGTCCACCACCATTACAGAAGACAAATCATGGCAGCAGGGGTACCAGAAAGGGATTTTGACGACGGTACGTTGAACCAGTTACATTTATAATGACATATATTTTGTTAATTATTTTTTTTATATTATCTCTATCGTGTTCCATAAAGAAATATATTGGCTAATATTTGTTCACGTCTTCCATGCAATGATAATTTACAAGAGGTAAAATTTTAACTTTAACAATAGAGGAATATTCATTGAAAAGTCCAGTTCCATATACGCAACGTCTATGCTTTCTCACAGTTGAAAATTTTAATTTTCAATTATGATCCCGCAAACAAATTGCAGCAATGAGTTGCAATAATTCCGAATTGCGAGCATTATAGCAACACAATCTGGATTATGAGAGCAGATGTTTGCGCACAAAATTAAACATGGCAATTAAAATAGGTATCAATACACTTTAGCAGGTAACACTGATGTGAACAAGAACTCCTGCTAGGAAAGTTTGTCAATAATATCAGCATTCTCCTGGGTGATGCAGAATGACGATACAAGAAACGCCTGGATGAAGTCCATGAATATATTGTGAAAGCAGGAAGACGTTCTGAATGATATACTTGCATTAAGCAGAGGTTGTCATGTAACTGCATTTGATACTCCAAACCTGTCTCATTAGCTTTTGTTTGAATATTCAGCATTAAGCAACAGTTTGTGTTTGCAGCCAGAAAAACAGGTTGCATCACTGTGTTGGTTCCTTTGAAGCGATTGATAATTTAACTCCATGTTCCCTTCGTTATATGTTATTCTGTACAAATCAAATCCTATGCTGTAATTTCTATTGTTCTGAACAGCTATTGCCATGGAAAAGAACGCAAGCGCAAAACTCAGATAGATCTTAAGAATACTTTATTAAAAACCACTCACAGCTGCAGTATGGTATACTGTGTGATAATAACTTGTACCAGGGCGAGATATCGACTGTAGATGCTTGGTAGTTTAACGTAGGCTTGTCCATCTCCACTTCCTCAATGATAATTGTTTACCAACTTCTGACAAGTACTTAAAAACACTTTGCATAACCAGGATTAAATGAAGATTTTTAATACATCTGTTGCTGCCTCGTGATTTCAGATATATGCAAAAACATGTAAAATTGCACCTTATTTACTGTTGTAGAATCATTCTTTTGTATGTATAGAAATATCTATGTATACCTGAAAACTTATGCTTATTATTTTTATTAGTTACTGGTTTCGTTTTCCTTGTATTTCACTTTATTTAATTATATCATGTTTAATCCGTAAGTTATTCCTAGTGATGCGAGCAAGAACAGAGTCCTTCTTGAAGTCAAACTTCCGCCATTCAGACGCACAGACAATGTCAATTGCTACTTTACACCTGGGTAAGTTATACCATTTAAATGATTTTATGAATCATAAAGAACTAATATACTTCCATAGTTACAGTTCTAGGAATTATATGAGCATTTTCAGAGATATCCTTGATAACTTGATTATGAGTTGCAAATACGTGAGTACGGATAACTTGGCAATAATGTCTGTCCGCAAAAAGTAGATTGAACGTCTTGTTGCAAGCTGCAACTGATTTTTTTTCTGTTATCAGCTTAAGAAAATTCTTAATATGACATCTGTATCCAAATTGAAATAGCTTCTTGTGCGGTTCTCCTTGTTAAATTTGGGTAAGTAATATATTCTTCATTGTTCACACTATGGCTAGAAGGCCAACACGGATGTCTTGAATACATATTTAGACATTTGGAGTTGTAGCTGAATTAAAACCGAGTGGGTTTTTCTATTTGGATTAAATGAATAACACAAACACAAAGTGATGAATGATTGGAATTTATAAAATGAAATATATGTAAATATGAAATAAATACACTGATTCTCACACTCCTATTATACAATTGATGCAAATCACCCTACACGCACTCACGAAATGACAAGAAAAGAAAAAAAAAATACAAAAATATGATTAGTTGGCATCTAGCCTAAAATGAGAAGTACAAATATACCATGTATCATGTAAAATGAGATTCACGTAATCTCTTGTACACATTAAGCTTTGAGAATCACGAAATCTCTTGAGATAGAACAGACAAAAGAAAATGAGCAGTACACATAAACTTATTACTATTGTTTCAAGAAAACAATACTGAGTTCAACTAAATACACAAATAGATGAACACACACCACTGTAAACTGGAATAGTCATTCACTTGACAAACTGTCACTCTACAGTTTATTCGATATACACAAACTGGAACTCTGCAGTTTCACTAGATCCCTTTCTGACCGATCCACATTCATATACATCACATATCCTTTATATGTATTCATTCACGTACATACATGAATTCTTACACATAGACGGCCTGCCGCAATACAGATAGCTACATCCGACCATTGATAACTACAGTCAGCTCTTATCGGACACTGAATCTCTCTTAAGACATCGTCAGCTCCAATAAGACACTGCCCAATAAAACTTCGTTATCCCCAATAATGTCCAATAAGCTTCAATAATGTCCGGTAATATCCATTAAGCTCCCATAATGTCCACTAAGCTCCCATAGTTTCAACTAAGCTCTGATAGTGTCCACTAATGTCCAAATAGTATCAAATAGGCTACAATAGGCTAAAACAAAACCAAATTATTTATTACTAAAATGGTAATAACAAAGCACGCAATGTAACAACGCTTCATCAACCGATATAACATAAAACCGAGAAAAGATTTCACAAATCAATAAAACAAAAGTTTGATACTTACCCCTATGGCCTGAGACGGAAGTGGATAATACCCATACCACTGACAAAATTCAAATGACTTGTGTCTTAGTACGAAATGTATCAAGCTTAAATCCATAGGAATGAATAATAGTTATGGTCAAATGTTCATGTATACCATGCTTTCCCGTGACTTTCCGTCGCATGTAATTTCGAAATCACTTTTCCTGGTGGCATGTGATTCATCCCAGGTAACGTTGTACGCCTGCACAACGAATAAAAGTGGAAAAAGATTCAAGGCAAAACCAAGCTATTTCTAACCTTTTTCTGTGATAGGAGTATAAAAGAACGCATGCGACTTACACAAATTTTACCACTGAACTATATTCGAAGTTAGAATGCATATTCGTAATAAATAATGAATATTATAATAAAGGAAAAGGAGGGATACTCAGTTACAAGTTTATAATTTTAATGAAGCAATTATAATTACAGGGGACTTAAGATTCAGGCAAATGTTGGTGGAAAAGTTTACTCCAAGATTTTTAAAGATTTGACGGAGGAAAATGTTGAACTTTCCGGGGACATTGAGGTAGGTTCCATTAGATTTTATTCCTTGTGTAACCTCCTAAAATCTCAAACCCATATCATTTGACCCCAAGTTTGACAAATGTCAAAAGACAAAATATAATGAATGTAACGTATTTTTGTCATACGTTTGATCATGCGTTATCATATTTCCAGTAAAGTATTAATACAATTAATATTAATATTAATATAAATTTCCTTTTTGTTATCTAATTTTTGTAGCATATTATCCCAACAGCGACGTTGAAGATATAACATCAGTTGAGAATCAATATATATGGAATCGCTGTCATATTAGACAACATTTGCGAAAACGGTATAAAGAATTAAGATTAAGTAGGTTTTGAAATTTGAAATTTATCTGGTTTACTACATTCAAAAAAGTGTTCTAAATCTGTAATCATTTACATGATACTATTTACTGGATACTGACAATCATCCTCGATAATTCAAAGATGAACTCTTATGCGTTTTAATTGAAACGTATGCAAACAAAATATCACATAGGTATAAACAGACAAAATCCTTGTTTATGAAAAGCAAAGGAGATGAGACACATTTCCTGTTTCATATCATTATTTCAATGTAAAGCCTAAAAAAGAATACTGTATTAAGTTTTATAAGTTTTAAAATTTATTGTTGATCATATGCAATGTCTTTTTTCATTTCAGCCGTCAAATGGTTCTTTCAAGGTATTTCTGAGAAAGAAGAAACCGTTCAGTGTCAACAGATCTTGATCATTATCGTAAAGGATTTCAAATAATTGTTCCGATTTAATTTCCATAGATACAATGTATATCATTGAAAGCGGATGTCAGAGATCTCAGAACGGAACTCAACATATCACTAATTTAGTAACAATACTAGTGCGATCATTGTGATTGTGCCTCTGTGTCAAAGATCCAAATAAAACAGCCATAATGATAAATTCATGCTTTACTTGGCACAAAACAACACTATAAAATTTGTACTTTCTATCGTGACAATAATACTTATCATCTCATTCTAATTTTTGATTCAAGTTGTTTTTTTTTTATAAATCTTATTACTTATTACTGCGAGATATTGATAGATTCCAACCGTGCTACAGATTCATTCTGTAAAAAAGCGTCTGTATCTAAATAAAATTGGATACATTTTAATCAGCAAGGTACACTTATATGCGTTCTTTGTTAGTGGCATTATTAACCAAATACGATAAGAAATCAAATACTATATACAGATACAATAATAATTGTACGCACAATCGCTATGTGCTTTAAACCATTTATCGCAAGGTATCACTTGTTTTACAAGTCAACTTTAGCTCTGTATTTGCTGTTTCAGATGCTTGCAAGTTATTTTAAATGCCCAGCTTTCTCACTAGAAAATTTATTATAAATTCTCATAGTTCTCGATCTTTTAAGACATGTTTGATTACAGCACTTTTCGTTTTGTTAATAATAAGATGTAATCAGAAATTTAAACATCCGTACTAATATGTGCATTTCCGCAATAAAACTAAAATTCTTATTTCCTTACTACCGCTATGTCTTGGAATGCTTATGCGAGGCCTTAGACTTAAAGGCTCTAACAATAAGGATAATAATTTTATCATTTTTTTTAAAGGCCGAGAATTTATTATATTCCGGTGTATTTATAATTAAAACACCTTTCTGGATATAGCTGCACATAACGTATACAAAGTATTAAAGGTTCACAAATGAAACTAACCACGCTGAGATCTACAATTCTCATGTAGGAACGTCATGCTACTCATATATTCAATATTTAATCAACTTAGAATTAAAAATCTCGGCCTTTCCCCATCAAAATGTAAATGTCAACAAAAGACTGAAAAGTATCCTATCAAAAGCTTTCCTGCATATGATAAGCATGCAACCTCGAATTAAAAGAAAGGAACAACAAGTAACAAACCTATAAAAAAGCAAAACAAACAACAAAAGACTGAAAGATGTCTTATCAGAATGATTTCTTGTACAATGAAAAAGAATGCACATCATGCTACCAACTTACAGGCAAAATATAGGGTGCTAATACGGAACTTTCCTTCAGCTGCATTTGTAGAACAAGACTTTTACAAAGCTTTTGCAGTATAGATAGTTTGAAATTCCATTTGTCGCGCAACGTGTTCACTAATGTAGAACACTAACTATTGAATTTAACCAAGCTCTTCAAACAGAAAAGGAAACAGGAATTGACACATTTGATATTACGATAATTTGCAAAAATGCGATCGTGGGATATTTTAAAAACTTCGCCCTATGATTATCTATATTTTAAAACTATGATTTTGTTGAACTTGCATGTCATAACTGTTGTCTATATACAAAGTGACTGTTATTGCCATGATTCGAGAGTAAACATCAAAAGTGGTATATCTGTAGTAGACATTGAATATCAGGGTTTAATGTGAACACGTGTAAAAATAATAATCTTGACAAATAAAATTGTTATACGGCAAAGGAAACTAGAATTACTACCACAATTGCTGATATTGTGTGTGCATGTGTGTGTATGCGTGCAAGAATGCACAATATATTTAATCATCAATGAAAGGCTTAAAATAATTAATAATTTATTTTCTAAATATATCTAACAGTAGCTGTTGTAACACAATTCAACTAAGACTTTATAATATTTTTAGAAGGTTAATGAATATCTTTTATAAAGTAGAAAAATTGGACCCTTTGGGATATTCCTTACTAAAATAAAGATATACTAAAATTGTATTTGCAATGACAGTTTAAAATATTTCCAAAGTTTTATACATTTAGTCAACTCTAGAAGACACACTTTATATGTGACAGATGCAGGAAATTGCGCGTGGATCTGAGATGGTGAGCCACTGCATTTACTCTAGTTTCGGTTACAAAATTTTTACACGACATATGCGTTCGATTAGCAATTTTCTTGACAGGTAATAATTAATTGCGTCTTCAAGGGAGACCAAAGTTCATTCAGAAATGTACCTGTGCGTTTGAAGATATATCAAACCTTTTAAATAACTCAACTTTCCGGATCGACGGCCAAGGACGTATGTCTTTACAAATTCTAAATTGTAAGATTGTGCTCCTGCCGAAATTCGACAATGGACTAAGCAATAGAGCATAAAGGTACAATGTTGGGCAGCGAAGATAATTTGAATGATGGGTGAACAAAAATATAGTGAATACCGTAATTTTTATATATTGGTCAAGCGGGTTGTTTAGTACTTTATTTTACTTATCTGGCTCAGCGTACAGGTCTACTATGTGGACACGATTTAGTTAAGTTTTGTTTCGCTCAGTCATAATGTTTCATGTAAGCACATCTTTCAATATCATGCTCACACACAGGTAGGTTGTATATATATATATATATATATATATATATATATATATATATATATATATATATATATATATATATATATATATATATATATATATAAAACCTAGACACGTAACAACGTGCTGTACGTGAATTTTTTTACAACTTTAAAATGCCCATGGATATATGGGACTGAATGACAACAATCATAATTTTTCTTCTGAAACAACTCAAAATAGCCGCCAACAGTTGTACCGAGATGAAAACGACAATACATATTTTGCGATTCACATGTTAAAATGCTTTAACACACATTCTAAGACCACCTGAGTATTTTATACCTGTTATTGTGAATTCACTTAAGGACATTTTGGGATTTTATCATAGTGATTCTTCTATACTGTTGGTACACAAGAACGATAGTGACCATCATTTGGAACGCAATCTGATTATTCAATATTATTGGAATTTTTACAAACTTTAGGACTAAATGAAAATGTTTAAGAATAGATTCACTATGCTGTAATTTATTTTTTCCTTTTAACTTTGTATATTATGGAAATAAATTCATATTTTTAATCTTACAAAACGTATTGGGTTTTTGCACTTTTTGTACAAACCATAGAGTGGTAACAATACCCTATCAGTCCAATAGAAGGTGAGCCTGTTTTGGAAATAACACAAGGTGCTATGGATACTTTAGTTATCTTTGGTTTGCCATAGAAAACACTTTATGACCATTATTTTTCAAGTACATTCTTTCACTAGTGCTGAAACTGATGTTCGGTCTATAAAATTAGATGTGATGAACTTTAAACCCACATCTAAGACTGGACTTTCGGTAATCCCTGAAAGGTAAGGTTGATAACCTAAGCTCCCTAGTTGTCGTTTAAGTGTTTCTTTGGCTTTTTCTCGCCTAATAGAAAATCACGTATGTACCCCTCTAGATGTTCCATCCAACGGACAAGTATCCGATTAGTTGCTCTTGATGACCAATACCGTCCGTATGGAATGAAACATCCAGGATGGAACCACTCTCTAAGACACTAAAGCATTATATTTGAATTTTTGGATAAATGTTCATTTAGTGAGTAAAATTTCAGGCTCTCAGATGTTTTTCTATTTCAAAACGTGTCTGAGACCAGAACTTTATCCACAGAAAACTTTAGAGGTAGGATTATTATGTTTGTGATTTTATTACCCCCTTTTCAATTATAGCTATTCCTTTCTGATTATTGGAGTTTTGGAACTATCACAAGGTGTTTTGGATGGATTGTTAGTGTGTTTTGGAAGTATGCTTGTTTCATTTCATCCCTTCTTGTACATCAAACTGTTTCCGTATGATAGTTGGTTTTTAGTTTTTAGACATTATAAAAGACGTTGTAGTAGGTGGTGGGTTGAATAGTGTTTGTGTGCTTTAATATTTTTGTCGTGTGGGATTTTAGATATTAGAAAAGGCCCTTTGTATAGTGTGTATAGGATGTTTGATAGCATGCGATCTGTTTGATAGTATGACTGATTTGATCCCTTTTATTTTATCGTTCTCCTTTCGTTAGATAGTAGGTGTAGTCGTTTAGAGACTACGCAAGACATTTTAAATAGCGTGTATAGGGGGTTGGATAGTAAGTGGTTTGTTCAAACATTTGTCCGATTTCATCCCTTCGTTTAGAGACTACGCGACATTTTAAATAGTAAGTGGTTTGTTCAAACATTTGTCCGATTTCATCCCTTCGTTTAGAGACTACACAAGACATTTTAAATAGCGTGTATAGGGGATTGGATAGTAAGTGGTTTGTTCAAACATTTGTCCGATTTCATCCCTTCATTTAGAGACTACGCAAGACATTTTAAATAGGGTGTATAGGGGGTTGGATAGTAAGTGGTTTGTTCAAACATTTGTCCGATTTCATCCCTTCGTTTAGAGACTACGCAAGACATTTTAAATAGTGTGTATAGGGGGTTGGATAGTAAGTGGTTTGTTCAAACATTTGTCCGATTTCATCCCTTCGTTTAGAGACTACGCAAGACATTTTAAATAGCATGTATAGTGGGTTGGATAGTAAGTGGTTTGTTCAAACATTTGTCCGATTTCATCCCTTCGCTTAGAGACTACGCAAGACATTTTAAATAGCGTGTATAGGGGGTTGGATAGTAAGTGGTTTGTTCAAACATTTGTCCGATTTCATCCCTTCGTTTAGAGACTACGCAAGACATTTTAAATAGCGTGTATAGGGGGTTGGATAGTAAGTGGTTTGTTCAAACATTTGTCCGATTTCATCCCTTCGTTTAGAGACTACGCAAGACATTTTAAATAGCGTGTATAGGGGGTTGGATAGTAAGTGGTTTGTTCAAACATTTGTCCGATTTCATCCCTTCGTTTAGAGACTACGCAAGACATTTTAAATAGCGTGTATAGGGGGTTGGATAGTAAGTGGTTTGTTCAAACATTTGTCCGATTTCATCCCTTCGTTTAGAGACTACGCGAGACATTTTAAATAGCGTGTATAGGGGGTTGGATAGTAAGTGGTTTGTTCAAACATTTGTCCGATTTCATCCCTTCGTTTAGAGACTACGCAAGACATTTTAAATAGCGTGTATAGGGGGTTGGATAGTAAGTGGTTTGTTCAAACATTTGTCCGATTTCATCCCTTCGTTTAGAGACTACGCAAGACATTTTAAATAGCGTGTATAGGGGGTTGGATAGTAAGTGGTTTGTTCAAACATTTGTCCGCTTTCATGCCTTCGTTTAGAGACTACGCAAGACATTTTAAATAGCGTGTATAGGGGGTTGGATAGTAAGTGGTTTGTTCAAACATTTGTCCGATTTCATCCCTTCGTTTAGAGACTACGCAAGACATTTTAAATAGCGTGTATAGGGGGTTGGATAGTAAGTGGTTTGTTCAAACATTTGTCCGATTTCATCCCTTCGTTTAGAGACTACGCAAGACATTTTAAATAGCGTGTATAGGGGGTTGGATAGTAAGTGGTTTGTTCAAACATTTGTCCGATTTCATCCCTTCGTTTAGAGACTACACAAGACATTTTAAATAGCGTGTATAGGGGGTTGGATAGTAAGTGGTTTGTTCAAACATTTGTCCGATTGCATCCCTTCATTTATTGACTACGCAAGATATTTTAAATAGCGTGTATAGGGGGTTGGATTGTAAGTGGTTTGTTCAAACATTTGTCCGATTTCATCCCTTCGTTTAGAGACTACACAAGACATTTTAAATAGCGTGTATAGGGGGTTGGATAGTAAGTGGTTTGTTCAAACATTTGTCCGATTTCATCCCTTCATTTAGAGACTACGCAAGACATTTTAAATAGCGTGTATAGGGGGTTGGATAGTAAGTGGTTTGTTCAAACATTTGTCCGATTTCATCCCTTCATTTAGAGACTACGCAAGACATTTTAAATAGCGTGTATAGGGGGTTGGATAGTAAGTGGTTTGTTCAAACATTTGTCCGATTTCATCCCTTCGTTTAGAGACTACGCAAGACATTTTAAATAGCGTGTATAGTGGGTTGGATAGTAAGTGGTTTGTTCAAACATTTGTCCGATTTCATCCCTTCGTTTAGAGACTACGCGAGACATTTTAAATAGCGTCTATAGGGGGTTGGATAGTAAGTGGTTTGTTCAAACATTTGTCCGATTTCATCCCTTCGTTTAGAGACTACGCAAGACATTTTAAATAGCGTGTATAGGGGGTTGGATAGTAAGTGGTTTGTTCAAACATTTGTCCGATTTCATCCCTTCGTTTAGAGACTACTCAAGACATTTTAAATAGCGTGTATAGGGGATTGGATAGTAAGTGGTTTGTTCAAACATTTGTCCGATTTCATCCCTTCGTTTAGAGACTACGCAAGACATTTTAAATAGCGTGTAAAGGGGGTTCGATAGTAAGTGGTTTGTTCAAACATTTGTCCGATTTCATCCCTTCGTTTAGAGACTACGCAAGACATTTTAAATAGCGTGTATAGGGGGTTGGATAGTAAGTGGTTTGTTCAAACATTTGTCCGATTTCATCCCTTCGTTTAGAGACTACTCAAGACATTTTAAATAGCGTGTATAGGGGTTTGGATAGTAAGTGGTTTGTTCAAACATTTGTCCGATTTCATCCCTTCGTTTAGAGACTACGCAAGACATTTTAAATAGCGTGTATAGGGGGTTGGATAGAAAGTGGTTTGTTCAAACATTTGTCCGATTTCATCCTTTCGTTTAGAGACTACGCAAGACATTTTAAATAGCGTGTGTAGGGGGTTGGATAGTAAGTGGTTTGTTCAAACATTTGTCCGATTTCATCCCTTCCTTTAGAGACTACGCAAGACATTTTAAATAGCGTGTATAGGGGATTGGATAGTAAGTGGTTTGTTCAAACATTTGTCCGATTTCATCCCTTCGTTTAGAGACTACGCAAGACATTTTAAATAGCGTGTATAGGGGGTTGGATAGTAAGTGGTTTGTTCAAACATTTGTCCGATTTCATCCCTTCGTTTAGAGACTACGCAAGACATTTTAAATAGCATGTATAGGGGGTTGGATAGTAAGTGGTTTGTTCAAACATTTGTCCGATTTCATCCCTTCGTTTAGAGACTACGCAATACATTTTAAATAGCGTGTATAGGGGGTTGGATAGTAAGTGGTTTGTTCAAACATTTGTCCGATTTCATCCCTTCCTTTAGAGACTACGCAAGACATTTTAAATAGCGTGTATAGGGGGTTGGATAGTAAGTGGTTTGTTCAAACATTTGTCCTACTTCATCCCTTCGTTTAGAGACTACGCAAGACATTTTAAATAGCGTGTATAGGGGGTTGGATAGTAAGTGGTTTGTTCAAACATTTGTCCTATTTCCTCCCTTCGTTTAGAGACTACGCAAGACATTTTAAATAGCGTGTATAGGGGGTTGGATAGTAAGTGGTTTGTTCAAACATTTGTCCTATTTCATCCCTTCGTTTACACCATGCTCATTTTGCCTGAATATTGTTGCAGATGTTTAGAGACTACACAATGCACTCGTGATATTGTGTATGCGGTTTTATATAGTTCACTGCTATACCATTGTAACATTCTTGCACATCCCATAAACTTTCAGCAATTTAAAACCATATACTTTGGAAGTTTGCCCCATGTTAAATTACCATTGACATTGATACGTTTTAGACAGCAATCAAAATGTGGTCGATAGATTGTATTTGTAGCGTATTTTGGTCGTTATAAAAATATTGTCCTGGATTATAGGATCTCTTCAGTTCCCTTTGCAGAATATGAAAATTTAGATGCGTGCAGTGCACATATTTACGTGTTGTGTGAGCCAAACACTAATGCGACAAGTATGTGTTGCGTTCACCAAACAGACGCACATGGCCAATTGGTCGAATTCCACTATAATCCAGGATCAGTCAGCTAGTCAGTCTTGCCATCCATTGCTGATGCATAACAGATTCAAAAAGTACTGACTTAAAAGATTACATGATTGGGAGAAGTCATACTGCACAATCCTCAGGTCAGGATGTACCTGAACGAGAACAGCTTTGACATAAATTATACCAATGTTTTAAACATGGCACAGGACTTCGTAAATGCTATTAGATAGAAAGATGACTGAGTGGGGACAATGGTTACTGCAGTTACAACAGCAAGAGTAGCGGCAGCAGCAGAAAAACCAGCGGCTGCAGCAGCATGAATGAGGAGAAGAAATAGAGTGTCAAATGGAGAAAGAGGAATTTTCCTTCAGAGAGAACATTCCCAATGATGTGGTGGGGAACTTGGTGAGAACTGGTCGCTCGCCATACCATGAATGCAGGACAAATAACCAAACATAACAGCTGTTTGCAGGGCCACCTACATCTATAGAAAAGAGAGATACTAATCATTTTGTCAAACAAATGTATGTTTGTAGTTTTGTTTGTGTATGTCTTGTCTTTTCTAACCCAAACCATACAAGACACTTCCTTTAATAATGTGTGTATAGAGTGCATCTATAAATTCTCTCTTAATCATTTTATGTATAGGGTGCATCTATAAATACTACATTACTCTTGTCTAAAAAAAGTTTAGAATGATTGGGAAATAGTATTTTTTTCTGTTTGCATAAACATCTTGTGTATGGATTGCTGTTTGTGTGAGGGATGCTTAGCTTCATGCCCCTGGTACAGGTATATAAATCGTAGCCAGTCGCGGTAAACTAGACAATAAGAATTAACAGCCAACAGCAGAGTAGGAAAACTGATTAAGGCCATCAACGTGATGGATAAAATACATCATTTCCTGGATTGGGTGGAAGAATCGGAATGCTACCCCAACAGGAAGCATTTCAAGAAGAAAGCCACCTACCTGTTAATTGCTAATAAGTTGTCAGAGATGTGATGCACGAAGAAAGGAAGAAGATAAACAGACGTTGGTGAAAAAGAGTAGGAAACTGGAAAGATTGAAAAAGAAGAGGCAATGGGAGACAGCAAGAAGAAGGGAAACAGAGGGAGCTGGACACAGTGAATTTGTCATGGATGAAAATCCAAAAGAAAGTCAGACAGATTGTGTCATCTAGGCTGGATACCTGAAGAAGAGTTGAAGAAAGAGAAGGAAGACTGAGGGAAGGAGGCTAATAAGCAGAGTGCTAGGTTAGTGGACTCGCGGTACTATTTCAATTCTTGTAGTAAACCTACGCAAAGTCCATGGCATAACAAATTAAATAACTTGAAATTTCTAAGAGCTAATGATCAAACCTATATTTAGCAGTATAGAAAAGAACTGGATGTCAACTTTTGTATAGAGAAGAGAATATGAGTTGCGGCATTGTATGAGCTTGCATGTGTTTGAAATATTTCAATTAAGAGTCATGTGCTAATTTCAGTATTGAGTGTTTCATGCTGAAGATTGTTAAAGTACTAAAATTCCATCAATTAAACAATATCTTTAGAAGTTTCAGTTACACGTAGTATAGGCTCTCAAAAGATTTTTGCCCTAACAAATAACATAAAATATTAACCAATCTTATCTTGGCGAGCCAAACCCATATATACTATATTATATGTTCACTCATTTTCAGACTGGTTCCCATTTTTTCATACAGTGAGTACCGTGTGTCCCAGTGGTATTCGCCAAAACAATTTGGAAAAATTGAGGAGAGAAATGGGTAGCCTGCCTCGCCGATTTGGGAGGTACAACGATTGATAAGAAAGTGTTCAACACCAACAGCCTTTTTCAAGGTCACCAAGATTGTTAGAAAAGATGAATACTAATCTTATTAGCTAGATTAATTTGCGTTTTTATGTATTTTGTGTATGTGTTATGAATATTTTTTTCATTATGTTGGCTTTTGTACAGGCTACGTATATTTTATGTATATTGTGTATGTGAACTTAGTAATAGAGGATAGGCTACTCACATGATTTTTGTTTTATAAACAATTTATTACATAGCTAAAACTTATCTATGTGTTTAGGTTATATAGTAAAATTAGTGTTATATGTAGGCTAACATGTCAACTTGAGCGTGAATGCAGCACATTGGTATTTCCCTTTGAATTCCTGTTGTACCTGCTGTTTGCCACATTATTTTTCTAATGGTTTAGTAATATACAAGTCCTTGTTTACAAAGGTAATGGAAAATTACATTGCAAAAATGGCAGAGTGTTTTTCTTTAGAAAATGGTTATTGCGACTTAGGTCAGGTAGGGAGGCATATAAAGTTGTTTACTTCTGGATTTACTAATTACTGATCTTAACACGACTCTTTTAATTGGATTCAGTTGAGGATGTTTTTGATATATTTAAATTATTCATTCGAAGCACAAAAGTAGACATTGACTCTAGGACTAAATTGCTATCTTGTAATTCATTCAAATGTAAAAACAAATCAAGTACAAAAACATTTTTAAATAGTTCCCGACCAAACTTTTATATAGCGGGAAGACGTATCAAGTCTGAGGCGGATTTGACATGACCAAAGGTCAATGTCACTGTGTGTATGGATGAATATGCACTAAAACGTGTCGAGTTTTGCAATGGAGAGCAATTGCAGTTACTCTGGTTTCAATTATAAATGTTTACAAGATATCTAGCAACAGGTTACTAGTTATTTTATGAGCTATGGCGCCAGTTAATTTGCAATGGTATAATAAATACCTTATTTAAAAGAAACAAATGACGCTGAATGGTTGAAATTAATTTCTGATTTTTTTTAACGCAGTCTTTCGTAAAATGGTGCAAGATATTACGTTTGACCCTTCAACCGTTTTCATTTTGTCGCTGTCTTAGCAAATAGTACTTGATGTAAACGGGAAATTCTTAACAGGTCAGAGTTTGATATTGGGCATGTGGAATTGTTTTTTTCTTCTCATAAAAAAGTCGCGCGTTATATCATTATCATACTTATAAACTGGTCCTCTTGGATACGTCGTTAATGTTATGCATAAGTGTTTTGCGGTCTTACCACAAATGTATAGTAATTTGAAGAGTCCTATTGTTACAACCAGCTAGAAGTAAATTCATTCTTTGTGCCCATGTGTGCCATCTATGATCAAACATTACTTCACAGATAATAATCAGTTATTTGTTCAGAACTCAGAGGAGGCCAAACGTTATTCAGAAATGTGTTTACCGGTGCATGTGACAAAAGCTGAAGCTTGCGTCAGAGAGCTTACCTAACAGGATCAATTACCATTTAGATACATTTAACCTTAAAATATTGAATTTCCATGCCGTTGATTATAACAAAGAAGAAATAGGTTTTTCTCCATGACGTAATTACAAATGAATAGTTTCATTATTTTCAAGCATGCTAAATGCTTGTAATCGAAGGGTGAACAGTGTTAACATAATGCACATACGTGGTAAACGAGTATTGACATGTCTACAAAAGCAAGTATCAAGAAGCAGACAAAGACATTAGTAATCAAGATATCAAATCTCTTATTTGCATTGAACTTGAATATATTTAGCAACGCTAATAATTTGTCATTTTGATGAAGACGACAAGAGAGAATCAAACTTGCTTAACTTAAGACAAAAGCAGAAACACATTCGTAAATATTTGTTTCAACAACCAAAATAAAAAGGACAAACGGAGGAAGTGGTACTTTATTTCAAACATGATTTGATTACATAATATAACAAACCTCTCCTTGCTGTATATATTTCTATTACGACCTTATTCTACAACAAAGTTAATATATACAGTTCTAATAAGTAAGAGCGAGGCTAAATTTATCATTTTTAAATTGTACACTGGAATGGTTTCAACCAAAATTTATTTTGATACACAGCATGATTCATTTAACTGGAACCATTTTTGGGACATGACTGGATAAACTGAGTCATATAATCTTTTGTTTAATTAGCATAATAGGTATAAAATCATAATGCACTACGGTATGCCGTGAAAGGGAAACATGTCTGACAGCTACAAGAGGTTTTATAGTGGGCAAACATACGGCTTGTTGAAATTTGTATACCGTCTTTTACAGACACTTTAACGACAAGCTGGTCTCAGTGTTCTTTTCATATACTTTCGTGACGAATACAGGTTTACTGCAAGCATGTTTATCTCGTGTTTCTCTCTTGATTAAGAACATGAAACGTGTAACTTTAAATACATTTAAAGTTTTATATTATTACAAAGTAATATACACGACATTATTTGACTTAAAAACAGTTGTAAAAATGTAATAGCAATTATATTTAATATTTCATGTGTCTAGCAATTTATATTGAATATTTCATGTGTCTGGTAATTTATATTAAATATTTCATGTGTCTGTTAATCTATATTAAATATGTCATGTGTCTGGTAATTTATATTGAATATTTCATGTGTCTGTTAATTTATATTGAATATTTCATGTGTCTGGTAATTTATATTGAATATTTGATGTGTCTGGTAATTTATATTAAATATTTCATGTGTCTGTTAATTTATATTGAATATGTCATGTTTCTGGTGATTGATATTGAATATTTCATATGTCTGGTAATTTATATTGAATAGTTCATGTGTCTGGTAATTTATATTGAATATTTGATGTGTCTGGTAATTTATATTAAATATTTCATGTGTCTGTTAATTTATATTGAATATGTCATGTTTCTGGTAATTGATATTGAATATTTCATATGTCTGGTAATTTATATTGAATAGTTCATGTGTCTGGTAATTTATATTGAATATTTCATGTGTCTGGTAATTTATATTGAATATTTCATGTGTCTGGTAATTTATATTAAATATTTCATGTGTCTGGTAATTTATATTGAATAGTTCATGTGTCTGGTAATTTATATTGAATATTTCATGTGTCTGGTAATTTATATTGAATATTTCATGTGTCTGGTAATTTATATTGAATATTTCATGTGTCTGGTAATTTATATTGAATATTTCATGTGTCGGTTAATTTATATTGAATATGTCATGTGTCTGGTAATTTATATTGAATATTTCAAGTGTCTAGCAATTTATATTGAATATTTCATGTGTCTGGTAATTTATATTGAATATTTCATGTGTCTTGTAATTTATATTGAATATTTCATGTGTCTGGTAATTTTATTGGTCAAAACGATTCAAGTGACCACGAGCTGTTAATATTTCTAAATAAACTGTTTGAACAATCACATTTAAGAACAAACAATCTAGTCATGCAACCACACAATCAAAATTAACACTTTCAACAAAATTGTAGTTTGCCATTTGAGCAGGTACACCATTGTTGTACATGTTTTAAAATGAATATCAATAGCGTATTAACTTGGATGTGGTGTGGGGGCATCATCGTCACACTTAGCATGCTACTGATGAATACAATGATAAATAGCAAGGTTTAGACTCTTTAGTACTTCAATATCAATACAATTTATATAGAGATATTGTTTAGACGAACGTTTCTATTATGTATTCATGTGGTGGGGTGGGGTAGACATTGCCCGTCAAACCCCTCACAGATTCCCTGATGTGTGCATCATGGTAAGTCTAAAACACATGACAAGACACAGCATTATTCGCATATATACAATTTTCACGACAATTAGTTTTCAAAGACAGAAAAGGAAAACAGAAATATAAAACACCACAAAAAAATCAAGGCAAAAAGAAAATCAGTTCAAGTTGAAATTATATAATTTGTATTGGTTTCTTCTGCGTTTATCCTGCCATAATGTTCCAGTTGCCAGATCACAGTTTCCGTACGCCCCGTTTGGCGTTATTAATTATGATTAACACAGAAGAAAATCATTAAACTCTTAAATATTGTTTCTTTACGTACATGAACAAATAACTAAAAAATGCATAAATGCTTTACTACATAGATCAATAAATACTTATTTGTGAAGGGGAAATGAATAATTGGTGGCGTTATATAACCTGAATAAACAATCAAGAAAGTATTTTCTGGATCGGGTAGATGGAGTACGGTTTTGTTCAGTTAAGGGAGCTATGCAATTGAAATCATTTTTTGGAACCTAAGATACAGGCACACAGTTCATTTCAAATTCTCATCAGCAAATATCAATGTAAATTAGTGTTTTAGGCTTGCCTATGGTAATTATGTAGTAACTAACATAATTTTCTAACGTCGGCGATCCTAGCTAACTTTTGTTAGTATCATACATCAGATGTAGCTATTTTCCTGTAACCTTTATTATAGTATCTAAATTTTAGACTTTCTTTTTATGTTATAGCTATGGCCATAAAATATGGGCCTTTTACATGTCGTATTTAGTCTGTTAACCATATTATTTGGATTTAAATTCTTTTCTATCTTCCATCGCATAATTTCGCCTGTATTTCCTTGAAGAGTCTTTTTGTGAAGTGATGGAACAAATCGTCAGTTCTGATTGTAATTTCATTTCGCATGTATGATCTATTTCACTAGGGAGACGACCTTTTGTCAAACAAACGAATTTAGTAGTACTTTGAAGAAATTAATCAACACGTTTAATTCACATTATGAAAGATTATTTTCTGTATCATTATTGGATGGCTCGAATAATTTAATACGACTTATTAATTGCTATAAAACTCTTCCCCCTCATGATTACTATGTTCGTCCAGAAGCTTTCACTCCTGTGCAATTTGTGTCACGTTTCCATACCACTGTTTAATGCCCAAGTTCATATTCGTCAAAATAACCAAGTCATTCAATCATAAACAAAATGATCAGAATTGTAGACTAAATACTAAATTTTAGCATGTCTATGGCAACTCTCGCAGTAAGATACACCGATATACATATTGTCTGCATACCCACCGATCATTAACATGACAGCCATAGTCTCAACCATATTTTCAAAAGCCCATTAAAGGTTACGTTATAAAGGTCATCGGAAGAACGGACGAAAAGGCCCACATGTCATTAAAGCTTTAAAGACTGTTCTTAAATCAAATTTTATATGGACGTTTTGATGGTAATGTCGCATTTTAGCGTTGCTATGATAATGAAGCCGTTGTCAATTACAATAGTAGGAATTATCTGCAAATATAGCCTTTCTAAATTGAAAGTACAGATATGGAGAAATGATTTCATACCGAATATGAGCTAGTTGGTAACTACTAGATCTTCTTTTTATCAATAAGCTCTTTGTGTAGCACTTTATTTGTGATTCCTTATTGTCAAGTAGCTCCCCTTAATTCGGCAGTCTTTATTCCATTTTCATGTTCCTACATAGATTTTACCAATTTTCATTATTACAATGACATCAACGGTATAGATTTGTTTTTGCAATGGCATGTGCTCTAACAACGGTAATGAATTCGACGTGTACATGAACCTATTATTGCTGTCATTTATAGCTCCTCTTATTTACATTTGAAAAGCAGTTTAGAGGTTACGAGTAAATAACTTAAATTGTTTTTTAGAAATACATTTGTGAAAGTAGCAAACTCAAATTAAATTATATACCTTAATATGGTCGACTACACAGGTTTCACTTTCGTTTTGTTCGGAATTTAAGGTTATCTATTTAGCTCACCTTATTATGAAAGATTATTGTGCAGTCGTATAGGTGTAATACAAATTCTTAAGATCTGTTTTGATTTTGTTTCCTTTGAACAATTAAATTAAACAGAAAATGTTTGATGTCAATAATTTTCAAAATGTCAGAAAATGAAGACACAAAATGATACATTAAAGACACACACACACACACACACACACACACACATATATATATATATATATATATATATATATATATATATATATATATATATATATATATATATATATATAGATATATATATATATATATAAAGACACACACACACACACACACATATATATATATATATATATATATATATATATATATATATATATATATATATATATATATGTGTGTGTACTATGCAAATGATTATCTTATTTTAGCCTTTTCAAGAAATGGAAACATATTTATAAAACTCTTATATTATGTTTTGTACACTTTTTGTGTAGGGTGTGGCCTACCTAGAGGAAGACAGTTGTACTACTAGAATTAGCACAGTTATGATAAAAGTTCAGTTTGTACCAAAGTAGGATAAGATTTTTCTGCGATATATGAATGGGCAAATATATTATTTTTATAATTCTGAAAGAGATTTGTCTTTGAAGGGTTGGTTTCTCTAATGTTTCAATCACATGTACTGCATACAAGTTGAATTGAGTAAAAAGATAGTTTTAAGTTTTAGTACATCACTTGAGGAACTCGTATAGGATTGCACTGTTGCTGAGCCTTCTTTTTGTCAGCAACTTTATTAGTGACCTTAACAGGTGAAGATATTTTCTTGAAACTTTAATATTTGACATCACACATTTTCTAATTGTACTCAAAAAGTATTTGAGTGTTTGACAAGAAATATATTGTACTTTTAATTACAGTTCCACCGGTTTTACGAGAGAGAGAGAGAGAGAGAGAGAGAGAGAGAGAGAGAGAGAGAGAGAGAGAGAGAGAGAGAGAGAGAGAGAGAGAGAGAGAGAGAGAGAGAGAGTGGTTTGATTGTTTCGATCAAAGTATAATCGGGTTATAGACGCATCGTGAGATTGCCTATGCTAGTTGAAACAATTGAAAGAAATAACAAATCACGGAATATGTATGCAAGTATAAAATACGCAAATATTTAGAAGACAGTTTCATTGATGATACATTGTGAAAGGGAGTTTAACAGTGGCAACAAATTATCCGTACATCATGATTACAATAAAGCCTTACAAAACTATTTTGGGAGGGAAACCGATGGCCAGTACCTGACCATTTTTTTCAGGCCCAAATATGCGCTACAGGTTAAGAAAATGTGAAACCGTTTGATAGAATACCACCAATGTGTTTTTGAATCAAGTGGTTCAAATATCAGTGATACAAGTTGAAGCTATACGAGGCGATTAATGTAATGCGTGATTAAAATAAATAAAGTTTTATTAGAGTTTTGAAAAACGTGACTGGAAGAGTGTGGGTCAAAATTCTGTCCAGGCCAAGCGGGATCGTTCTTCGTGGTGTATCTCTGGGCAAGACACTATACTCCAATTGCTTCTGTACGATATAACCATTGATGTGCTGGTGTACTGTTATAGCGTACTGCTAAAGAATAACAAGGTAATGTAATGAGAGGTGAAGAGAATCTGTAGATCCTATCTTTGAGGAATTATGTTCGAGCTTCCCCAAAAAGAATAATTATAGTGGTGTCACTTAGTTTCATTTTCCGCTAACTGCTAATTCACCTCGTCCCTTTGGACAGTTTCCGATCCTACCAAGGCCTCAACAAGGTAGGCAAACACGTCAATGTAGTTTCATTTTAATTCTGATAAAATGGCTAAACGGTTGACCATATAATGATTCAAAATCATTACTCCTAACTGCCCATACTATCTAGTAATATGAAGTTGCTATACGCGGTTATGTAAGTTTCAGTCATTCAAGATGTGACATATATTATTTAATGCAAACTTTTCATTCTATGTATGTTCATTTTAATTTTCATTTTAATTAAACTGTATGTGCATATATTACAAAGTTATTGATGTAAAGAAAGATATTATATTAGTTATATAGTAGGATAATCTTTCGATCTGCCACGCAAGAAAATGGGTGCTAATAAATATATTTCGTTAACAAATGATATTAATTTTAGACAAAATAAATTCAACTGAATCGTTTCTATGTATTAAACATGTATGAGTCATTCGGAACGTGTATGAGTCATTTGGAACGTTCTTAAGACGAACATGATCCTTTATTATTTTCATTAAAGTTATAAAACAATGGATTCTTATCTAAAAGGCTATTTTCGTACACTAAATATTGTGTTTATTGCCACCGTCAAAGTCGTTCACCATTGATCTTCATTCTAAGGAGTGTATGTTGTCAGGTTAAAACCATAATAAATCTATTGTGCTATTGTTAGCATGAATTGAAAGGTAATTCAATATTCTTTGTGAAGATATGTGCACAGAAATGCAGTTCATTCATTAAGAATCTCACTCACAGTCTTCAATGAATTCATATTCTGTCAGTGTTCGACCTTATGTCCGTCTGCCTCTCTTACTTTCTAATGTGATTCTTATTAGTTTTAAAAGTTTTCAACAAATGAAACGACGATCGTCTAATGTAATGAATACTACGGTAACAAATTCTCTAGGTCAATATTTGACCCCTAGCTTGGTACATGTGGTAAATCAATAGTTACCTGTGTGAACCAGAATAATTTTCAATATTTTTCCTGAAAGCAACTATCAAGAGTTATACATATTAATGTCGGCATATTTATATATTCCTACCGGTTACTACATGTACCCATCGTGAAATACTATTACTAATACTAATACTAATACTACTACTAATAATAAAGTGCATATATATATATATATATATATATATATATATATATATATATATATATATATATATATATATATATATATATATATATATATATATATATATATATAAACATTTCCTAGCGCATAAAAAGATGGTACATCAAGATATATATGGTGTCTCCTAGCTCACCAGCATGTGACGTGACCCCTGTCAATTTTAAAATGTGCCCATAAACAGTCGTTTAGGGGTAAAATAACTACTTTCAGAAATTATTTTAAAATATTTGTAGCTGTCTTAGATGTGATCATTTCGGTTACGAATTTAAAAATAGTAGTAATTCAATGAATTGTTTTCACTTAAATACATTTCTTGAGAAACAGTTGGTACGTAATATTGAGGAAGTGATAAATGTTTCGGTTGTACTGAAGTTTGGGGCCTAATGAAAGAAGAATGGTCATATATCAATTCAGTAGTTTTTTTTCAATAGCGATGGGTATGTACCTGTTGGAAAATGGTCTAATATGGTTCGAGAAAATTTTGGCTCATTTCCAACTGCGTTGATAATGCAATATTTTTGGAAAGGCCTAGTGCTTGTTTGAAAACATCTTGGCCCATTTTCCAACTCCAACACTGCGGTGGTCTTCAGTGGTTTAAAGATACACCTGTGTCACGCATCAATACAATTAACTATATACAGCTCATTTTCACACCGTATCGATGCAAGTATGAACTCGATGATCCTTTACTCTTTAGAAGCTCAGTGATATTGTTGTGCCCTTTGATATACGGTAACATTAGTTGTAATTCAATTATGCAGGCTACAGACAGTCGCATACTTAATATCTGTTCATATGCCATTCTCATCCTTAGCAAGGTACAAAAATACTTCCAAATGGACTGTATATTAGATGTCATTGATTGTTGGCTGCTCTATGATATTATATGCAGGACTAATTTTGGTCACCACGTCCTTATTTTGCACTACATGAATGCTTTAAATACATTTTTATTTTATTTCTCCACTGACATTTGGAAGGCAAATACTGTGTTATATTCAAAACAAAAGTATTAGTGATATTTGCTTTGCAAGGAAAATCATAAATAAACAAGTCTGAGTTTGCGAGCGCAGATGACTAAAAACCAAATTCCATCACATGGTACTTAAATGCATTTGTAAGACAAGCGACAAGCGCTGCCGGGACGTGGTCTCATTTCTGTTAGAGGAGAGGAAAAGGAAATTAATGACAACACACTATTCCCCTTCAACATTGTAAGATAAGGCAACTTGAATTCATGCAGATTAGAATTTACTACCTGGCTGATTCTGTGCTAATAATAATTGTTTCCTACCATCATCAAGTTCAATCGCTGATAACATATATCAGCATAACAGGAGACTTTATGAACTTATTTCTCATGTACTATTGAAGTATTTTACAGATCATATCATAGGCGCTTTTGCGCTAAACTTTTCGTTTGATTTGTATTTATTTAGGGATTTGATACCATGCTTCAGGTGTTTCACTTTGTACCAGCTGCAGTGAGTTCTGATTGGTGGTTATTGTTTTACCCTGGACTTGACAAAACAATTACCATCAATCAGAATTTAATGTAACATATTTCACTGCTTGAAACGCACGAAGTGTATAATTCAATTGAATCCAAGTATACAAGATACAAAGCAACATAGAAACATGGAGTCAAATTGTTTATTAAAGGGTACAGTATTTAAATCAATAATGAAGAAAAAGTTTGGAATATCTACTTTAAATTGAAACATGTTATTAGACTCTAAACATGCTTGGATGGAGCTGATATATAGATTTTCCCGAAAGGTTAATAACATATGAACGTATGTTAAATCATACCAAAATTTGGATGACTGATGATTAATTAATGCTGTCTGTTTAAGTTCAAATAATACACTTAAAATCCGCTAAGATCATCAAAAGTCAGCAGTTAATGGTTTGAGAGAAAATAGAGACGATCGGAAAAACTGAGAATATATTTTATATCTTTGTAAATGAAGATGAAATACTGGAAAGAAGATACATTGTTGCTTCTATTATCCAAGGCACACTGATGATAGTACAAGTGTTCTGTCTTAGACAGACCACTCCTTTGAAGTCGATATGAGTTACACTAAACAAATCGGAGCAAATTTCAGAGAGCGACAGTGAGGCGTGTTTACATGGTGATCATATTCTATTCAATCTGGCCTGAAATAGGCCCCAGTACGGTGGAATAAAAGCCACGTCCAGACTTGTATTATCCTAGATAAAGAGACACTAATGACACAAATATATCTGCCAAAAGTACTTCAATTTATTCAATACACAACAACATTTATCAGAGCATAAAATACATTGATACAGTGTATACAATTTGACAAATATAACAACCGAAGAGAGCTCAGGCTGTTTACATTCAAACAGCAGTTTTTGTATCTGAGAGTATATATGACTCATGTGTATTGCTTTCACTTGGTTCATAAGATGTATTAAGAAAATCCGCAATCAGATGTTGCTACCCACATTGCTCAGTTTAGCCAATTGTCTGATCTGTATTTTGTAATAGAGTCATCACTTAGAAACTTTAAATTGTAATTTTATGTAAAGTGTAGTAAATTTGTATCTCGATGAACGCATTTGTTATTTTATCACTGTAAGGTTTTGTGGCTTCAAACCTCAGTTTGTTAAAGATGTATTAATAATTTGATGCATTGAATTGACAATTGTAAGATGATATATTGGTTAATTTTATTTTCATCCGGAATCCATTATTGAAAATATAGCAATTAACATGAAATTTGGTTTCTTTCGAAAATACATTAATCCTGCAATTACTGTTGTTGCACAATCACACTCATATCTATTTAGTTTCAAGCTATTAGTTTTTGATTTCAAAACCTGAAAGAAGTCAAAACGTTCTAATTATTGCATCAGTTTTTAAGCGATTCGCATTTTCTTTTGGTTATTCACGATCTTCTAGACCTGCTTGTAATCTGGTAATAATGTAGTGAAACTCCACTTGTTATTGTGTGGGTTTAACGCCATTTTCAGGACTTGATAAGTGTCGGAATATGCCTCCTCAGCTTTGCTGGGGTGGGTTACCTGGTTTTGGTTATTGTTATCTAGAGGTGATCACCGACGGCGTAATTTATCCGGAACGAATAAATATAAATATAACGTGTGAACTTTTGGATGGAAAAATATAGATCTGAGCAGATATATTGAACCGAACAATACGAGCCCCCGTTCCAAATAAAGACAAAATTTAATCCAAATCTATAGGAATAAAATTCATCAACAATTGTAATAATGCGTTACAATTTGAAAGATACACTTCTTTCTTTCAAGGAATTTCAAATACAAATATGGTTATACCAATAGCCGGTATGTTAAGCGATAGAATTAAATCATCATCGAAAAGCACTGCCTTGTATCGAATCATAACCTTATGTATTGAATCAGTCCAATTCCTCAGCGACTGTCTCTTTTGACTTCCTTGTGACGTTAAGTCTGAGTCTACACCCCATTGTCAATTTCTTTCCCAAAATTCGTAGGTGTCACGCCACTTTCGGCTCTTTCAACTTTGTGTAGCTCTTTGTTTTTCTAAGAACGTAAGACGTCCCGTCACGTCAGGTTAATATGTCTCGTGAAGCTATCCTACCTTGTATTTTCAAGTTCTTACTTTCCAGAATTGTGTCTCAATTTTTCCAGATAATTGTTTCCCATGCATTATTTTGCGAGTGAATGTACTTCTTAAATCACTCGGCATCTTCTTACGTTCGTTGTCTATTGTAGAGAAGCGTGGACTAATTTTCAAATTTGCTATTAGCACATTTACACTGAGTTTTCATGTGAAACGACGTTCCCTTTCACAGCGTGTTCAATGCAAATAAAATATTGTCCCCCACCTGAACTAGACTCAAACAATACAGTTCATCCGACAACCATTGATTACCCAACTTAGTCCTTGTAACTTTCAGAAATGACAGTTTCCATACAGATCAGAAGTTGACCCGTATCCTGTTCAGTCTAAACAAAAAGTAGCGTTAATTGAATATCATACAATTCATACAATTCATAACAAAGACGGTACCAATCCGTGCATTAGGGCTATTTAACACATACATGTCTCCATTAATATACTTAATCGTACATGTGTCTAACTAAATATTTCCTACAGAGATCGATACAAATAATTGCAACATTACAATAGGTTATACATGATTGCCAATATATATGATGGAAGAACAATGACGAAAACTCCCGGGAAGAATCACGGACCCATGATAAACCACTTTCAAGATTTTGCATACCCACGGAAAACTAATTTAAAGTTTTCTATCTTGCCGAGCTTCAAACTCTAACCCAGGAGTACAGAGATGAAATATTGGTGATTTGTAAAGGCAAGAGCTTTAGACTTCTCGGCAATCCAAGGTTCCGAAAATCAAGTTTATACTTTTCAACACTATTTTTTTCATTTATTCTGCGATGATACGTGTTACTCAGCTATAAAACAGTCGACACTGTACTGACCTTATTAAGTTTTCCAAGTGTAAAATTTTGTTTTTTAAAGACAATCTATTCACAAGACGTGTATGTTTACTCTCTGTTTACATGATTATTGCGCTGTAGTGTTGATGTGGCAAAATACAAATCTGCTTATTTATCCATTAGATTTCCGACTGTTAATTTTGTAGATGGAGTAGGGTCTTGTTCATCAGTTAAGAGAACTATATAATTGAAACCATTTTTGGAACCTACGATGCCGGTACACAGTCTGTTTCAAATTCTCAGGAGCTAATATCAGTGTAAAATGGTGATTTAGGTCTGCCTATCGTGGTGCCACTGACAAAGTAAAAAGTGTGACTATGCAGTAATTGTGGCATTATTCTCTAACATCGACGTTCCAAGCTAACGTTTGTTAGTATCATGCATTAGATGTAGTAATTTTCCAGTAACTTTTGTTATGGTATCTCAATTTATACCTATTATTGATATGGACATACAATAACCGCCTCTTACATGTCTCATTTCGTCTGTTAACATATTTGATTTGGATTTAAACTCTTTTCTTTTTCCATCGCATAGTTTTGCTTTCATTTGCTTGTAAGGTCTTTTTGTGGAGTGATGGAACACATCGTCAGTTCTAATTGTAATTTCATGCCGCATGTATGATCTATTTCACTCGGCAGACGAACTTTTGTTAAGCAAACAAATTGGTAGCAATTTATCTAAATAAATTAATCAACACGTTTCATTCACATTATGAAAGATTATTTTCTGTATCATTATTGGATGGCTCGAACAATTTAATGCCATTTATTAATTGCTATAAAACTATTTTCCCTCATGATTCTTATGTTCTTCCAGAAGCTTTCACTCCTGTGCAATTTGTGTCACGTTAGTGGTGAAGTGGGGTAGTATAGCCCTCATCAGACCAAATTAGCAAAAGCAACCATGCGGTAGTATGGCTGCACGATTTATAGACCTCAAACCACAGCCTGGGAATTTTGAATTAGCAAATTGGGCCTATATAGCGACAAAAGGAATGGCACAGGTGGAACGACATCACGGTACTGGACACTTTGATACACTGTAGCAGACCTAGTTGACCTAAATACACGCAGCTACTACTACTGTAGTGAGGGACATATACACATACAAGAGAGATACAGAAACATAAAATACATAGAGATATGGCAAAATGATAAAAATCAAAATCTTTTAGAGGCATTGGAAGTGGCCCTGAAAACGGCCTTTATTTGTTCTGTTACCACCAGTTCGTCATCCTCTCACTGATCTTCTCTTTCTCAAACTTCATCTCACTTCTGGTTCTTAGGTTTGGACTCTCTTTAGGCAACCTTGTATCTCCACGTAGATTCCTTGCTTCTAAAGGGCTGTATCACTGATCTGAGTAATAGCCCATGATGATCTGACATACATTGGTTTGAGCAGCATTGCCGATACGAGGGCAGACGATTCAACGTTGGTTCACATTTTGTGATTAGAACAGGTGAAGTGAATGAAGTGAACCGCGTGGAGTCTGTCTTCAAATCCGAAGAGAGCTACCCTGTGATGTCACAATCCCTATATACATGCACTAGCGTTTGTGCGCAGTGAATTAATGTGACATTGTTTGGTTTAACGTGACGGAACCTATGTAGTGCTTCCATATTCATAAACATTTGTGTAGTGCTTCCACATTCATATATTTGGATAATGCAGAAGAAATATTCACACAGGATTTAATATTAGTAATATTAATATTATAGTCATAGCTTTATTGCTTTCATTTTTTGTGTGCAAAATTGCAGCTTGATCTCTTTTATCTAAGCAATTAAAAGAGTGAGTAGTTCTGACTGCAAATGGCTGCACAGCCACAAAAGAAAAAAAAAGAGGGAAAAAAGGACTTATTTCTCTACGGAAATGCAAATGACGGAGCAAGGAAGAATCATCTTGGCCCGCAGATCGCCAGGATGCCAAGTCATACACATACCAAGCTTCTCCGAAGCAGAACGAACCCGCCCAGCCGAAATTTTGCAATATTTGGTCTCGAGAGGTACCAAAAACAGAGAACATCTAAGGGCTTCCAAACGGGGGCAGAAGATTATACTTCCTTTTTGATAAGGGAGAAAAGCCGATGTACATGAATAATCAATCTATGGGAATAGAGGGAAACCTTTCAAAAGATATGTGCCTCCTCCACTAGTCAAAAATTTAGAAGAGAAATGGTGGAAATACACTTTTCGGACCTACCCATAGAAATACCCCTGACAGAATTAATAGTTAAAATAGAAAATACATTTTCAGTCAAGGCAATAAAGTCACAAATGGCCACGTTTTGGGGCTTTCCAACGGTTTTCACCTGGATAAGCATTACCACTGTGACAGTGGAAGATGCCAAGAAAGTTCCAGCCTTCTTCTACGTCCTAGGGTTTCTTATCATGTCCGGGTATCGGGCTTGTCAACTACACCGACCATTCCACAAGTGTGGAAACATCGGCCATTTGACGAGAGAGTGTCAACACAACGCACCTCCACAAAAAAGGCGTCCAACGCCAACGCCAATACATATGCTTCAGCAGTAAAGAAGGTCAGCCAATAGGTAAGACTTTAGAAAGCCTGTTACAAGAAGTCTCAGAGCCTCGGGAAGAAAACGCGGAAGAAGTAGGAGAAACTAACACTTCCGCATCTACAAGCAAAGGGGACGAGCATTGGTGGTACCTCAATGAAGAAAGATAAATGGGAGGACAATGAAGAAAGATAAATGGGAGGAAGCAAGCCAAGAAACCTCAGTAGAAAGAAAGTAAAGTCAAATTGAGAGCAAGGAAAATTCAGAAATTAAAAGCAAAAAAGAAAAAGAACCCAAATCAATGGAAAAAGAAAAGGCACCATTTTTTGTTCTTGAAGAACCAAACTTTGACAATACTCCAGAAAGTTCGGATGGAAATAAGACAATTGAAGAAACTCTAAGCCCAGAGTCGCAAACACAGAAATAGGAAGAAAACACGGACCTGAGTAACTCTCCTCCAATACTACCGTTAAAGAGGAAAAGAGCAGATTCCACTCCGAGAACACCATCGGAATCGGAAATAACGGAGCTAATTAAAGAGGCAAGAAATGAGAAAAAGGAAATTGATCAGAAAAAAGAGAGCTACTTCCTTAACCAGAGAGGGCCAGAAAAAATAAGTTTGGAAGAATACAGAGCCAAAAGAATTAATCACTAATTGATTGACTAACTGATTTATTACTTAATACCATCTAAAATTTTTAGAATTACAAAACTTACACACACACACACACACACACACACACACACACACACACACACACACACACACACACACACACACACACACACATATATATATATATATATATATATATATATATATATATATATATATATATATATATATATATATATATATATATATATAGTCAAGAATGGAGGGACTGAACCTACAGAACTTGACTGAACATAAATGGAATAAAAAACGAATTTGACAAAATAATATCCCTAGCAAAAGGTTATGACATAAGTCTGCTTCAAGAAACCCATGGAACGCCCGAACATATGGTAAGGAGACTGGAAGAAGAACGTGACGCTTTAGTCCTCACCAGTGAGCACCCAACAAAAAGTAAAGCAGGGGTGGCTACGATTATTCGGATCTAAGCCAAAGCATTAAACTTTAAAAGTCCTAAAACCCTATTTGATTTGCAGGGACGATTTATACATATATTAAGATATCAATTTTGAAAAGAAATAATAACATCTAAGTTGTGTTAGACTATATTGAAACTACTAGTTATTGAGAGAAAAATCTGCTAAGATGTATTGGATTAAACTGTCATGTCGTCTTCTTGTATATTTACCTTCAGAAATCGCTATCTCCAGTTCATAGCGCAAATTGAACAATAAACGATTTAATTTAGAACTCGCTTCATTTATAACTATCACAAATTTAATCAGAAAATTAATAAACTATTTAATTTAGAACTCGCTTTATTTACAACTGTCACAAATTTAATAAGAAAAGTCATAAACGGTCTAGTTAAAAGTTCATGGTATGAATGGCCTCACTTGCAACAAATGTTAAAGGTTGTAAGCAACAAACGACCTTAAAAGATCATTCGCTTAAGAGACAACCATTTAAAATAGACCTCTCTGGTTTGGTACAAGGAACAAGGGACAAGGAACAAGGGAAAAGGACACGCGTGACTTTTAGACAAGGACACGCGTGACGTTTAGACAAGTTCGCGCTTGATACCCATATGTTACACTAATTTCTCAAAGCATAAAAATGGCCGAGCCCTATGTGTATCTTTAACTTGTCAGTTCCAGATCAAGAGAGTGTCTGTTTATATTTACAGGTAAGAATTTTCTGTTTTGCAACTTACCCTTAATATTAAAGATTTCTGTAATAACTAGTAGTTGCAATATTCTTGTGAGTTCTCTTTTTAATTTACTATTATAATGTAGCGGAATATGGTATTGTTTTTAAGATTTGATGTTCATTTGTATTTGTATTTAGCTTCATGCTAAAATTTAGTTGCGAATAAAAATATTCTTTAGATAAGAAAGTATAATCTTTAATGATCTTTTCCAGGTCATTATTTTAAATTAAATGAAATAAAATACACTTCTTTAAAATGATTATGGCATCAATTGCAACTATTGATTTTTGAATACAAGCAATATTTAATCAATTTTATGTATTCTAAAATGCAAGAAACTATACAAGCAAAAGCATTGGTAGATCATATGAAATTATTATAATTAAAATATATTGAAATATGTATTGTATGTATTTTTCAATACAAAAGGTTGTATCATTAGAATGTAGTTTATATATTAATAAAACTTGTTAGTTCCAGATCAAGAGAGTGTTTATATTTACAGCGATCTCCGCTACCTTTCGATGCCAGAGCTTTCCCCACCAAATAGTTGTAGTCGTATCTACAAAATTATAAGATGACGCTATCTTTATGAGGGCAATAGTTTTCTTACATAACACATATTACAATATACAATTGGAATATATATATATATATATATATATATATATATATATATATATATATATATATATATATATATATATATATATATATATATATATATATATATATATATATATATACATATATATATATTTATGTGTGTGTGTGTACCCACTGGAGGAGTAAAACCCCTAAAAGTTAACTTTATATAAAAAGTGAATCAATATATACAGAACTTCATTGAAAAGCCATGCATTCTAGTTGGAGATTTTAACTGGATTTTAAGCAAATTGGATAAAAGTGTTAAACTAACTGATTGTGATAACAATTTACGTAAGTGATCTAGTATTCTTTTAAAAACGAATAGTCTAGAAGATATTTATCGCTGGCTAAATGAGAGAGAGAGAGAGAGAGAGAGAGAGAGAGAGAGAGAGAGAGAGAGAGAGAGAGAGAGAGAGAGAGAGAGAGAGAGAGAGAGAGAGAGAGAGAGAGAGAGAGAGAGAGAGAGAGAGAGAGTACACATACATGGATAACAAAGGTAGTAGGTCAGTTACGTTTTTTATGTTAAATAATTATATTGGCGCATCTAAAGCATGCCTTATATGTGAAAACTATTTAAAGTCACTTGGATCATTTCAGAAATAATAAATTTGGAAATGTTGTCACATTGGGAATATTTTAAAAAGAAAATAACAAAAACCAACTAAATATTATAGCAAGATAAGGAAATTACATAGAAACTGGACACAAGGAAATTATATAAAGATACAAAGTAAAAATAACTCATTAACGGAACAAGATAAAGAAATAATCGAGTAATGGATTACATTAGATAAAGAAGTAACCCAAGTGGTTAAAACTAGAGTAGGAAAGGTTGATAATTTATAGAAAAGGGGAGAGGACTATATCGAAAAATGGAGATTAAAAAGTTGAAAAGACAATAATTGACACAATTTGCATAAACAATATACTTAATAAAGATAAAAAGTCGATACTAAAAGGGATTAAAGATTATACCAAAAATTATGAATTACAACAAATTGATATAAATATTATGAGTTTTTATTTAAATCAAACAAATTATAAATAAATATCTAAGGCTGAATATGCAAATTGCGAAATATTTATTACTATTGACGAAATAATTACGTCAATCAAGAGTCTGAAGAGGGGAAATCTCCACGTTCGGATTGTATTACGACCGACTTTTATATAAAATTTCAAAATGATTTAGTGGAAATTTTAGAACTACTATATAATAATATCTTACTACAGGGAGATATGCCTAAAACTCTAAGGGAGTTAATTATAACACTATTCTATAAAGAAAAGGGAGAGAGAGAGTAAATAAAAAATGGAGACCTATAACATTATTGAATACAGTTTATAAACTTTTAAGTAAAATAATTACAAATAGAATAAGAAAATGTATGAACACATTAACTGGAATAAATAAAAGTTGTGAGGTAATTAGATGTTTGAAAAACATGTGAAAAGGGAGTAATGTTTTTATTCGATCAGGAGAAGGCTGTTCATCCAATAAAACATGACTTCATATACAAAACGTTAGAGAAATGTGGTTTTGGGATAAATATTATAAACTATATAAAAGCAATGTATAATAATATCACTTCAAAAGATGTGTAAAAGGAGCCCTAACAGAATAAATTGATATAAAAAGATCAGTTAGGCAGGGTTGTCCCTTATCTATGCTATTATATGTGATAGAAATTGAATCCTATCAACTATCAACTAAAATACCAATATTCAAGGAATTGAAATATCGAATTTGGACTATGATTTCAAAAATTTTCAAAACTTTTCTACATGCAGACGACTGCACTAACTTTACCAGAGACGAATATTCCTTTAAATATTTATTCAACTAATAATCATGATAAAACAAAAATTTTATTGATAGTAAACTGGAGGGGTAACGGCTCCGGACTCTCCCCCAATCTAATTAAAGATAATGTAAAAGCATTAGGAATACAAGATTAAAGCGTAAATTGAAATTTGGGCGCATTCAATGCTGAATAAAATATACCGCATACAGGTATCTAGAACCTAGATGTTATGCCAATTGAACTATATAATTAATTTGACACACTTTACAGATGCAATGATTGGAAAGAAGAATATTGAATTTCATTTGGAAATCCACTATTTAAAGAGAAAAATACATCTGTAGATCGAAAGACAGAGGTGGACTGGCTCTGCCAAACCTGAGTATAAAACAAACAAAAAACCCCATTTAATTGGATAGATTTAAAATTTTAAATAACTCTCCCAAACATCCATAAGAAGCAATATATATTTACCTATTTGGCTATATTTGTAAATTTAATAATGAAATCTATAAAAATAATAAACTGACCAAATTGCTAGAGCATCGCGGATCTTATAGAAGAATTAGAGAACTACTATTGTATACATATATAATTATTCCTAGAATATGGATTAAAGTAAATGATACTTAAAATTTTAAATAAACTTAAAACATCAAGTAAACATGAAATTGAATATCGACATGTTCAGTTTGACTGGTCATCCGTTTAGAAGAACTGGGCAGGTATAGGATCGGCCTTTGTTCAAAGCAGACTCTTTCTATACTTGCATGACCAATGACTGACTGGGAAAAGGGCATTTAGCAGATATTTGATATCCTATTTACCAAAATGCAGATCATGCGATAACTATATAGACCCCAAAACAGATGTAGTACTATAATGTAACAAAATGAAAACAGAGAGACATATAATACAAAATAAACTTAGCAACAAATATGGCAAATTGTATATTAATCAGTTATTTTATACAAATAATGTTAACGATAAAGAAATTTACAATGAAGTATCTAGTACATCAACACGATTATGAAAAGCAAATTGAATCTTATTAGGTAACCAATAGGACTCTAGAAAAAGCCATTATTGGAGAGAAATATACCTGTAAGGATTATTATTATTATTATTATTATTATTATTATTATTATTATTATTATTATTATTATTATTATTATTATTATTATTATTATTATTATTATTATTATTTCTTTTATTTTTTTCTCTTTTCTTTGTTCAACTCACAAATACAGAACAATCCATACAGACAGAGAAATGGCTTACTTTACGAGGATATCTGTATGGTATGAGACCTAAGCTACGAGACTAACGTGAGGTAGTGCTACGTATGACACCTCAAAATGCTCTAATCAGAAGTTCCATCTATGTGGGTTCTTCCATCGTGCTAATCGGTTTAAGAGCAAAATGAATACTGAGATTGAAGGCACTAGCCGTTCATATATACACTGGTATGACACGGATATAAAGACTACCATGTCGTTTCACATGTAGCCATTTGATGTTTTGAATCAAGATTAAACGATTGCATCCTTTTCGTATAGAAAGGAGAAGAAATTAAGAGGCAGAAATATGATTTATTATCTCGCTCAGTAGCTGAAGTCTTGGTTCAAATTCATGCCAGCAATATTGAAGATGAGATGAGTGTACCAGAATCTAAGCTCAAAGAGTCTACACCAAAACAAAGTCCATTGCCACCATTAAACTCTGAAAAGTATTATCATATTCGAGAGACGGACAAACGTTCCTCTAGAAAATTTAGAACCACAGCCTACACTTACATTGTGAAGTTTAGAGATTTCAAGTCCGAAGTACCCTTGGAAAAAGCAGAAGGGTTGATCACCGTTGTGTGGGATTCCTTGTTAACAACACTGCAATGTCAAGTCAAAGAAGAATATCGCTTGAGACTTTCCATTCATCACGACAATTTGAAGTCCCCGTTTGGATCGAGTTTAGCAGTCCATTAGAACTAACACTTTCCAAAAACATCGACAAGATTCAACACGTGCAGCAATCCAAAGACAAGTTTCACATCACAGACGGAAAAGCGACACTGTTCATGACCAACTTTTCTCTTTCCCAAGGGAAATGACATGGCAAAAAAGTGTTATTGGTAGTCAGACTTCGCAGTATCAAGGGTAACCATGTTCAAATTAGCAATCCTCAAGACAAGATGTGTTTAGCCCGTGCTATCGTGGTGGGACGAACGTATGCTGACAAGAACGACACGACAGAATGGAAAAGAGTCTGGAAAACTATTCGTCGATCTGGCCGAACCAAACAACAAAGAGAGGCAGAACTTCTGTTACAACAAGCGGAACTAGCTAACGACATACCCTGTGGCATTTTTGAAATGCAAAGGTTGCAAGACATCTTGGCCCCACGTTACACATTGAAAGTGCACCCTCAAGAAGTGTCGTTTCGAGGCAAAGACTTCAAAGACGGAAAATACATTAACGTTTATCATCACGATGAATATTGTGATGCCATTACCAGTATTACCGCATTCCTGTCGTACAGTTATTACTATGAGAAATGTGACTATAACAATCGAGAGCAACATAACCATTGCGGATCGAAATGCTCAGGATTTTAGCCTCTAAACCCTGTCTGGACGAAGGACAAGAACGAGTGCATTTCTCTGCTTATCAGCGCACGTTTGTCAGTCCAACTTGTTATCAACAAGATCTGAAAAAGCAAGGAATACAGCAGAAATGAGCTTGTCAGCTACTGAGATTGCGCCCTACTTGTGGACAAAGCATACTTACCAACAAACCTAAGGCGCACGTCTGTTCAGGAAAGAAACAATGTCACATTTGTCGTCAAATCGTGGATTTGGAACAGCAATGTTACATTCAGAAATACCATTCTAAACATGAAGAATAATAAGAAGATGACCAGAAGAAGAAGGGCAACTTCATATTTTAAGATTTCGAATGCATGCAAGGAGCTGGCATGCACATTCTAATTTATGTGTGGCTCACCAAGCGTGTGAGAAGTGCATCCAATAATCTATCTTAACTCATTGCCCTCACTGTAGCAAGATTCCTTGAGGACATGAAAAAAATCTTTCGGGGCCCATCACTTTAACCGATTTTGCCCAATGGATCTTAAACCTTATCGACGAGACGTGGAGCCAAAAAAGACATCGAACGTTACGGAGACTGTCATCGCTATGACACGGTGATAGCTCACAATTTCTCGGGATATGATGTATTGTTTCTGTTGAGATACTATACGGAACAAATTACCGAACGTCCTAAAGTGACTTTGAACGGAACCAAAATCATTTCCATATAAGTGGGTCAAGTGCAATTTAAAGATTCGATGAGTTACTTGGCCATGCCTTTGAGTCGTATGCCTAAAGCGTTTGGCATGACAGAAATGACCAAAGGCAATTTTCCACACTTATTCAATACCGAAGCCAATCAGCAAGGTGTTGTACCCCATTTGCCTGAGGCTCACTACTACGACCCCGACAACGAGAAGCTTTCTACGTAACGGACCCTTTTGACTCTCAGGAAGAAAAATATTGTCGTCCCGACATAGATATTTTACGGCGTTGGTGTGAAAAATTTGGGGAATTGTTCATGGAGCACGTAGGGATCGATACTTTGAAAGAAGTCCGCACCATTGCCAAAGCATGTTCCTTAGTGTACCGCCAACTATGCATGCCCGAAAACATGCTATCTGTTATCAATCCTCAAACAAACAATTTTCTCAAACGTCAATACTCAGTCAAAGCTCTACGCTGATTACATTATTTATGTGACAAGGAAGACAAATGGATCAATATGCCCGCAACGGAGGAGGCGAGAAAGCCATCGGAAGGTATTCTGTGGATGGCTGGGACTTATAAAACTCCAAGGTCGTGTTTAACTGTTGCTTCTTTCACGGATGTCCCATCTGTTACCCTCAACGTGCCAAAAAAAAACCAATTTTTACAACGGACCGTAGAAGAGTTATACCAGGCCATTTGTCAGCATCGCTTGAAGTTAGAAGAGCAAGGATAACATGAGATAGAAACATGGGAACACGAGTACGATCAGCGATTGGAAACCGATCCCGAATTTAAGCGCATCGTGGAATGTTACAAACTAGTGGATCCTCTGAACCCATGGTTCAGTTTGTACGGAAAACGGACGAATGCAACCTGCTTGCTGTAACAAGCTGACGAGGAGAAAGGAGAAGAAATGAAATTCTTGGAAGTTTGTTCTCTGTATCCGTACGTGTGCAAATAGTGTCACTTTCCCACAGGGCACTTGCAATTGCTAACGGAACACATCGACGTGGACAACATTAGACAATACGAAGGACAGATTAAGTTCAAAGTCTTGCCTCCAACGGACTTATCCGATCCCGTTTTAGCACATCATTGCCAAGGAAAAACTGGCGTTTCCCTTGTGTCGTACTTGTGCCGAAACGTGCAACCAAGACCACACTTGTCAGCACGCGCCTTGCTGGTAAGCGTATAATTGTTTAAAGCTCTGGACTTGGGATGGCAACTGCTAGAAGTGTACGAAATTTACCATTTTCCCAAGATAGAAAAATACCATAGAGACTTAAAAAGACATTTTCTCGTGAATGCTTTTTTGAAACTTAAACAACAAGACAGTGGCACACTCCCTATGACCAAAAGAAACTCAAAGAGAAATACTGAGAGCAAGAAGGTATCACTTTAGATAACATCGAAAAAAACGAAGGAAGGCGATCGTTTGGCAAAGTGATAATGAATTGTTTATGGGACAAAATGGCGCACAACGGCCGTGTTTACCCAAGACGAAGTATTTGTCAGAACCTTCTCGCTACTTACAGATGATTAGTCTCTATTGCGAAGAAGGACTGGAGTTTGTAGAAGCCGACGAATTTGGAAATGTCATCATTGCAGTTTGCGTGACAGCCCATGCTCGCTTAAAATTGCCAGAAGCTTTAAAACTGTTAATAGATCGTGTGCTGTATTTTGACCCGGAATTATCTGCAAACATAGCCTTTCTAAATTGAAAGTATGGATCTGGCTTAATGATTTCATGACAAATTATACAATATCTTCTTTGTAGTCAATAGGCTCTTTGTTTGTGGTTCGTTTCAGACAAGTAATTGTCCTTTCGTCGGCACTCTTTAGTCCATTTTCATGTTCCTACACAAATGTTAACATTTGTCATAATTACAATGACCTCAACGGTAACGGCATGTTTTTGAAATGGCTTATGTTCTAACAATGGTAATGTATTCGACGTGTACGTGAACCTATTATTGCTGTCATTGTATCGCTCATCTTATTTATGTTTGAAAAGCAGTTTACAGGTTACGAGCAAGCAACTTTAAATGTTTATTAGAAACACAATAGTGAAAGTAGCAAACGCAAGAAATGAAATTATATAACCTTTATATCGTGGACTACACAGGTTTCAGTTTCGTTTTGTTCGGAATGTAAGGTTTTATAGGAAGCCACCTTGATATTAAGATTTGTTTTGATTTTTTTCTTTGGAACAATTAAATATAAAATGTCATTGGTCTTAATTATTTTCAAAATGTCAGAAAATGAAGTCACAGAATGATATATTGAATACGGATATATCTTTTTGTAGTATACAAATTATTATTCTTTTTTTACTTTTGCAAAAAGGGAAATATTTATAAACCTAGTATGGCCTACCTTCTCCGAAAAGAATACTTATAGCAGTGTCACTTTGTTTCATGTTCCCTTAACTGCTGATCCAACTACTTCTTTTGAACATTTTCAACTGTTTCCTTTTTTACAACACGGTAGGCAAATGCAACAACGTAGTTTCATTTTAATTTTGAAAATTTCAAGGCCAGAAAGCTCAATGATTGACCAGATAATGTTTCAGAACCATTACTCCTAACATCCTATTTACCTGATCTATAAGTTTGCTATACGAGGTTATATACATTTCAGTCATTCAAGATGTGACATTTCTTTTACTGCAAAATTTTCACTCTATGTATGTTCATTTTAATTTTTAGTGCATTGAATTGTATGTGTCTTTATTATAAAGTTATTGATGTAACTTTGTAAAGGTTATATAGTAGCATATTTGTCATATTCGGCACGTAAGAAAATGGGTTACTTTGTGCTAACAAATATATTACGCTAACAAATGGTATTAATTTCAGACAAAACAAAATTGAATTGAATGACGTCCATGCACTAAACATGTACGATTAATTCGGAACATACACTCTTAAAAACAACCTGCTCCATTATCATTTTAAGTTATATAACAAGGGATTCTTAACTAAAAGGCTATTTTCGTGCACTAAAATTGTGTTATTCTACTGGCAAAGTCGTTCTCCACTGAACTACATTCCTTAGTTTGTTGTTAAGTTACAACAAGATTAAATATATTGTGCTGTTGTTAGCATGAATTGAAAGGAAATTTAATGCTCTTTGTACAGATAGGTGCAGGTAAATGCAATGTCATTTCTTAGCACATAGAAAGATGTTGCACCCAAATATATATGGTATCTCCGAGCTCACCATGTGATTCCTTCACATTCATTTTAAATTTTAAATTTTGGTCAGAAAACAGTTATCTAAGGGTTAAATAAACACTTTCAGAAATTGTTTTAAAAATATTCGTAGCTCTTTTAGACGCGATCATCTGCATTCCCAATTTATAAATATTAGTAATTCATTAATTAATTATTTTCACCCTAAAACAGTTCTTGAGATGCAGTTGGTACCGAATATTATTGAAGTGAAAAATGATTAGGTCATTTTGAAGTTTCGGGCGTAAGGAAAAAAGAAGTCATATATCAATTTAGTAATTATTTTCAATAGTGCTAGGAATGTACCAGTCAGAGAATGGTCTAATGTTTTATTTATTTCCAGCCGCGTTGATAATGCAGTATTTAGAGAAAGGCCTAGTACTTGTTTGAAAAGATCTTGGCCAATTTTCGAGCTCAACAACTGAGGTAGTTCTTAAGGGTTAAAAGATACACCAGTGTTGCGTGTCAATAGAATTAACGATTCACAGCCCACGTTCTTATGTGGTAGTATATTGATTGAAATTCTATTATGCAGGTTACAGACAAACATAGACTTAACATTTATTCATTTGCCATTCTTATCCTTTGCAAGGTACAAAAATACTTCCAAAAGGACTACCTGTTAGTTGTAATTGATTTATTGCTGCTCCGTTATATCATATGCTCATATGCAGTACTCATTTTGGTCACCGTGCCATAATTTGGCACTACACGAATGCTTTAAAAACATTTTTATTTATATTTCTTCTTTATATTTGGAAGCCATTAAAGGTGTTATATTCAAAGCAAAAATAATAGTGCAATTTCCTATTGCAAGCAAAATCTTAAATAGAGCAAGTCTGAGTTTGCGAGTGCAGATGATTAACAACTAATGCCGTGACATGCTTTCATTTATGTCAGAGGAAAAGAAAATTATCGAAAACAACCTATTTCCCTTCAACATTTTAAGAAAAGGTGACTTGCATTCATGGAGTCGAATTCATGGAGTCGAATTCATGGAGTCGAATTCATGGAGACTGGAATCTGATCCCTCTTTGATTCTGTGCTAATAATGATTACTTCATCCAGTCGTCAAGTTCAGCAGCTGATAACATATACCAGCATAACAGGAGACTTTATGAACTTATTTTTTATTACTATTGAAGTAGTTTACAGATCATAGTATAACCACTTTGACGCTAAGATTATCGTTTGCTTGGTATCTATTTGGATTGGTTTTACCTTGAACTTGACCAAACAAAACTTGACCAAACAATAACCATTAATCAGAATTAAATGTAACATATTTTGCTGCTCGAAACACAGGAAGTTTAGCATTCAGTATTGAATCCAAGTAGAGAAGATACGAAGCAACATAGAAGCTTCGAGTCAAAGTGGTTAGTATTACAGTACAGTATTTAAATCATACATGAAGAAGTTTGGAAATGTTATCAGTGTTTAAACATGCTTTGATAGAGCTGATATACAGATTTACTTGAATGCTAAATGAATTTATGTTAATGCACACCTATATATGGACTGATGTTTAATTAATGCTGCCGATTTAAGTTTAAATAATACCCTTAAAATCCGCTAAGATCATCAAAATGCAGTTTGCATAGATAGATATAGTCATTGGTTTGAAAGAAAATAAAGATGATTGGAACTACTGAATATATATTTTATATCTTTGTAAATGTGGATGAAATACTGGAAAGAAGATACATTGTTGCTTCTATTATCCAAGGTACATTGATGATAGTAAAAGTGTTATGTCTTAGACAGACCACTCCTTTGAAGTCGATATGAGTTACATTAAACAAGTCGGAGCAAATTTCAGAGAGCGACAGTGAGGTGCGTTTACATGGTGATCATATTCTATTCAAGCTGGCCTGAAATAGGCCCCAGTACGGTGGAATAAAAGCCCCGTCTAGACTTGCATTATCCTAGATAAAGAGACACTAATGACACAAATATATCTGCCAAAATTACTTCAATTTACTCGTTACACCACAAAAGTTGTTGTTGTTGTTGTTGTTTGTTGTTGATGTGGGGCTTAACGCCATTTTTCAGCACAAGATAGGCTATTCATGGCTACCAGTATTAATGGTGGAGGAAGAAACCGGGAAATCACCGGAAAGAACTACTGACCCACGAGAAGCTACTGGCAAGCTTTCTCAGATATCCACATTCGCCGAATCCTAGACTCGAACACACGCAGACAGAGGTGAGATGTCAGTAATCCGTAACGGACAGCGCTTTAGACCACTAGGCCAGTCGGGAACCCCCACAAAAGTTACAAAATATAAAATATATTGCTACAGTGCATACAATTTGACAAGTATAATCTTAGACGAGAGATCAGGTTGTTTACTTTCAAACAGCAGTGTTTGCATCTGAAAGTAGACATGAGTCTTGTGTATTGCTTTTGCATGGTTAATAAAATGTATTAAGAAAATCCAGAACCAGATGTTGAGATAGGCATTGTCTAGTTTAACTGTTTAACTGATTGTCTGATCTGTATTTTGTAATAGTCATCACAAACAATCTTTGAATTATATTACATATTATAATTATTATAATTATTATTATAATATTATGTAAATAACTGAGAGTAAGAGTACTAAACTTTTATCTCGATGAAAGCATTTATTATGTTATTACTGTAAGTGTTTATGGCATTTGATGTAAAATCCAGGAAGTTCACCTAGTCTTGCTGGAGTTATCTCCCATTGTTAAGCCTCACTTATTTTACCAAATATCTTCTCGTTATAATACTACTACCACTTCTACTACTACTAATTATTATCATCCATTATTGTTGTTATTGTTGTTGTTGTTGTTGATAATTTCAAAAATGAAACGTTTAGTTATCTGTTAGTTATTATTCACCCTTCCCGATTTATGAGCAACTAAATATACTGTTCCAAATGTATAATCAGTCACCTCAAAAAATCAAATATCTTTGTCTTATGTGTATAAGTTTGGTTTAAAATTTTATAAGCAAAATGATTGGCAAAAGAATAGTTCATCAGTGCAGTGTATTTTACGCATGTCATCTTATAAATATCCTTGCATGAAATGAGTAGCAACATGTAATTCTGACGTTTAAGTACGTTTGACATCATAGAATGAATGCGTGAGAACTACAGAAAGATATGATGGCTTTCAAAAGACGTGTATACATCAAATCATGAAAGTTTTGGTCATTTTCATTTTTTTTAATATGTTTCTCATATCGTAAACACCCACTCCAACTGGCGAAAATATTTCAACAATGATAATTTATTC
The DNA here is from genome assembly GCA_016746295.1 of Potamilus streckersoni. Taxonomy (NCBI): domain Eukaryota; kingdom Metazoa; phylum Mollusca; class Bivalvia; order Unionida; family Unionidae; genus Potamilus; species Potamilus streckersoni. The sequence continues at coordinate 3,745,289 of JAEAOA010002053.1, forward strand.
AGCAATATTTAACTCAAGGGATTTCACAAGCTGATGCTTGTCTTCAGGTAACAGATACAAAGGTTATCGAAAGTGAGTGTAAACATCAGCGATATGGATCAAGTATTCAAAATTGTTAACCTCTCATTGATGTTCATTGTACTAAATATTCAAGCTTTTAAAAATCTTCCTTGTAACCACTCTATGATAGGTGTGAAATCGCTTGAGATTCAAGTATAGGTACAACGGTTGTGTTGGGAATCTTCATCTCACTTTACAGAAAGTACGTGTACAAGAATGTAAAAACAAAATACGTACAAAAAAGGTTATTGAAAAAAATCATTTTAAATTACTCTTAGTGTTTCATAAGTATATATCTCTTTTTGTCGAATTGCTGTAGATTGTTTTCGTAATGTACAAGATCTTAAGAGCAATACTGTCAATGTGGCAGAATGCAAATAGAGAAATGTACTCGAGTCTAATATGTAAATTGGTATTTTCGAGTGTCGTATCTGTTAGGACTCACTTTGACAATGTAAATTACGTAAACTCTGGTCAATCTAGCTGATTTTGGAGATAAGAACTGAAATGTTATGATGCGTGCAGCAAGTAATTATCCAGAAAAAGTGTGATTAGACTTCCAGCCTTGGAAAGACAGGATACGTCAAATATGCTTAGACATTACCAAGACTGCAAATTCACTATCAACTTTGCCTTTCAATCTGTGCAAAGTATCGTATGCATTTCATTCTTAAGTCTGCATCGTAAGAGAAGAAACGATATCTGTGGAAATGTAACTGTACCACAAACTCTCTTATCAAAGGAGAAGATTCATTGTTATTTTAATTTGTATCAGAATTCTTAACCTTCTTTTGTACTGTGAAAATTGTCCTTTTGACTTTCGTGTTAAATGGTCAATTTTATTTTTCCACTGGGAATTGTTTTGTACACACGTGAATCCGCGGGAAAGTTTCGCTTGTTAAGTCTGTGTCGCAAATTTAGGGACTGGGAACTTGGGATTGGTAATCGTGGTTTCAAAAGAAGTTCATTATGAAAACTACATATACTTCCATTGTGATACTACGGAGACTGATTACGTTCCAGCGATAGGTTAATTCGAATTTTACTACATACTGTCTTAGCTTGCTAGATCAGCGGTTTCGTATTTGTGAGCTGAGACGTCGGGGGATTTCCATTTCAACCAGTACGGACTTAATCTCCCCAAATGAAATCGTTTTATTTGCTGAGACCACATTGGACGGCCGCGAAGAATTCCGACTGAACGTGTATTCGCGAATGTAACCGTAACTATATAATTTGTATAGAACCACCGGCTACACCGGTTACTATCGATATGGGTCAGTGGACGATTCCTGTTGGAGCACCTACGACGGTTGTCATAGCCGCGTATACTGCTACGTCAAAACTAACAGTTCCTGTCTCAAACCCACAAATAGTGTCCAGTAAAACACACACGCGCTTGTATTTTCTTAGTGAAAATAACTTTTAATGATTTCATGTCTCAGCTGTTGTTCGACTTTAATTATGTTTTTGCGTCGGTGGCTTTGAAAGTCCATCACAGTCCTATAATAATGTGATCGTGAAGTATAATTGCTTCACAGGCTGACATTGTTCAGCAGAAACAAGCGCATTCACGTCTAATCAAGTATTTTGTCGTTACATGTATAACTCATATCAATAAAAATATCTTCTTGTGGAATATTTCTGTCTCTTGTAATTGATTGTAATTTTTTGGGTTTACGTACAAGTACACAGTACAACTGCTTGGTATTGCCAAATATCGTTTTATTTTTTCTCCAGGTCCTGTTACACGGATAAGCGCGTCAGTCTGGTGTTTCTTACACACCAGTTATTGTTAGTAGTTCGATATAATTTTGACAGAGAGCTTTATTGGAACGAGTTTGTCGGTGAAGAATATTTCTTCGTCGTAGAAACATTTGTCTGATGTTTTCACGCCAGACATGATCAGCGACTATGCGTTTTAGACCGTTGATGCAATGATACCAGGTTGGCTTCAGGTTGATATTGGCCCACCAGTTTTATTCCAATGGTTGGTTCAAAATCCATTATGAATCTTTAAAGATATATCTAAAAGTAAAAGCAAAAACGTTAAAGTATACTTCTGATTAGTTTTTAATTCATCTGAACGAAATCTCTTTATCGACAAAATCCAGGATACCGTTGATAAGTTATCAACATTATCATTATACCCCATTCATCTTTACTTCCGGTTAAAATTAAGATTCGCGAAAGATTAAGATGTGACGTTTTGGTCTACCCATGCCATTTTCTAGAAACGCAAACAAGTCGGTTATGTCCAATATTATTACGTCAGTGTATTCCTTTTCTTCGTTGATTAATATCCTTTGAATTTCGCTTTGTAAAGTTACAAGTGTGTTTGGTGACTGTAGGTCTGATAGCACCAAGGCGGCCTTTACATCCACAATTTGCTTCATACCAACAGTGACAACATTGAAGTAGTCTTTGATAAATGGCAACCGAAACGACAGCACATTTGATTTCCTGCTTTTCAGTGACTTCCCCAAGGTTTCTGGCTATGACACCTTGCGGTTTACAAACAATATTGTTAATTTCCACTTTGGATGTCTGCAGTTTTTCGATTTGATATTTAAATTCTTACAAGCTTGCCAGGGTCGCTTTAACATCAACCCATTTGCGTTACTCAATGAAATCAGTTTCTTCAGCAAACCTGGTCAGATTTACATGCGTCCGAAAATGTTCACATACATTTCATATACTATCAAGTGTAGTTTTCAAGTGATACTTGAAAACCAATATGGGCTTGGCGTGTCCGTGAATAAGCTTTGCTTCTCGTGAGTCAATACGGTGCGTTAACAACAATATTTACACATATTGGAAACGTCCATTCAAGTTTGCAACGGAAAAGTAGGATAAAAAAACGAACTTCCCACAAGTTCGAAGAAATTAAAATACGAATGATATTGAGGCCTTACCATAGATCCCAATAAGTTACAGGTTTTGTAATTAAATCCAAGTTGACGATACAGGATTCACACTAGCGAAATTACAGCCTGAGAGCCTTTGGCTCCTAATTTATCCTGTATAAATTTTACTGTCGTATGTAAATCATAATTAGTCAGTAGATGCACTTTTATGACTGTCAACGGCTAGGCCACGAATGAATGCCCGAGGTTTTTCTGCGAGTTGCATAGTGAACCGAGGACCCTTTCGAGTTGCCCCAGGTTGTAGAAGACGTTCCTTTCCTCTACTCGTCTACGAGATGCTACCATGGGAAATATTGGACCGTTCTCTTGCGTTTGCAGCACCTCCAAATTTGATAAGTTTAATGTTACGGGATTTTTGTTTGAACTCCTGAATGTGGTTCAGTTGTATTTGAGTAAACCGCACGGAGAGGAAAACCATATAGATTTCATATATAACTTTAAAGCTATGCCGATATACACTTACGAACTGAAATACCGTATTAGATAATCGGCTTCATAATACACACTATTATTTAGTAACTGCAACCTCAACAAGTGTTTTATCAGCATCTATCCTCAGTTCTACATTGTTTTTTGAGCATCTCATACTGTAATTGATTCTTTAATTGACTGTCCTTCCATTAGACTGATAACAAGTTTCAGAAGAGTGCACGGCTCCGAATGTGATACCATAGCTGGAGCTGAGCCTTTATGGCAGCAAACTGACCTGATGGACACTGATTAGGTGTTGACAATCAAGACCAATGCCTTTTTTGTACAATTCTCTCTCTCTCTCTCATTTTCAGATCAAATGTTGAAAATAGGAGCGAATGATTGTTGTACCAACTATATATTTGTTACTTTACTTTGTATAGGTTCTTGTTATCAATCTCAAAACAAAGAATAGTATAAAAAGCAAAAATTTATAGACCTCACGCATCTAATTTTAAATTAACCGAATTGATGGCCCTACATATAGCTGCGGCACTGACAGGTAGTGCAAGAATCATGTCGTTCTATAATTCCATATGTGAAGTAAACGGATCAAATGTATATATATATATATATATATATATATATATATATATATATATATATATATATATATATATATATATATATATATATATATATATATATATATATATATGTGCATTCAGGGCTACTAAAGACGGAGCAAATAGATTTTCTGGAGGGCGGCTGTAAATGGGGAATAATTATTTATAATACATACTTGCAAACAATTGGCCACTTTGCATTCTTTTGACGCTAATAATAGACACAAGCGTTAATATTGCACTTCTAATACAACCTACTTTTTAGGTCGCTTTAATTATACCTTTGGCATTTCAAGGTTTCTTGTAAAGGTGTTTTGTGAAACTGATTGCTACTGTACATAAAACGCAAAGGAAGTTTTAAAATCGTTTTCTTATACCCATGGCACGTTCCGTCTAAAAGATACTTGACAAAAAACTATTGGAGTAGGATACCACAGTCCCGGTACGTAAGTTGGTCTAATAGAACAATCTGCGTGTTTTTATTTTTGGTTATTACTGAAACCTATTTAATTTGAAAGCAAACAAAAGTGTACCAATACCTAATAAACACCACTATACTTGTAGACATATTAGAGTTTTGTGTGTTTGTATATTGCGTTTTGCTTTAATGAAACGCCCTTACAATAATATGGATGCAAGTATAATGCATAATCTGCAAACTAAAGGTATCAAACATCACAGTAAAACATATAACAATTATCACGTAGTCTAGTTATAAAAAAATAAAATCTTTGACTCGGCTTTAGATAACGATTATCACTGAGAAAAAAGTATTAACAAAGAACTAACAAACAATGCAAATTAAACATACATAGCACCATATATTCTTATGTACAATATTGAAATAGTAATGTATCCCAGTGAGGTTTGCTACCTTTCTTCGCTTTCTATGAATAATATTAAGACTTTTAGGTTGCAACGCAATAATGAAACGCTAGGAAAATGAATTACATAATTTCATTCTGATGTAAATCACATGAATATTGTTTAGGTGAAAAGGTCGTCCAAAGAAGAATGAAAATTTAATGTATTACCAATTCATAAAGCAGAACAAGTATTGTTAAAAATTTATAACCAGTATGTAGATAAAATGGATATCGTAAGTGATGGCAAAATCCAGCTATATTGGTTCACAAATTCAAACTTATTAACTTGTCGTTAATATTATTTGTTCTATATATTTATGTTGTTAGAAATTATGGTTGTCTGAACTCTTTGATATGTTAGAAATCGCGTGCGATTTATGGATAGGTGCAAAAAAGTGTTAACGGAAGAAAAATACATGTACTTAAACATTACGCTCACGTTAAAAAATAAGTGCATCAGAATCAACTAATAAATGCTTCTTCATGTGAAATAAATTTTGAGGAATATATTTACTAATTCTGATGGGAAATTTAAACAATCTCTGAACAATATAATAAGTCCAGGTGAGGTCTCATAAAAAGTTACTTATAAATTCCTGAATGGTTACAATTTAAGTTATTATAAGTGTTTCTTTGGCTTAAATTGAAAACTAAAATTGTATTTTAGTACTCATACTAAGGGAACGCACATCATAAAGTGCCGTAGCATTTCCAGAAACTAAAAATTATTTTAATCGTTTGAGTCAACAGAATAACAGTGACTTGATGTAATTGGAAAGTTTGATAAAATAAATAGATCACAATATTTACCTGAGAATGAAGAACAGTCTCGGAAGTTCAATACAACAATACCAAATTGTCAGAAGGTTACTTTTTAACAAGAAAATAGAGTTAAGGGATAATAAGAATCCTTTGTAATTGCAATTTCAGAATAGGAGCTTTCGAAAGACATCAGCTGGAACAACATGACGATATTATAAAACGAATAGAAAAAGAAGAAGGAAAAGAAGAAGTAAAGAACGACCCAGACGATTGTCAAAAAGAAAAGTAGTACAAAAATGAAAAAGAGAAAGTTAAAATTATGCTGAGGTAAGAATTAATTGAAGAATCTCGAAATATTTGCAAGTTTGAAATGACAACTGCATCTAGTGAAAGACAATAACCGTCATTTACAAGAAAGAATTAACAATAGCTGCTATAAGTAGTGATGTCAACATAAGGATTTGATCCGTCTAGACAAACTATAAACTGGATTAAACGATTTAGCTGATTTTTTGTTTGGATTAACAAAATAGCATGAGCAACATTTTCCTTGAACTATTAGTGATTATTTATGATAATGATATGATTATTCTAGCTGTTCCTTTCCTTGTTGAACAAACTAATGTTCTAATCTAGGCATCAGTATGTTTGTTTTATGTATTGTAAATCAGCGGTAAAAACAGAATTTATAAGTTGTGAGGTTTTTAGTCAAATAACATCAGCTCCCACAACAATTCAAATAATAAACATATGATTACGTGCTTCATTATTAATCGATGGTGATTCGAAATTTTACGTGCCATCATATCAGTGAAAAATATGTCAGAGGAAAATTATAATTATTAGATCTGAAAGTAAAACAATCATTATCATAGACCTTCTTCTCGACATAACTTTTCCTCCCTTTGTTTGTTCTCCACAATTTCGTGTCTTACTGTATTACATTATTTATCATCGTTTGGAGTACCGTCCTTTATTGCATTGATAATGATGGCAGAATAATCCAAACTTCATGCAACTCAACAGAGTTTGTGTAAAATTGTTGTTGTATCCTGCGATAAGATGTATTTTCATTATTATGTCACACGGTAACAAAATTATGCAGTAACATAAAACATGGTTCAGCTCCCCTATGTGTATGTAACGATTTGCTGAAATTTCACCATCTGATTTTATCGAAACAGATTATGCGATATATATTTTTGTTTGAAAACTGATCACCCAAAGAAGCAGAAATACTTTCATCTGTCAAGTCATTACTGTCTTGCAGAAATACGTCCGGCAAAGAGGTCTATTATTTTTTCGCCAAAGATTTATTTCCTTCGGCTGGCGATGTGCTGCAGGATTACTCAGTCCTAAATGGATTGTTATATTTACTGTTTAAGCATCTAATACAATATCAGATGAAAGATCCAAGGAACCTCGACGAACAGTTGTGTGCTCTTCTCTTATCTATTAAACACTTTTTTAACCTTGATGTATCTACACTCATGAAGTAGTGGAATTTGAAGACTACATTAATATCTGTGTAATTGTTATTTGATTTCGAGGCATAAATATTCACCTGTTAAGACAGTTGTTTATTCAGGCAACATCTTCTCATCTGAATGTATGCATGAGTCTTGTTTACTACTTTAAATTGGCTTATCAAGTGTATTAAGAAAATTCCGCAACCAGATGCTGCCATCCATATCGTCTAATTTAAGTGACTCTCCCAAGTTTCCGTGTCGTATTGTGATCTGTATTTTGTAATAATCAAGTTGCTCACAGCTTCAGTGCTAGTTTAGCAAAGATAAATTAACTAATTTGATACGTTCCATCTAGTTGCAGGATAATTGCAAGATCTTATACTGGTTAGATTTTGCATCAGGAATCCATTCTTTAAGTTACAGAAATTCACGTGAAAATGTTTTCTGGTGGAAATAAATTGATCCTGTAATTACAGGTTTTCCACAACCATCTGCAATTATGTTTATTTGCGACCCAAATATTCAATTTCGAAACCATTAAAGAAGTATAAGTGTTCTAATGACCATTCTATCATCATTACATTTCATAGTATTTATGATCTCTTAGACCAGCTTATAATCTTTGATATTCTGTTTTGTTTTAGCTTTTCAGATATGCATTGCAAATCAACTTTGTACTTTTTAACCCTATTTCGTTTCATTTCTTCTACAATTTCACGTGTTACCTAGCTAGAATATGATCGGTACTGTAGTTGCCTTACTACATTTTTCACGTGCACCATTTTAATCTTCAACCATTATGTCTTTTGATTTTCTGTTTTCCATTTGGATTAGTTTCAGTCTCGAGTGAGATTACCCATCACGAATAATCGGTGGATTATTGATGGTGAAACAAAGATATATAGTAAATGATAGTTCTGGAATTTTAAAGTTACCAGTTGGTTGTTCACAATTTTGTTTTCTTGTGCATAGGCGATAGCCTACAGCAAAACAATCTTACAATTACAATTTAACTAATCTCCAATTTAATATGTGCATACTACTTAAAGATGGTATCTCTACAAACACGTTTCACAGAGGGCATTTCAGTAAAATTCTTCTGTCTTTCTCTTCATTTCATTCACTTCATTTATAACAATAATCAAAATAATATGTTTAGGTATCAGTTATCAATCACTTTTTCAAAGTTATAAATCAGAACATATCCTGCTCTAAATTTATAACCAGTCACCTCACAAATATAAAATATGTTTGCCACATGTGTATAAGTTATGTTTAGATTTATAAGAAATAGTATTAGCCAGAGAACATATCATTAATAATTTGTATTGTAAAGTATCATAAAATTGTTATGTCTTGTACAATATGCGTATGCATTAAAGCATGAACGTTTTGGTTGGCTTTCACTTTTTATTGTTTTCATTTATCTTAAAATATATAGGCGATAATATTTCATCAAGGATCATCTATGTACTAGTATTTGTAATAATTACACAGATTGAAGCATGTGTTCAGCTATCTTGAGTGATTATAAAATTCAGCAAATTTGGTTCAAAACTATAACATTTTTAACTTGTCATTGATATTCTCTCTTCTAATATTCAGGCTGATGGAAAATTTCCCTATAACCATTCTGTGATACATCATGAGTCATTTGCAATTTAAGTGCAACGGTTTTCATAGAGTCTTCAAATAGGACGTTTGTATCAAAACAAAAATAAATGTACACAAACAGCACGTGCGATTCTAACATTTTTTGGGTAATGTTCTAATAGGCGCTTGAGACTTATGAGAATTGTTTCAAGGACAATACTCCTTTATGGATCCACATAACAGTTTTACACTGGTTTTGTTTTGAACACGCGTGCATCCATAGGAAAGCTTCAATTGTCGGTAATATAGCCAATTAACTTCCGCGGGGAATATTTAATCCGATGACGATCTCGAGCACATAAACGCTTGATATCTATTATATTTTGAAACTGTACTTAAGGTCTCACTGGATAGTTTCGTATTTTGACCCCCCTAATTTTTCAGGTAGAAGGCATGAGCCTGATTATCACAACCCTAGCATTTATAAATTCACACATAAGCTAAATCTGTAATATGGTTTACATTTACTTTGAGTTAGGCTTAAAAATGGGTTGCCTTGTTGGTGACTGCCTGTCACAGTTAGACTAGCACTGGAGATAAATGCGTAACTTGGTCTGCAAATGTGCATCCGACTTGGATTGCGTATTTACATGTGTCTGCTTCAGAGGTAAATATCTAAAAATCTACATGGTCGAGGAGTGGTCAAAAGTATGTTAATTTGTTATAGTACTAGTGAACTTTCAAAATCAATAAGGTACATACTGACTCTGTTAGCCTGAATCTCACAGGAACAGGTTGAAAATAGCTCTTTTCTGTCAAATATGAATGCAAAAAAGAGGGGTTGATGGTAGTATAGGTTCAGTATCAAAACCACCAGTTGCATAAGGAATTAACCTTAATACCTTAGTCAGAATCTTACAAGCATCCTTTCAACAAAAATCATTAGATTTTATTTGTATCTTTATTGCAAAATTATGATCATTTTTCTGCAATAGGTTATTGTCGGATGAAATTTTGCCAAAACAACTGTCCGGTGAAACCTAAGATACGAAAAAAGTAATGCTTTATATTATTGATATATAATGCAATCGAATAACCATATCTCAAAATATATGCAGTGAACAAAAGTAGCGTTTCTTTAATAAAACAAACGTCAATATTTACAGTCCGTTACTATTGGATATTTACGGTTTTAAACCTGTAATACAGAATTGGAAATAACGGCAATGCTTCGCAGTGTAGCTTTTATAACATCAAAATATAATTCAAAATTTTTCCTTTTTTTGTAGAAATTATTGTGATTAATAAAAATTTCTTATACGGAATTAAGCTCATTATTGTATACCCATTCTTGGATTTTAATAATGTTTATTACGTCTAAGATGGAATTTCCATTTCGTATATTTCTTAACAGAGCACTGTGATTTTTTTTATCTGTAACTTATTTACGGAATGAATTACATGATTAGTAATGTCAGGTATGTTTATTGTGTACAAATATAAATGTATTTCTTTTCATTAACACCATTAGTAAAAACAAAGTATAAATAGCTCATACATTTATACTTTTTACATTTTTTGTATTTGTATAACAATTGTTTTTTTACATTAGATGACATCATAATGACCATGTAAAATTAGACATTAGAATATAAAGTTAGCAAAAGTACCATTTTTTCGGTGTAATTACAAACGGAGTAAGTGTAGTGGATGAACAAGAATGAATATGTATACTTTATTATGTTACACAAAATAATTCATTACTTCGTGCAGAGCAGTACATGTTGCTGCATTAATTCATCGCATAGGAAAGCAAAAGGTGATTATAAAGTTTAGAAGCATGTGTAAATAAGGTAATGGACTACCAAAATAAGAAAATATATATGTTTTGGACTGACATTGCATAATTTATTGGTATGGGTTTTTTATGCCCGTTTTATATAAGAGGATTATTTTGGACCCAATGACTTAACCATTTCCAACGCACTTTCGTTTGTACAATGTTTACGTGAACAGATAAAACCCTGGAGTATTCTTTGAATGGGCCTGGCTGCTAAATCTTGAAGATTATGCAGCTGCGTGTCGTACTTTTCATGTTTTTTCCCCGATTATTCCCACACAATATATTGTATTCCTATAAAGTTTCCACTGGACGATACGAAAATATACACAACAGAAGGCGAAATAATAGGCACAGAATTGAAAGAAATAAAGGTATTATATTTCCTGTACTAATTATCTAACCGGGAACAGTTATTATTACATCGCAGATTTTCCACCGGGGACATTTAAGGATTACCTATATAGTTGCAACATTTACCCTGCCTAGTTCTAATTAAGTGTCACTGTTTTGTAAACTTTTGTATCTGGCACTTTCACTCCTCCCCCCCAAAATATCAAACTCCATTTTTATATAAACTGTCTCCCACAGAAATCCTTTTCCAGGGGAACACTTTCCTTTGAGAAGACTAAATTGTGTCTACAAATAAAGTAATAAGGTTCTCTACAAAGTCCTGGGAGAAATTCAGCGATAACATATATAATTGTTAAATTTATCCCGTTAATTCTTTCTTCCATACTCTTGTATTTAGAACCTTCTCTCCACAAAATACACAGACTATCCTGGAAAAAAACTTCCCATTGAGTGTGCTATAAAGTTAGTCTACACAGTAAGAAGGTTCTCAATAGGTAATTGCTAACTTTCCACCGGGAGAAATTTAGCGATTACATATATAGTCGCTAACTTTACCCTTCCTAGATCAATACATGTTCTACTTTGTTCCAGAGTCTTGTACTTAGAACCATCACCCTCAAAAGTACCAAGCCCCATATTTTATATGAGCTGTCCGGTAAAAATAACCTTTCCCGGGTAAATAAAATCGTCTGTTTCAGTAGTTTATTAAATTCGTCTATTCAACAGAAAGTTCTATTTAGGTCATTGAAAAAGAAATATTATTTTAGCACACTACGGGTTTTCAGCTTGGTTCGTATGTCTGTAAAATGACCTTATGTACCACAAAACTATACAGTTGCTTTGAGAAATTGAATTCAAATATCTGAGTCATATGATTTATCGACAACAGTAATAAAAAATGTACAATATTTAAATACATTGAACTTTTCAAATGGATTTCTATTTTGGAAAATGCAACAATGCTGTATTGAATCGGTCCAAGCGTCTACGTGATCTTGATCATTAGGAAATTATAAATTCCACCGAGTTGGATAATCATGGGAAATTTAGCTATATTGCTCGATTGTCAAGTCTATTTCATACGTTCGGAGACTGGGGAGCTGGGAACGATAAGTGTGTTCTCATATACGCCCTTTGTGATGCTTCTTACACACCCATTGTTATACTACTCACTGAGACTGATTAGGTTCTAGCAATAGTTCACTTGATTCTTACTATCTGTAAATCGGATGCCTCTTTGGGTTGGTAGCGCATCGTTTTCTTAGTTGTGCGCGGAGACGTAGCAGCATTCCATTTCAATCAACACCTTCTCAAACTTTGCCACGGTTATTGTGTAATCTTTGATGGCCACTAAATAGAGCATAGTAATTGTTTTGGCGGCGAGAATTAACGAATAAACAGGTATTTGCGAATGTAACCGTCAATAAACAATTTTTCGGGTACCACCTATTACTATTGATATGGCTCAGACAACAATTACCATTAGTGCACATAACATGGTTTTCGTGGCAACTATTCCAGGCACGCCAAAGAGTTGCTGCTGCGACCAACCAGCAAACAGTATCCACGAGAGCACACACACCTTTGTTGTTGTTGTTGTTGTTGTTGGGTTTAACGCCAGTTTTCAGCACACGATAGGCTATACATGGCAGCCAGTATAAATGGTGGAGGAAGAAACCGGGAAAGAAAGAACCACCGCCCCACGAGAAGCTACTGGCAAGCTTTCTCACATATCCACATTCGCCGAATCCTATACTAGAACCCACGCAATCAGCGGTGAGATGGCAGTGATCCGCAACTGACAGCGCTTTTGACCACTCAGCCACGCGCCTTTGTATTTTGTAATTAACACGGTCTTTCAAGTGTTTTTTATCTGGTAGCTGTTGTTCTGCTTCAATTATTTTTTTGCACCAGTGGCTTTCAAGTTCCACCACAGTTCTTCTGTTAAAGGTGCGATCGCGATTTACATTTACTCGACTGGTTGAGCTTGTTAAGCTGTAACATGTACACGCACTTACCAGTACCTGTCGTTACTTGTACAACTGGCATACACGCACTGAAAATACCATTAAGGGAATATTTTCTATTGTATGTAAATTTGTATATGCACCTAGAACTTCATAGATAGTACCTCGTCATGACACTGATCGATTACTCCAATAATTATTACACGAACAAGCTCGTATTATGTTGAAAATTAGACTGTGGTTTTCTTTCGCATTTAAAATTATTGTTGGTGGTTGGTATGATTTAAGGAGAATATTACTTTATCACTGTAGAAACAATCCCTGGATGTTTCACACTTGACGTGGTCAATGACGTGATCCGCGCACCAGGGTAGTAGTGAGTGGGGTTGTATTTGATTAAAGCTGAGAATATAGAAGTGGAACGCTGTAATTATGCATATAGTATCTGATATTTGGAACAAAGTCGCTATCGATTTTGGCTTCTCCCGTCAGCCGATCCAGCTCTTTATCAGTAAATTCCGAAACATCATCATGGGCTAGCTGTTTAGAATCATTCAGGTATATGTAATGATAAATCTTAAATACAAACACCAATTACGGTTAAGTACCGTTACGGGTAAATGTGGAGTCCATCGAAATGAATTTAATTTCCGGCGACTAATAGACCGGTTTGTCGATACCTGAAATTGGTGACAAAAAAAAAAAACAACAAACAACAAGATGCCTCATATAATTTAAACATTATACCAAAACAATTTTACGGTTAAAATAAATAAACATGATTAGGATCCCCGCACCATTAAGATGTTATGTATAGGCCTATCAGAACCAGTTCTAAAGTCGAGGAAAGAGTCAGTTATTTGCTAAGATTATGGCATCCGTTTTTTCCTTTACTTCACTGGTATTATTTATGGAATTTGGCTTCGTAATGTTACTACGCATATTGTCGAGGGAAGCGTTGCTAGCATCAGGGAGACTTTTCGATCCACTTATTGTTTCATATCAGCATTGATCACATGGATTTAGTCTTTGATAAAAGGTAACATAGCTGTCAGAGCCTTTGATTGCCTGGTGTTCATTGGCTTAGAACAGATTTACAAACAGTATTGTTAATATCTATGCAGTTTGGACATTTGCAGTTTTCCAGCTTGATCTTCAACAACAATCCGACTGCTTAACTTTTGGTAACAATCCTGTTCAGATTCGTATCAACACTGGTCTGATATTTTGTATCTCTCTAGACTTTGGCATAAGGCTTTGACTGACACGATGCAAACGAAAGTGAGCTTCATTCAGTTTAGCTAGTTTGGAACTCATTTTCACGAGTTGACGAGTGAATAATGGATGGCCGGACTGTTCAAGTAAAAAAAAACAGGTTGAACATCAGCTGCTAATATAATCGATAATTCTTCGTCGCTTGTGTCCTTCGGACATTTGCGACCTGTTTAGTAACATATAGGTCGTGACATTTGATTGGTCCTCGCTGTAGGTATGGAGCCAACCTCGCTATTATGTGTACCATGTCACACTTCTTAATTTTATTGTCTGAACGAGACAAGGAAGGCAGGTAGAGGCTGGAACAGAGACATCAACCCTGGGTAGGCTCACTTTCATCCAGGTCATCCACGTCCCGCGTCCTCGTCTTGTAAGTTTGAAAATAACACTGTGCCCTTCGTTGTTCTTTGAACGATTCGCATGTGAGGTCATAAAATTAATGCTGTCGGGATCTTACATGTTGTGTGTTTATTGTTTGGGGTGGTGTATATTTATATTCTATTTACTTAGTTCCGATTTGTAGGTTGGACCTGATGACTGGGCTTTAGTCAACTTATTGTATTGTTTTGAGGTGAGATAAGATATATTTATTTTGACATTGTTTTTATTTCTATCATTGTCGTACTGTGTGACCTGGCCTGATGGCTTGGGTATTGGCCACCTTATATGTTCTAATTTTACTGCTCAGTTATATGAATACTTGTGTGATCATTTGTTTAGAACAATGCTAAGGGTTGGAAGTAGATAAGATGGTTGTGTTATATTTGTTGAATCTAATTTTAGTTAAGTGGAGTAATTGTGCAATGTGTTGTTGTATTTACTTAAGTTATCGGCCTTATTTTTCTTGAGTTGTTCACTGTTTGATGTCTTTATTCTATGTTGTTTTATGTTTATTTGTGAATTGACCCATTACAGCCTCCACTCCCTTAGGGCGCGTTTGGTATTTATTATTTATTATTTGATTTATTTTTTTGTTTTAGGATTTTAGATCGCTGTTTGACAATAGATGGCAGTTGTCACAGTCACGAGGGAGATAGGGTCCGCCGTATTACAGGCATTGTCGTCCCTATGCGGATGAAATCCATCTTTTCCCATATTCCCCGATTCTTCTTTTTTCCGCACCCTTTGTATGGTCATTCAAGATTTTAGCATTAAAGTCTGGTTATGGATACTACTTAGGGTTTCGATAAATTTGTGGTCATTTTAACCTATTTACTAGTCATATTCCTTATGATGATGTTAGGCTTCCTTGGGTAGCGGGATAGCTTCTGCCTTGCCATCTTTTTCACTTCTGGTTTCCCTTGTTTTCTTTCACTTCTGTCGAAAGAGCGCTAGACATCATCATTTTTAACTGCAGCTGTTCTTCTCGATGGCGTGTGGATGAAGATTCAACATGTACCCGGAAATACTGGGGATTAGAGTCTCTGACTGTGTTTGAAAGATTTTTCGTACCTCTTTTTCCTCAGATATCTGTGGGGCTGTGTCCTTTCTTGGTCACTGTTGACTTTGGTGGCGGTGGTGAACTGGCCGAGTTGTTTCGTCTATAGCTTTTTAGTGAAAGAGTTGAAGTCATTTTTGTCCAATTTATCCGTTTCCGTTTCAGACAAATTGCTGCGATCCATCAACGATTACAGTTCGTGTTGTAGCTCGGACATCTAGGTCAAATGAGGATTTGGAGGTAAATGCGGAGTACGTTGTTCTTGCCAACGACGTAATTCCATCCATAGTTTGTAAGGTATTAAAGTCAGTTTTCGTCCTTCCATCAGATTGCAAAGGTCATGTCAGAGATTTTTTCACTCCAAAGACCCCTTTTATCCTCTTGATTCTTTTCTTAACTTTTACCAATCCCTTGTGAAACAGCTTCCATCACGAGTCCTGTAATTATTGTTCCTAATACGCCATTCACCAAAAGTGCAACAACAGATAAAAAATATCCTCCTTGTTGCATCAACATCGTTTTCGTTTGACTGATGATTATTTTCATTTGGAACATTTGGCGAATACCGTGTCGATGCTTGGCAAAGCATTCATTCTGGAGTTGAGACAAAGGAATCGTTCCTTTCAAGACATGCAGAAAACATTCGCACAATGTCTCGATGACTTCATTCGAGGCGGTTTGAATGAATTGTTTTTGCATGGATAGGGGTGTTCTGCTTTGGATAGGACGTACAGCACGTCCAAGTGTTTGACTAAGCTAGGAGGCAGTCCTTTCCTGTTCTTCTTTGGGGGGGGGTGGAGTGGGGTGGGAGGAGAGCTGCGGGAGGTAGATGAGGGATGACTTCTGAAAGCGATTAATTCTATATTTGTTCCAGAGCACAAAATACACTGAAATCGATGTCTTGGCACAAGTCCTTTCATCATTTGTTTTAAGCAGTATTTTTGCAGTATTTGGCTGAGTGTGTGACCAGTCTGTTTAACGAACTCTGACTATCGCATCATCGCCAAAAGTATTATCCTCTTTGGTTGCTTTTCTTTTTATTTCGACGATGGGGTCTTTCAGGGCTAGACGTACATGCTTGGCTACGCTTTTCCTTTCGGATGCGGAGTCAAACAATGAGACTGTCGTATTCATTTTCCTTTTCCTTTTTGGACATTAGAACGATGATAGTGACATTTGTTTTCGTTCAGGAGGAGAACGAAAACACTGACACCCATCGTTTGTCCCAGATATCTGTTCATAGTGGTGGAATGTGTCGCCACTGATTGTTGGTCCATCGTATCATTTTCATGTCAGGCATCACTCGACTTTGATGGGTTCGTAAAGGAATAAATCGAGACATTTCTTGCTTGGATAGATCCGGTAAACTCTGCAACATGCCCGATCTCTCTTGCACTTTGATTCTGGGGCAGATACTTTGCTAGCAGCCGCAGAAATAGCTAAAGAAGAGAATGGTATTACTGCTGGATGAGACGTTCCTGGAGACACTGGTTTTAATTATTTTTCATCAAGTTATGAAAGACATGTGCCCGATTTGGTTTGGTTTGCATCACAAGCAACAGAGAATTGGAAGAAACTGACGATATTGGAGACGCGGTCACCTTCACTACAATTTGTGGCATGTATGTTTGCATCTTGTTCGCAGAGACATTCTTGCGGGAAGAAGCTAAGTCCTGGGGTCTTTTCATAGAGTTTATCTTTTTAATGGGGCTGTGACCTGGTCTTCACATCACTGCTTCTTTTCTTCTGGGTACGTTAGAGTCGGAAGTGGCTTTTTCTTGACATCGACGTTTGGAGACTTGGAGACCTCCAGGTTTCATAAGAATTTGCGTTTTGGTTTAAGTGTAGATGCGGAGATCTGCCAGCAACGTCAGGGCTACTTTTTATGCCATAAAACATTTGGATTATTGAGGGATGTGAATGATGAATTTAAGAATTTGACGGGTTGTGACCATAATCCATTGTAAGACTTCTCTGAGATTGGCTTCTAAGACATAATCACGTACTTGTGGCTTTATTTTCGCCACTGATGTCGTACAAGTTCAATTTGACTAGAAGATGTATCTGAAGTGACGTCATGTTAACCACGTGTGAGATAGACCAAACGTGTCCGAGGACTTTATGGATTTTTTTTAAGTCAATAGATACGTATGCACATCAGGACCTGTCTTGGCACAAGTGGTAAAACAGATTGGCACGAAATCGCAAATAATCGGGGGTAGTGGGCTTTAAATACACCATTAAATAAGCACAAGAGGTTTGAGCAACATTGTCGTACGCACGAGGCAGCCAAGGAATACCTAACAGATTGGGTAACACTTGCAATTTATCTCTATAGCTTTTAAAGCAGACCACGTAATGAGCATCGATACTGAGGGTGTGATGGGCTTATTTTGTTTAAACATTTTAGGTGATGTAAATGTAAATGACACTGTTATTACGATAATGCTTATGCTCGTTAAATGCAGTTTAATTTCTTGTATGTAGTCTATTAACATGTGAGACACAATACCATTGACTTCGCTAGGAATGCCTTCCAAAAACACGATGGAATAGCCTTGACTTTCACGCAGGAGACTGTATGCCGATTTCCACTCTTTGTAACACCACACGATACGTTGAGGTGGACGTTCGATCAAATGATATTTTTTTGTTCGATCAAGCGTTTGACAAATTTGGTTCTACCTGAACCGCATGGTCGAACCAATTAACATGTTAAAGCGATGGCGAAGATATAAAACCTCGAACTATCACGATCTAAGCTTTCGTCAATGGCTTTGAAATTGGAGGAAGAAGGCGCAGAGACAGCAGAGGTAGCCATAGTGCAGGCGATGTCGAATTTGAAACGAGCACTGACAAGACAAGGTTGCTTGCTTTTTCAGGACTTGTTGATGTTAAAAAGTTTTAAAATTGAACACGAAGGAAAAAAATAATACAATCTAAATGGTGAAATATATGGAAAAATAGATGATCAAAGTGAATTATAAACCAGTGACTGTACAGCACTTTTGTTTGGAAGGTCTTTTGTGCATTGGTAATGTTATTAGAGTCTCTACATATGGCACAGTCTCACAGGTGTCCCCGCGGAATGGCCTTCGTGGGCGTCCATGTCAATGATGTTTCTGTCCTGAATAAAGTTGATTTCCTCGATGTAGGGTTCTTATGACACTACTGCTAACAGAGGTTTCAAAGTTACTTTTTCACTAAACATTTGACTTCATGATCACAAATCTTTGGCATAGTGTGTCACTTAAAATGACCAAGCCTCGAAACCAAAACATTTCCAGTCACGTACATCATGCCAGAAAGGGGGTAAGTCATAAGCTACACACATCTTCGAAAACATCTTCAGTGACTATACGTTCACGCATATTTGTCCCTGAGAGGTAGTGTAGTATTGAGATGAAAGCGCAACAAGGTTTTTAACATAATGAGTATCTCGTGCACGTTTAAAGGTATCCTCCTGATGTTTTGGTTTTACTGTGAGGTACAGATCGTAGAGAACCCACAAGTAATCGGCTGCTAAACGAAATCCCAGAAAGCAAGTCACTAAGACACATACCACACGATGAACCAAATTCATTTGATTCAGTTCTCGTACAAAGCGTTGGTAATCCTCCATAGTCTGAATACTGCCATTGATTGTCTTCCATTTCAATTTTTGTATCACTAATGGAAAAAGTCGTGGCAAATTTTAATACCCTCTTTTCTTGAAGGTAATACATGTACTCCTTGGACAGATGCGGTTTTATTAAGTATCGTTCCAAAATTGTTTTGTCACTAATTTACACACCACACGCCGCACAGAAGTTTCCACTTAAAACAAGCTTTGTTCGAGTAAACGATTTTGGTAATCCTTTAACTCTTCCGTTGGAATTCTTTGTAGTATGGTTCTAAGCAGAAGGTGTCATCCAAAAGTTTATGAGTCTTACATGATTCATCAATGTATGACCATTGGAACACTTTGAAATGAATAAGTCCTCTGATACCATTCAGATACCAGTGGTTTCAACACAAGTGACGTAAAGGATGCAATTGTTCTTTGCTTTTGACCTGCATTTTGACGAACTCTTGGTAAATGCGTTCTTTTAGTTCAAGAGGATGATTCTGAATGTACCCTTTTAAATTAAATATTCAAAGCAATGTCATTCTTTTTGGAGGTAATATATGTACTTTTCACATATAATCGATCATACTCCTGTGGCGTATCCAAACTGATACTGCATCACACCGCACATAATTTTACTCTATTGAAAATTTTTTTTCGTGTTGAAGATTTTGGTAATCCTCTAAATCTTCCTTTTGGAATTGTTTTGTGGTATGGTCACCATGTAAGTAAAATGAATAACTTCCAAAGTCTTCTGGTTCTGACGATTAGAACGCTTTCAAATGAATCAATCCTCTCATACCATTCTGGTAACAGTGGTTAAAAGATTGGTGAAGTAAAGGATGTAATTATTTTCTTGTGTTTAACTTCTAATTTGATAAACGCTCAGTAAATGCATTCTTAACTCCACAGGCAAACCAGTCATGTTCTCTTGTAAACTATCCATCAGGACGTTACTTGGGTCCCAATAAAGATAGGTAGTGACAGTGCGGAGACCATCTAGCATGTTCCAGGTAAGCCGAGGCTTTCGTCTGTCACCCATGAAGTGAGACCACAACTGAAACACTTGACTTTATCAGACTGGCTAATTCCTCTGGGATAGATCCTCCCAGTTATTAATAACACTTTTCTTGAAATGTTTAGAAACGACTTTCAAAGTCGCAATATTCAGAGAAACACACAAGGAACGAATATTTCAAATGTTCATTTCGATGAAGGTAAGGTGAAACTCGAAGTTTGCAAATGCATGGACGACATCTGCAGGGTGGTTGTAGAATCTTTTCACAATGAGGATTACATTGCCAATGAAAACCAGTAAAAAGTCCAAGAAAATGGGTGCCAATTCTTTCGCAGTCAAGTTATCATTGTCAAAAAGAAGAACATTGGTCTTTAGACTGCCCAAAGATAAAAAAGAGAACCGATCCAAGATTCAAAAACAGTTGAGGGCTTACGAACATGAAGAAGAAGAACCCTGTGACAATGAGGAAGAAGCCAAACCCACAGAGAAAGAGAATAAAAGTAGACAAGAAGAAAGTGTGGAAGAAGAAGAAGAGGGAAACATAATGAAGGTAAGGAAATTAAGAAATTTTGAAAAAGTAGAGAGTGAAAGAAAAAGAAGTTAATGAACGTTTTACATTGATGTGATATTTGATTGTAACTTTTTACAGAGAATTTATAATCATAATAAGGACACTCACTAACGCACTCACAAACGTACATCATTGGAGAAAGGATTCGAGATTCATTGAATTTTGGTAAATGTTGAGTAGTCTCTTTTCTAGTGTGGTTGGTGGCCGTGAAAAGGACTGTTGGGTATTTGTCTTTTTGTTGTTTAAAAGAAAACAAACTCAGAATCAGGAGGTAATGCACTTTAACTGCTTCACTCCTTTGCCACGGCCAAAACCTACTTCTAGCGTTGGTATTTCAGGCTCAGCGGGAGTGTCGACAGGGTTGTACTGTTTGGTCGGGGAAGGTTGTTTCTTTCGTGGGTTTTATTAAAGAAGTCTGATACATTTACTCTTCCAAAGTGTCCAAAAGTACCTTCATCTTTGACTTTCACTGACCTCCTTCCCTCCTACACATTGTTTCTTCTCTGTTTCTTCATCCTGTCGCTTATTTCGTGCTTCTTCTTCTGCTGACCAGAGTTGCTGATGAATGAGAAAGGCTATATCTGTTTTTTTTCAGCTTTTGCAAAAAGTTTTGCAATTCTGAATTCTGATTCTCTTTAGAATCCTCGATTTACGGCAAAGAAGGGAAAGCAACGAAGATGCTGGTACCGGAACAAAGTCTTATGAAGTGAGAAAATCCGCTAAATCCCAAATAAGTTCGTTCTCTTCTGGAAGAAGGACTGCTATTGTTAGCCACTTCTATGCTATCACTCCTTCTGTCCATGGTCGGTGCACCCCAATTAATCGTCTGTTATGTTTCCGTCATGTTCTAACAATGTCACATAGCGCATCTGTATAAGGAATGAGACGTCACAGACAGCTCTCTTCAGATTGCAAGACAGACTACACATTATGACTGAATATTGTAATGTGTGTTACGATTGGTGAAAGAACTCAATCCGTTTCGATCCACTCTTCCACTATAAATAAGCGCAGTTCATCTCATTACATGAACCTGTTCTTGTCAGAAGATGTAGACTAACGTTGAAATCGTCTACTCTCATATTATCGACGCTGTTCAACCTGGAATATCCCATGCATGTCAGATAATCATGAGTTATTACTAAGATCACAGAGACTGCCATTTAAAAACAAAAAATCTATGTAGAGAGACAAGGCTATCAGAAGCGAGTCTTTATATACGACCAGCTGTGAAACGAAAGTTTAAAAAGAAAAGAAAATCTGTGAGATACACTCTATATTAACTGAATGGTGTTAACAAGAAAAGCAAAATGAAGCCCTTTTTAGGGTTACTCAGTTGTCTCTAAAAGATGCCTATTTTCTCTAGTCTAAAGCATTTTTAGTCGAATGTATAGTTGTGAGATAGATTTATGTCGATAAATCTATACATGTTTATGTCACTATGTTTTCCAAACACCACCTTCTGACAACGTTTTAAAAGCCTGTTGTAGGAAACATAATTTTGTTTTACTTAGTCTTAGAAAACTTGAATGGCTAATATATGACATCTAGAAGAACCGTTGCTTTTCTGATACAATTTCCTGTCATTCAGAGTACTTGCATCGATATATGGTTTCAAATGACATCAAGAATGTTTCACAAAATTAGATCCAAATACAATGACTTCATAAAAAGCGTTCCTAATACAGGAACTTAATATTTTCACAACTTTTTTTTCACCGTTAACATGAATTCTTTTATTCATTTCAAAATTGTTGCCATGTGGCCAAACATTTATGGAGCTGATTCCGACCTCCCTGCTGATTTCCGGTAAATAATTATTTCAGTGTTTTCTCGTGAACATTTCCTATAGCTTTATCGGAAGTTTCTCTTTTCTCTTGAAGATTTCTTTATTTGTCATGGATGGAAAAGTCTGCAAATTAAGTTACAAACTCCATGAACATGAGATTATTATAGAGAAGTCACCTCTGTATGGTTAGATCAATATTTAACCACTCTTTCTTAATTGTCGCAAAATTAGTTTACTAAAGCTTTGAAAGAGCGAATGAGACACATGCTATATTCTAAGAAGTGGTATTGCTGGAGTATAATGCAATTGCATCATATTGGGAAATCAATCCTTTATTTTCTAATATTAAACATCCTATCCCTTCTTATTTATTAAATATCAAAGGTTCCCATAAAATTCCAGTAAATATGCGATCATGATAGCGATCACATTAAAGTTTGTGTTCCTTCATGGTTATTATGCAATTCATTTGGACCATATGGATTCCAAGGACCACAGCATAAACTAATAAAGTTGGTGTGCCTTCATGGACATTATGTGATTAATTTTGAATATATGGATTCAAAGGACCACATCATAAATAATGTTTGTGTGTCTCTATGGTTATTATGTAATTCATTTTGAATATATGGATTCCAAGGACCACAGCATACATAACGTTGGTGCGCCTTTATGGTTATTATGTAATTCATTTTGAATATATGGATTCCAAATTCCACAGCATAAACTAATAAAGTTGGTGTGCCTTTATAGTCATTATGTAATTTATTTGGACCATATGGATTCCAAGGACCACAGCATGAACTAATCATGTTGGTGTGCCTTCATGGATATTATGTAATTAATTTTGAATATAAGGATTGCAAAGACCACAGCATAAATAAAGTTGGTGTGCCTTTATAGTCATTATGTAATTAATTTTGAATATATGGATTGCAAAGACCACAGCATAAACTAATAATGTTGGTGTGCCTTTATTGTCATTTCCAATTCATTTGGACCATATGGATTCCAATGACCACAGCATAAACTAATGACGTTTGTGTGCCTTCATGGACATTATGCAATTCATTTTGATCATACGAATTCCAAATAGCACAGGAGAAACTAATAATTGTAATTAGTTATATCAAAGTTGTAATTACAAATGGTTAGAAATAGTTAATCAACTGCCGATAAAATCAGTAATATTTTTAACTTTTTAAACTGTATAAAACACTGACCAGGTGCAAACGATCACACTTTTGATCTGAATTATCCGGAATGTTAACGTTAAGACTGTTCATCCAGCAGTACTGACACTGGTTTGAATAAACGGACACTATGGCGTGAATATATCTATGCATGTGCTCTCATGTAGAATCACTGGGGATGTGTAGTAAAAACAAAACAAAAACATAAAGTAAATTGCATGATTAAATGGCAGTTGTTTCAATATGCTTACGTATTTGCAATTAGAATACTGCAATGTAGGTACTTCTATCGGTTAAAATTAAATAGAATGTATGGTTTCTGACATGCACATTGAAAGTCATATAATCAAAATATATGGTATAATGAAAAAGCAGGGCATCTAATCCTTCATGGGAAAGAGAATAGTAAAAAAGAGATCGCTATATTCATTTTTCATGATATTTACAGTAATACATTGTCAGCTGCAGCACCGGTTACCATTCAAGAGATTACTTGGTTGTATATTAGCACGACTGAAAAACATTTAATGAAGTCTTTATTTATAATTACAACATGGACACATTCAACATTGTCTGTTGAGACTGCTTAGTTAGCTAATGTAACTTCTCAGTTCGCTTCTTGACCTTTACCGTACAGTCTCCTAGTAAGAAAACATGGTCACCTTCAATCTGACAACAACATTTATTAATTTATTAACTGAAGTCGAACAGCACTTGAATATTGCACAGGCTCCTCGTCTGCCATTTACGTACTTCTTCACTGCGCATTCTCAGAAGACCTGCTGTTATTCTTGGGTCGATCGATTTTATTCAACAAACTCACCATTTCATAATCATTCAACATCGTTACTTAACTCACAACTAAATATAACTCTTCATGCCACAGTACCAAAAGGGACCTGGTACTTTGACATGTATATACAAATTAAATTATCCAGTGCCGTGCCTCCATAACTCCCAGCATTCAAATACAGATATGGTAGACTATTCATTAGAACATAAATGGGTATAGAACGTTACATCTGAATTATACGAATTACTTACTCCTCTTCTCATCGAACGTTTACACGATCTGAACACACTGTAAGTTTCTTGTATTAGTTCACACTGCCTTCAAACAAGGCCATCTGAAGGAATCGTTGTTTGTACATTTATTCAATTGTCATGAAACACATAAACGTTGCGATGAACACGACACATATCAAAATATAATCATATACTCCTGCCATGATTGCGCATGCACGAGTAAAATAAAAAGCTGATCTAAACACAAAGGCATAAGGAAACAGTGTTGATTACAGAGATTTGACTTTAATTTGTCAGTGTGGTTTATCTCAAAGTTACAAAAGGACAGTTTATTCCTTGTAAGGGTCCAAAAGTAAAGATTTGATGTATTACAATTGAATTCTCTCTCCTGAATTGTAACTTAGTTTAAAGAACTGTTTTGCTGCTCATTAACCTCTAGTATGTTTGACTTACCACTCAAATACAGCCAAATCATATGGTTAGTTTTTTGTTGCCTCTGACAAAGAGAAAATTGATTACCGTATCTACTCGTTTGTAAGTAGAGTCCAACAGCAAGCAACATTTGTGCTGGTAGACTATGGTTAGTTTTGCTAGTTCCAATGATTATTCCTTTGCACACTGCATAGATCCATACCAAAGGGCGCGTTTTATTACGGCAGGCCTAGATCTGTTACAAAATTACAAGAGTCATATTTTATGACTTAAAATAGACAGTAATTGTACATGACAAAAGTTCTATTAATGAGTATCTTTACGGTTTTTTCAATAAAAGCGTTAAAAATCATTTGTATAAATTCAAATCAATGTTGTAAGGAAAGTAATGATATTAAATTTGGTGCATTATTAACCGAAACGTAAAGAAATGGTCTCAATTTCAATTATTTGGGATAAAATCATAATCGTGACACCCCGACATACAAAATATTATGGTTTAGCCTCTTTTAAAAACATCATTACCATATCCTGCACATTCCGGAGTTTTCAATAACTAGGTTTCATTCTTGTTTTAAAGTCAAATCTTAGATGCGGGGATAACATATGACATTACATTAGGTACATTTAAAAAATGCTATGCCGATGTTACGTTTTATATTTGCAATTTATTTAATTTTTTTTTAAAGTTTATCTTTTTTGCTTCAAGAACAAGAAGAGAATGCTACATCCAAACACATATATTCACTGTCAGTGTCAGTCTTCTTTTTCATTCTTCGGTGCATTTTTTATATGTTCTGGCATGTTCTCCATCTCCTCGGATTCAACCTTTACATGTTGCTCTGTCCAGGATTTAATTTTACAAACTCCATGGGTCGTAAGCACGACGTTTCCTCTGATTTTATTCTCTTCTATCAGTTTCTCCTTCTCAACAACAATGTTGGTTTTTTTTCTTGGAATTTTCGTCAAATATTACGGGCAATTTGGTTATCCAAAAAACCCATATAATTTTATCATCCTTTTTTCTTCGGATGGCAACTGGAAGATGTCCCCGTTGAATCGATACTGTTGTTTTAACTTCAAAGTCGTACACCTGGTTTAACTCGTACACACATAGGGATGCTATAGCCTTGTGCCAAGGTTTGACTCTGACTTCAGTGTTGACTTCCCATGACAACGATTTCTCGAAGGTTTCACCCGAAGTCTTGGTGACAGAAAGCGATTGACTAAATTCACCCCCGAGTTTCCCGAATCCAGCAAGATCAATCTCCAGATTCATGGAACCTTCCAGAATGTAGTTGTCCTGAACTTCGACAGACGTTGACGAACGCGTCTCACGAGTGGCGGAGAATGTGTATTGTTGAGTAATTGATGTTTTTTTTTCATAATCAGATTTATAAAGATCCGCCGATTGTGTTGCAGGAACTCATGATGTCGTTTCATCTCTTAATACAAATCGAGTAGTTTTGTGTTTGAACTGTAGGTACTCCCAACGTACGTCCACGTAATGCATCTTCTTTAAAACTAATAGATTTCTACAGCATCCCCTGGACATTCTGAATATCTTCCAGGTATATTGCTCTATGAAGCTCTTAAGATCAATTAAACAAAGCTTCTGGTTACTGACATTGTGATCTGGAAAAAAAGGTTAAAGTTAGATTACAATAATTCTCGTAAACAAGAGAACAATAAGAGAACACATGCTAATTTCCACTTGTTTACTCTCTCGAGCTTATGCGGTGTATGTTCATTCTTTCTTGCATAAACTTAAGGCTATCATAAATTTAAATGTTTCCAAAGTTGAAGCATAAACAAAAACTACCTAAAGATAAGATAAGATAAGATAAGAATTCTTTTTTTACAGACTGCATAGTCCATACATCTAAATTAAATTGTAAAAAAGGAACATATATATATATATATATATATATATATATATATATATATATATATATATATATATATATATATATATATATATATAAAACATATGTACAAGTATTCAGATACATTTACAACAATTATTTGAGCCATGTATTGTTAAAAAATGAAATTAAGTGACAGATTTAAATAGTAATTGGTTCCATCTACTAAAAATGTGAGAATTTAAATGAATGTCATATTTTTAAAGTGATTTCAATATACAGTTCTCACTATTAGAAAGTCTTGTTATCATTGAATAGACATACTTTCTCAATACTTCCTCAAAACTGAATACATTATAATTTACAAACATGTTAGAGGCACTGTTCCATCTAGGAAGACCTAATAGAAAGCGAAGACTATTATTATAACCAATTACTAGTTTTCTTTTCACATTTCCACTAAAGTTTGTCCACAGTGGAGCACAATACATAGTGCAGCAATAAGACTTGAATAATCTAATTCTGATACTCAATGAACAAGGCTTAAATTTGCGTAGAAGCATGTTTGTTCGAGTACACAAATATCGATAATGTCACATCATATCTTCAATATCTGACTGATTGGATTTCAAAATATGGCGCAAATACATGAAACTGTCGACGTACGTAAGAGCATTGCCGTTAAGATTTACAGAGGGAGGTGATGATAATTTAAAAGAAGTTGGCTGAAAGACCATGCATACTGATTTTTGTATGTTACAGATGATATCAGTCTCTAATGCATATTGTTCACATATCTTCAATACTTTTCTTAAACCTGCGACAGACGGACTTATCAGTGACATATCATCAGCAGAGCTAAAGTTGTTAAGAAACAGCCCATTTGGTGGCAGACATAACCCTACTTTACAATGGCCCAATATACGATTTAACTCGTGAATGTAAATATTAAATAACATAGGGGAAAGAATACCTCCCTGCCTCACCCCATTGGTTACATGGAAAGAGCTGCATATTACACTTCCCCATCGCACGTAATACAACTGTTTGCCATACCAGTTGGCTAAAGAATGAACAATGTATACAGGAATTTTAATTTCCAGCAACTTTTTAAAGAGTGTCCAATGACTGACCCTGTCAAATGCCTTACTAGCGTCTAGAAACCATGCAAATACTGGGCTGCCATGTTTCACATATTAGCTAAAGGTTTCCTTAAAGGCATAAAGACATAAATCTGTAGAATGTTGCTTTTTAAATAAAAACTGATTATTGGAGATTAAGATTTCGCATCTTTGTAGTATGATGCATTCGAATAGTTTTGAGATAATATTCGTAAGAGCTATAGGTCTGTAGTTATTTTTGTCCGCTAGATTACCAATTTTGCTTTTTAGTAGCAGTATAATTGCAACTTTTGTGAAATCATCTGGTACAGAATTATGCACAAACATACAATTAAATAAAACCATTAATAGCCCATGAAGTCTAATATCTGAATATTTAAAATGTTCCACATATAACAAATCTGATCCTGGACATTTACCACCTTTTTGTCTTGTTATTGCATTTTGGATCTCAGATAATGTGATTACCTCAATATGAGCAGAAGGGTTATTCAATGCTGAAGTAACACACTTATTATTCGATTCGTTTTTGATACTGTTGAGTAAGTCTTCAAAATGGTTTTTCCACATGTTGCATATATTATTTAGACCATAAATAGTAAAATAAAATGTAAACATAAAATGTAGACAATGCATAATAATATATAACAGACTTGATTTGATTCGAATGTGACATAAGTACAATATTTGGTTAATTATGGACATGTAAACATGTTAATACGTGAAAGCATCATCTTGTATCTCCGTTTTATAAAGATGAAACTTAGTGAATATACCTCCTTTATTTTATAAGCTCTTCTGACTGCGAATAATTTATTTTGCTACGATATGATGTAATTCGCTAAACAATAAAGTCTACACAGCATCCGTTTACACGGTACTTTACCCAAAATTAAATCGGGCGATTTCTTTTAATTGTGTTTAATGGTTTTTCTCCATATTACAGTGAGTCAGTTCCACTAAAATGAACTTAAAGAGAAGTTTATACTTCTTATTGTATTCTTATTAGCATGGTTGAGTACGACTGACTACAATAAGTATATTTGCATATGACACAGGGTCAGACATACATGACTGAGAACGACTGATTTCATTTGAGCATATATGCGTACAACACAAAGTTAGTGATACATGATTGAGTCAGACTGACAACATTTGAGCATATGTGCATATAACACAGGGTCACAGATACATGTTTGAGTACGACTGACTGTATATGAGCATATTTGTATATAACACAGGATTCAGAAATACATGACTGAGAACAACTGACTTAATTTGAGTATATTTGCATATAACGCAGGGTTAAGGGTACATGATTGAGTACGACTGACTACAAATGAGCATATTTGCATATAACACAGGGTCAGATACATGATAGATAATAAAATTCTAAGAACTTCCTTATGCCGTGGGAGGCCTGATTTATTTTCTAAAACGATGTGTGTGTTTTGTTTCTGATAAAAATAATCAGGTGTTGTTTATGTATTACTTTGTCACTTCCTTTTCAGCTTTCTGGTTTCAAAACACGTGCTTTTGGATTACATGCATTCGATTTGTAGCAGCTTGCTGAGTTTGCTGGATCCCATGCAGGATCTTTTTAGAGGTAAATTCTGCATCTTATAACAACAATACTCAAGTACACGAACAAAGGCTCAGAGCCAAGGTGCACTGTGCTTTCAATGCCAAGATAGACTAAGCCTATCTCTGTAGTAGAGGAAGTATTTGGTAAATTACAGCAACCATATGGTTTTTAAACTCACAAAGTGTCTGTAAAATCAATGTTTTGAACACATATAACGTGAAAACGTGATGACGAAGGCATCCGAATGTAATGTAAAGTCAAATCTATATACTAATTTTTCTGTTCTATCGAGTAACATTGGTTAAACATTCAAGATTATTTAAAATGACATTTATGACATACATTGAATATTTTAAGTATTTTTTATAGTAATTTTAATGGTTCAACTCGTTTATTAGGTTTCATTTGAAAGATCATCCACTGATGCTCATGTTTTTTTTTTACAGGTCATTGCAGAAGTCAAATACTTTCTGCAGTCTATTCTCAGTTAAACAGTGAAGTCAATATCCTGATGCATACAACAGCTGTTGTGTTCATGCAATAAATAGTTAAAATGTCAGGAACATTTTTTTGTCGATAATTTATTTATTATTCAATAACTGATTATTGCAGAAAACTATTTTTTTTAATTGTCAAAATCATTTTATGTGTTGATTATTGTAAACACGTCAGTTAAGACATGGATTATACGTGATCGTTATAGTGATGCAAGATACCAAAGAGCGACAACCAAAATGATATTCTAATAATTTATTATTCATGCATACCTTACATTCTGTAAAAATATAAAATTGGTTGTTGTATGTGGACTACTTGAAGTTTTAGAAAATAACTCCAGTTTCAGTGCACAATGGCTATTTCATAGCCTAACGTGTCGCCATCAGCACGTGTATTTGATGTCATATCAAATATTTTAAAATAATTATTTGCAATTTGAAGTTTGTCTGATGTTCATCACTTTATTTTGCTATGGTACTCTCAATTAAATTCCTGTTTTGAAAATTTACATTTTATGGGGCAGACAAAGGGGACACAAGTACCTAAATAAATAAATAAATTTATTTTATGACTATGAATTTTGTTTTGCAATATGTAGAAAAATGTAGGCCCTTCCCTCATAGACCTAATTCGTTCTTGATGATCATATATATTTGTATCCTTAAAGAGTTAATATCACCAAATATCACAAAGCATTATTTAAAAATTAATAATAAGTATGGTAGTTAATGGAAACAAAGGGAAGACATTTTCTCATTTTACAAACTCGAGGAAGATGATAATATTTAAGTGACCTTAAATCTTGTAATATATCCTTGTGTTCTGATTATAACCAATTTTGGAATATCATATCGGTAATGAAAATAAATTAAAATGTTCTTAAATACACGGATCAAATGCATGGATGAGACCATATCTACAGTTTGATTAAACATGTACAATTGGAATTCTTATCATATTACACTGAAATATCATCTGCTACTTTCTAACTGATTGTTGACTACACATACAAATTTTCATCCAAAAATATGCCAAACCATGGCAGTAGTTGTAAAACAGGTACAGTGCTATGAACAGAAAAACACACATACACATTCGGTGACAGAGTTTCATCCATGGATTTCACTTGGCTCCACTGAATGTAAAAATACTGGTGTGTGTGTGTGTGTGTCAATCAAGCCATAACGGGAGTGAGGTAGCAGAAAAAGTAATGACAGCTCTGACTGAAAATATTGGGTCAGTCATATCATTTTTGTTTAAAAAATGGCTGGCAGCACTAGTGACTGGCTCACTGTTGTTTTTGGCATTGCGATAGATATCACTTTCTTTGCTATTCTCAACCAACTGCTAAAAATCATGGTGGGAATGCTTGGTGCATGAACACAAGGACTTGAAGCACGACTGCGATGTTAGCCACATCAATGTCATTTTAATGGCTGCATGTTTTTCAGTTTCCATTTTTTGTACTTTATGTTGTTCCACTCGCACTATGCAATAACCAATGCGGTATGTGCTACTACAAGGGAAGCTTCAGGCATTGTTTTGCTTAGCTAAAGCTAGAAACATCAAAGCTGACCTCTTCATGATGTTTGGGTGTGCAAAGCTCTGGACTAATTACCTATTGTCTTGGTATACGTGTTGAATTTTTGCCTTTATGTATATTCCTTGAAATCTCTCTGCTTTTATTTCTTTACCATTTTCCCTTTCTTCTTCTATTTGATTAAGTTTAAACTTTAATACTCTTTCTTGTTCTCTCGTGTTAATTGTAATTTCATCTTTTTTCAATATTTCCATAAGCTTTTTTGAGTACCTCATCGCCGTGATTTTAAATTGTCCGTTTAAGTTATCCCATATTTTTATTATATCTATTTGTTCTTCTTTTATAATTTTTTAAATAATTCTTTAATTTCCTCCTCAAATTATTCATTGGCCAAAATCTTACTATTCATTTTCCACGATCCTTTCCGCCATTTGTATCTTTGAATAATTTTCACCTCAAGGTCTGTCATTTTATGATCTGAAATTTTTACATTTGTTATTTTAGATTCCTTAAAGCGTGTTTCATTAAAGTTCGTAGTATAGAATCTATCGAGTCTACTGGCCTGACCATTTTTAAAGTAGTAAGTATATTCAGTCCTTAATGTGTTTAATTGTCTGAAATATCAGGTAATTTATGTTTGTTTAAAAGTTTATAAATTTTCCCCTAAAAATTATATCATTTGGTGGTAAGAATCCTGTTCGATGGATTGGATTTGCTATCCAGTTAAAATCTCCCCTATTATTAAATCATCCATAGTAAATTCTTTTAAATATCTATCTAAATGTTCGATAAAATCTTGTTTTTTATATTTATTCGCTGAAAAGTAATTATTCATTATATGAAGGTTTTCCACTATTATATGTAGTAATCTCTGAGCCAAATTGTCTCCTTTCTTGCGTTAACAATTTATTTCCCCATTACTTTTTATTATTATAGCAAATCTACCCTTAGTGTCATCATGCTTAGAATTACTCGTAATTACCATTCCATTTAATTTTTCTTCCAGCATTTCAATTAATTCCTTGGTTAACCCATTAAGTGTTTCTTTTAACATTATTATATCATATTTAGTTTCTTTACTTAGTTTTAAAATCTTATCCTCATCTAAACCATTTATGTTTACTGAAGCTATATGGAAGTGTTTCCCTCTATTTTGTGTTATCCCACCAAGTAGCCATCATTTAATTTCAGATTAAAGTATACTTATGTATTTGATCTGTAAAAGTTAAATTTCATTTAAGTTTTTTTTTGCTGAAATTATTCTAGCAAAATTCTTTTGGGGGAAAGAGCTGTGCCTTCCTTGATTTTGAGTTAAAATTTCGTTTATTTCAGTTTTTTCATTTTCCATTTTGTTTGTTTCGGTATCATTTTCGTTTCTTTTGTCTGTTCCAGTTTCGTCACCATTGTCCGTGTCCTTTTCATTGTCTGTATCCATTTCCGTTTCGGTTTCACAGATTTTTATTTCATTTGATTCGTCCTTCTCTGTCTCATTTTTTTCTCTCTCCACTTACACTCGTTGTGTTCTCTTCCTTCTTCTTTTCCATTTTTTACTCCCCTTTTTCTCCATTGGTGTTTTATCCCCTTCTAGAATTTGCCCACTACTGTAGGAAGAGGATGCAGACAAGGTTGTTGATATTTTCTTTTTTTTGTTCTGACTTTAACAACTGGTGTGGAGGTTAACAGTTTGACAGATCTTCCATCATCAGCCCAATTCCTAATAGTTCTTCTTGAGGGTTTTCTATTTCTTCCTCCTCATCCTCCTCGGAGAGTAAGAAGAATTTGTTCTTCTTCAGTAGGTGACTTTTTCCGTGTTCAGGATTCCCGTAGACTTATATAATTTATCCATTCCATATTGTCCCCCCTCCTGATTATCTTACTTTCTATCTTTTCTGGATCTGGTACTGTGATTTCTTCACTTCCTGGGTTTATTGTCTCTATTGGCGATGTTCCAGGTTCTTGTTTGTCCGTCTGTCTATTTGTCTGTTATTTCCTTGTGCATATGATATCTGATATATGAGTTTGTTAATGTCTCCCTGAATTTTAATTTGCTCTTGTTCATTTAGATTTACATTTTGTTTTACAATCGTGTTTGCGTACGTTTGAGGGGCAGGCAGATTTTTTCAATCTTCTGGTCCATGCCCCACTTGTTTACATCTTGGGCATAGGCGGTCGTTTTTGCACCCTCTATACCATGTCTTGACGAAAAATCCCATGACGTAAAAATACTTAGGTACTTTTTTCGCATCTTCTTTCTGAACCGTCAAAATCCTTACAACATATAATATGTTGCTGAACCCCAATATTGTGACTAATTTCTGACCTACAACCTGAGCTTCCAATTTGTTTTGTATCCTCTCTACAAATTCACTATTGTGAATTTCGAGAGGAAACCCAGAAATAAAAATGTCTATTTTTTTGGCATCAACCTCTCTTACTACTGTTTTTATTCTATCTACTGTCGCTTTCAGCCCTTTCATCTCTATGAAATCATGTTTCAAAATTGGACTTTCGTAGTCTTTTGGTTACAGGATAAATTTATTTATCCCCCCCATTTTGCAAACCATAAATGGAATTCACATCCACTCCTTGAGCCCTCAAGGCAATCAGAATATTCGATTACCTGGAAGCATATCTCTTTCAAAACTGTTCCAATGTTTCAATTTATTTTGAAACTTTCCGTTAAAAAAGAAAGAATGTTGTCTTCTCTATGACTTTTTTTGGGAGGGAGTAGCACCAGACAGTTTCCCCTCGTCTACTTAATCGGAAAAAAAAACAACAAACAGCAAAGTGTTTTATGTCTGTTTGTTTTTCCCCTGATTTTGATCAAAACTTTTTTTTTTAACGATTCTCTATGCCGGCGGACTTTATTAAAGAGAAAGAAATCCGCACACTTAAAAGAATCCAAGGAACAAAGAATGGCTTCCTTATGTCGCTTGATTTCACAAGAAAAATACGCACGCTTTAAATATATCCAAGTCAGTTTTCGTGGTTGGTTTGCTTTGTAATAAAATAACCTTTGTATTTGATATCATGTCGGTAAATTTAAGCAAGGAGTCTAGAGAACACGTCCGTTCTCTTCGGCTGCTAATTGGATTTTTGTTGAAAAAAAAAACCAACTATAAATATGGAATATTTAGATGAAACTACTGAAAACTGATATATTGTTCAGCCTTATCTCAATTTGCTGTCACGAAGCACTAAATCATGTCGTTTTTAAAAACTGTCCCATTGTTTCAATTTATTTTGAAACTTCCCGTTAAAAAAAAAGAATGTACATTGGCTTCTCTGTCTTTTGTGTGTGTGTGTGTGTGGAGTACCAAACCCCAACACTACTTAACCGAAAAAAACAGCAATGTTTTATGTCTGTTTTCCACCTGATGTGTCGCTATGTATACATTATAAACAGAATTTTGATCAAAAATTTTATTTTTAACAATTCTCTATGTCGGCCGACTTTATTAAAAAAAAAGAAACCCGCACACTTAAAAGAATCCAAAGGAACCAAGATTGGTTTCCTTATGTCTGTTAACTTCACAAGAAAAATCGGCACGCTTAAAATATATCAAAGTTAGTTACCGGGTTTGGTTTGCTTTGTAATAAAATAACCTTTGTATTTGATATCATGTCGGTAAATTTAAGCAAGGAGTTTATTAGTCGCTGTCAGTTGTGTTTATCCATCACCTGGACTTTTATATGTTTGCCATAGGTAATCATAATTGATGTTTTCAGGGCAAATAATATACATAACAATAACTTGATTTAATAACACTATTTTTTGAATAAAAAAACAACTTATTTTTAACCCATACTAGCGAAAAGATTATCATTTGCACTCACAGTGAATGTGTTTTAAAAACATGATTTTTATTTGCGAGATACAGTTAACTATGATACAATACAATCTTGTTCAGTTTGCACCTTGTAACTAATCATGCGTGAATGGCAGGTGTCTTCAAGCAATCGGGTCATATTTTCGTCTCTTTTTGCGATTTTGAAAAAAAAATTAGACAGCTACTGTAAGTTTTGCATACGCAAGTCGGCACCCCCTATCTTGACGGAGTTCGTGGAAAACATTTTATTTTTCTTTAGTACATTTCGCATGATGAAAAAAATAAAAATTAAATATTAGCAAGGAAAGGTTAGTTTCTTTCATTTTATTTTCATATAAGTGTATGTTTAGTTTTTGTACGGTGTAAGGTGGTGGTGGGCACAAATTCAACACAAAATAATGGATCAAATATCATTAACGATATTGACTAGTAATGACAAGCTTTTTATTTACGCACGCATGCACTAAGACAACTTGAAAAATAAAAACAAACAGTAATTAGATATCTGGTTAATTTAGATATTCTCATATGCATTGAGCATGGATCCTCCGTTTAACTCTTTAACTTCACTACGTTATTGTGCCAGAAGTACATGTATAACTTTAATAGGTATTAGTCTCATTTACAACCTTGACACATTTAGAATAGTTTCGCTGTTATCGCGAATAATAGTTATGGGTAGCTTACGACATCATTCACTTTGGATAAAATATTTATTCACATTTCAAATTTTGACCATTGAGAAATAAATTCGTTGTATGCGCACTTGGCTAACACTCTGGCTTATATAGGTTTTAATTACAATTTGTAATTTATGTGACAGAGCACGGTTACCCTGCAAACAAGAGCTCGCAGAATGTTTCCTGCGAATGGCAGAATTTTCCCTGCGAAGCGCAGAATTCTGTAGGATGAATAAAAGGCTTGTCAGCATCTCTACTAGGACCTGTTCGGGTTTCCGAGGGTCAAGATAAAAGCTAGACTGCTAGAGCGTGGGGAAATCATTGTTACAAAAGGAATGTAATTCTTTTGGCTATTATTTTTCGCGGATCAGAATTTCTAGTTATCTCAAGGTATCTATATAAATAGATATAAAACAAATACTGTTCTTTCCCATGCACTCCAATCAACAGCAAAGGTCTCTAGGTCTAGCGTTCCGAAAACACCCATTTTCTTAAATTCTTCATACAAACTTGTTTTCTACTGTAGCTTTATTGAAGGATGTAAATATGTTGCTAAATATGTAGAAGGAAAAGTCAGGAATTCCTTACTTGTAGTGATGGAAAGGCGGCCTAGCGTGGTAAAGGAGCATAGCGGATTGTTTGCTATGATATACGACGATATTAGATTGATTTTAGCAAACCATCACAATATACGAAGTAAAAGGATCACGTATTGAACTATTTTGTTGGACTCCAAACATACATTTGTCTGCCAAGCAGCATAGGTTAAAATACAAAACTGTAGAGTAAATGACCATCTAACAGAGGCTTTACAGCTTTACTTGGCAGCAATGGTGCTAAGTGGAACTGGTAACCATTCCTACTTTTGCTGATCCCTGTGCCCCATTTGTAGGCATACTCCAAATTCCCATTCCTTAAAATATTTCCTTACTACATCAATTATATTGTACGCCTCGTGTTTCTAAACTGGTATTATTCTTTTCAGTGACCAGTGAAAAATGCAAGTATTAATTCATTTGGAGCATAATGAAGTATAAAATTAATGCAACATTTTGAAGGAATTTAATATATTCACAAATGTTCTGATGTAAGAAGCAAGTACTATTCGCAATTAATGACGAAACAAGAAGCCGTCCCCCTAAAAGTGAAAAGAACCCATTAAATTTGACAAAAAGTGTCTGTATAGGACCAACTATTTATTTAGTGCAGAAGGAACTGAAATTGCTTTATTTTTTTAAATCTAGCTCTCAAATAGAATGTTTAAAATATCTTTACTCTGATTTATTGCACACAAAAAGTATTACAAGCATTATTTTACTTGAAAAATAAATAATGACTTTGGATAAATGAAAAAAATATCTCCAGGCTTAAAAGAAAATACCTAAAAAAATGGTTGATCCCTAAAAAGGATCATTTTCCTAGAAAGTTGGAAACAAACAAAATTGATAGTATCAGTGATACAGACTGAAAATACCAGTAACTCAGAAAATAGTGAAGACCTACCTGCTGTATCTTTAACGATCTACAACTAATGAATCAGTTGGGTAAATATGAATAAGGGTATAATATGTAAAACTAAATGAATATCATAAGATATGTGTATACTGGATTATAACAGAGGACACAATTTATTGCTTTCCTGTTCCAATCAGTAAAATAAAGACTCATCTCAGATCCAATTTACAATAGAAAAATATTAACACTGCACTGAAACAAATATAACAAACGTTCATTAAATATGTCACATAAGAATTAAACTTACCTCGAATGGAAATTAATTTCTTTAATGACTCTATTTCCTCTCACTCTCTAACTCCTATGTTTTCATGTATCGTATGAACGGCTCTGGTTTTTCTCATATCAGGGAACTTGAATTAGTTATCCGGAACTTGTTGGCACTTTAATTCATGTGACCTGATGTTACGTAATGGAAAATTTATGTATAGTCGCTTTATGTAAGGACGATAGACGGTTGGAATATACAAGCGGGAGCATAAATATGAAAGAGAGTAGGCGTGTTAGTCAAATATTCAGAAGATTATGATTTGAAAGAAAAAAATATCTTATATACACATAAATATGTAATCATATATATGGTTCTGATTTATTTAATAAAAAATATGGCACACGATCGGTACTTTCGTATAATTTAAAAGTTGTTTCTGTCATGGATCACATTACTTGCTAGCGACAACACTCTTACCGGCCTTATGTATTTGGAACCTAGCTAGCCCTAGTGTTCGACGTAGGTAATTACATACACTTGGTGGTATTATTGCATTTATGCATGTGTGTGTGTGTGTGTGTGTGTGTGTGTGTGATTTAGATTTTTAACGTAGCTTTTAAGTTTTTCAGTCATATCGATACGATGTCTCCAGTGTGACAGTTTTTATAGTGACGTCTAGCACTTGGGGCATCATGGAGACACGTAGCATGATGTCCCACCCAGTCACATTAACTTGACACCAGGCCAATCAGTCCTAACATTAACCTCTTAATGCTTAGCGCCAAGCGAGGCAGCTGTTAGTACCATGTTTTAAAGTCTTTGGTATGACTCGGCCGTGGTTCGAACCAGCGACCTCCCGCATCCGAGGCGGACGCTCTAACCACTAGGTCACCGGAGCGGTTACGTTTATGCATAATTGTCGACTGTAACAGGAAATAACAAACATAAATTTTTATTTTTAATTCGCTTGTTTTTTAAGTATTCATTACTCGTACATCGTGATAAGTGAACTGTCACTGTAAAAAGTTTAAATGAGTGTACTGTTTCAGACAATTGTACATTTTTTTTCCAGACTCCGGGCTGCTGAAACACCAAACTGAGCTTCCATAGTAAATGAGAGTGTGCCGTTTATCTGTTGTGCAAGAACATCTTGTGGGGTGTTTCTTTTCGAAAGAGGAAGCCGTTGATTGATATACTCTTCAAAATTAAAATCAGTTTTGATCCACATTCCGATAGCTTCGCTTGCATATCATGCATGTTGTAAATATGACTGTAATGCGATAGAAATCAGATAGATAGGGTATACAGCATTTAGACCAGAGAGAGAGAGAGAGAGAGAGAGAGAGAGAGAGAGAGAGAGAGAGAGAGAGAGAGAGAGAGAGAGAGAGAGAGAGAGAGAGAGAGAGAGAGAGAGAGAGAGAGAGAGAGAGAGAATAACGATGATGATGATTGATAAAGTATCTAACGACAAAAGTTGTCAAACCTAAACTTACATTTTTTGTCTTAAAAGTACCATCACAATATATGTTCTTAATTGAACATTCCAATCAGACCGTCAAGACATGCTATTCATTTTACTTGCATAATTTTTAATCCTGTTCACCGCCAAAACAACATTTAAAATTTTAAGAGTTTCTCTAAGTACTGCAAAGTTATATTTCCAGCATTAACCGTACTCACCTGATTTGTACAATCCACAATCAATTTCTTGCTACCGTCATAAAAAAGGAAAATAGTCTTACATATTTTATTGTGCGAACTAACGAGAATCAGTCCCACTAACACGCTAACTAGTTGGAAATCATTTGTTAATTCCTGCAGCTGTATGACCCATAAAACATTTTAGATCTTGCAAAGTTCTGCGATAAAATGGATCGCTGCCAGCTGTTAATACCTATGTATGGAACGCCACAGTTGTCTTAAGATGACAACTTTTATTATATGATTAGCAAACTTCTTTATGCGGTGTATTCGTACTTATATGATGTGCAAACTATTTTATATGCGAAGCAAATTGGTCGACTTAAACTGAGTAATCAAATTTAGGATCCGTTATCTCATCATAAAGAAGTTTCTCATAAAGAAGGTTGCACATCATATAAGTACGCAAGCACCGCATATAAAGAAGTTTGCACATGATATAAGGACGAAAGCACGGCATATAAAGAAGTTTGCACATCATATAAGTACGCAAGCACCGCATATAAAGAAGTTTGCACATGATATAAGGACGAAAGCACGGCATATAAAGAAGTTTGCACATCATATAAGTACGAAAGCACGGCATATAAAGAAGTCTGCACATCATATAAGCACGAAAGCATCGCATATAAAAAAGTTTGCACATGATATAAGTACGAAAGCACCGCATATAAAGAAGTCTGCACATCATATAAGCACGAAAGCATCGCATATAAAAAAGTTTGCACATGATATAAGTACGAAAGCACCGCATATAAAGAAGTCTGCACATCATATAAGCACGAACGCATCGCATATAAAGAAGTTTGCACATGATATAAGTACGAAAGCACGGCATATAAAGAAGTCTGCACATCATATAAGTACGAAAGCACGGCATATAAAGAAATCTGCACATCATATAAGCACGAAAGCATTGCATATAAAGAAGTTTGTACAATGATATAAGGACTAAAGCACCGCATATAAACAAGTCTGCACATCATATAAGCACGAAAGCACTGCATATTAAGAAGTTTGCACATCATACAATAAAAGTTGTTATCTTAAGACAGCTGTGGCGTTTCATATGATACAAAGAAGTTCGCACATCATATAAGGATGAATGCACCGCATATAAAGAAGTTTGGACATCATATAAGGATAAAAGCCCTGCATATAAAGAAGTTTGCACATCATATAATAAAAGTTGTCATCTTAAGACAGCTGTGGTGTTCCATATCGTAGCAGCAATCTCAATTGATATTGTATCTTATGGCGCAGTACTCAATTGACATTGTATCTTATGGAGCAATACTCAATTGATATTGTACCTTATGGAGCAGTACTAAATTTATATTGTACCCTATGGAACAGTACTCAACTTATATTGTATCTTATGGAGCAGTACTCAGTTGATATTGTACTATATGGAACAGCAATCTCACATAATATTTTGCTCTCATCTTCACTAAGCAAGGTTCTAATATGATAAACTAATCTACACATTGGTAGATCGAACAGATATTTGAGTGCTTTTTCCTAGTGACATCTATTGGATTCCACGTGCTGCCTCCCTAAGTATCTACTGCCAATCAAAAGCATATAACAACAGTTAATTTTACATTGGCTGGAAATGGTGGAGGCAAATGAATATAAAAGGACACTTTGTAAGTTTAACATTGAAATGACCACTTACTAGAGGGACGGTGTTACAGATGTATTTGAGTGGAAAGTATTTGGTTGGCAACAAAAGTTTACATTTAATTAAGATGGAACCTGTCTGAGAAGTAGATGATAGTGTCCAGTACAAATTTCCTGCCACTTTTCAATGATGCAAGAAAAAAAGTTAAAGTTGAAACCTATGAGCAAAGCACCATCTTTGGACAGTCTTATGCCTCTTTCATAATGTCTGTAACAGAATGCGCTGTTAATGGAACACTATATGACTGTCCTTTTGTTTAATATTCTTTTTGTAGGCACTAGTAGCAACCGGTTGACTCTTAAAATTGCTGACTAATGTATCTCAATGACCTACATCTTTGGACAATGTTGGAAGTATTCAAATGAACTACTTGTTTAGAAGCCATTATTTTTAATCTTTAAAACAACACTTTCCTAAATCTTCAGATTTCTTCATCACCTTCAACTCAAGCCAACAGCTAATTTCTTTTCAGGAACTTACTCTACAACAAAGCCTATATGTGGTAACCATTTTTCTGTTGAGTCACAATAACAATGACCTATGACCTTTTGACCCTTACAATCAAGAGACCATTCCTTAAGTACAAGCCCTAAATAAATGTTTGTCAGGGAATGTGGTCTAAACTTAAAGTTATTATGCAAAAGCCACCTTTCTTTCTTCACTCGTAGTAACCTTGACCATTCACCTTTGAACCCCAAAACTCAACAGGCTTCTTTCTACCCAACATGTAAATGATCCACATGCTTTTGATGAAGATGCATGGTCATAAACTGAAATGTGTGTGCAAACACCATTCTCTTCCATCACTCACTAACATTGACATTTGACCCAAACAATCAACATACCTCTGCATTATTCATATATATAAAAGTAATCCACAAAAACTGGTCCAGGTCTGTTAAACAGAATAAATGTTCTTGTACATGAACCATTTGTTCTTTTCAGTCACAGTGACCTTGACATCTGGACCCAAATATCAATAGTCCTTTTCCTTATAGCAAGTGCAAGCCGTCCACAAAATTGATTCAAGTTTCTGTATAACAAGTGCAAGCTGTCCGCAAAGTTGGTTCTATTTCTGTGGTGTAGAGCTAATATTATTGTGAAAATAAATCTTTCTTTCAAACAACGGCTTTGACCTTTGATCTTTTGAACAAAAAATCTATATTCTTCTTCCACACATAAAGTACAATCAATCCACAAAACACAAGTCTGGGTATTTGATGTAGAAATAATGTTTTTTAGTGCATTAAACATTTTACTTCTTTCATTGAAAGATCTTGATCCTTGACCTTTTGACCCTAAAATAAATAGCTTTCTTCTGAACCCCAAGATCACACTACAAATAAAGGTTGGTAAATGTGGATGGAGAACTTCAGTCATTTTTCAAAAACAAAAACATGGATGAATAACATCAAATGCTCTACCCCATACCTAGCATATACAAATTACATGCCTCCAAATTTTCTCTTTAATTGTTTGTCTGACTTTAT
This sequence comes from Potamilus streckersoni, assembly GCA_016746295.1. Lineage (NCBI taxonomy): Eukaryota > Metazoa > Mollusca > Bivalvia > Unionida > Unionidae > Potamilus > Potamilus streckersoni. The sequence goes on from JAEAOA010002053.1 coordinate 3,788,233, forward strand.
ATGCTTGAAATAGATGTAATATACTTATCCTATATGGCTTGAGGTTGCTTATTTATATCATTAATCTGACTCTTAAAAGTAAGAAATCTGGCACTATAGAAAAAAAAAGTTTCCCCCACATAACATTAAATTTTGTTTAATAGTCGAGTTCCTGGCAGAGAAGTCAATATCTACCCACAATAAGACTGTACATCAGGTAAGTATAAGTGAGTATACCCAGACAACAGCATTGCTGTTATCAAGCATCCTTAATATTGGAAGCAATACAGGAATGAAAATTAGCAACAGTCTCCTCTGAGTCCAATGCTAACACAAAGCACATTTCTTTATGGACTAATTCTAGTTTAATGATTCATGAGATTGCAATTCAAGAAGGTTATTTAGTGCGGAAGCAAATAAAGTAAAGTAAGATGCCCATGAACACATCATGGTAGCTGACCAAGACTGGTCCATTGTAAGATTCGTACCAGCAAACTTTTAATCATTAGTCTAAAACACTAACCAATGAGCCACTGCGCAGCTGCAGCTACTTGTTGGTCAAGTTATTTTCACAATTTCAGCAATCCAATGGCAAATAAAGTTCAAGTTATTGTCTAAGTTTGGTGGAAGAACTAGAAAAAATTCAGCCAGACAAGCAAAAACTCTTGGCCTAAGAAATTATATAGAACACATGATTCCTGAAAGTCATCTTGAAGTTCAGTAAAATGAATGCTGAATCAATAAAAAAGCTATACAGTAGAACCTGTCTTGAAAGACCACCCTTTTTGCCAGAAATATATGGTCTCTCAAGACAGGTGGTCTCTCATAACAGGTCACAATGCTATATAATCATTAAGTTTTTGTATTGAGAATATGGTCTCTCAAGACAGGTAGTCTCACATAGCAGTGGTCTTTCACGACAGGCTTCGCTGTATAATTAAGTCACTCTAACATAATTATGAGTCATTTGGGATAACTTCAATAACTTTGTTGAGTATTTTAGAAGGCTGTTATAAGGTGATGTAAATTAACTTCCTTCATAGATCATTACATGCTATTAATTTATAGATCAAATGAACACTGATTCATTGAAGGAAGCAAACCCCTTCCCCAATCCATAAATGTCAGTACTGAGGAAAAAGCTTTTCATGAAAAACAATAAAAATACTGATATGTACAAAAATTAAAGAATTTGAGTGAATCCAATATGTGTAGTACCACTCTTACAAGAGAGAAGTAGGGTTTAGGCTGCTTAAGTGCTGAAATTTGCATATTCATTAGATGAAAACAGAGATCCTGATCTACCATAGCATAATGCACCTTCAAATCAGGGTCTGCCTTCTTTGTTCTATTGATTACTCCTAACAAACTGCACAGACCCAGATCTGTATGCACATCATACAAAGGAATATATGAATATGTGAAATTTGCAGTTTGTCATATCTTACAAGCAAGTACATATGATCGTTGACAAAAAAAATACAGTCATTATTTAAGCATATATAATGACGGAAAAACTTTTTGCCAAATGCAAATGAATCCAATATTCCTTTTTTTCTGCACAGACCTCTGAACTAAAATAATCCCTAAAATAATGAGTTTTTTTATGTATTGTCATAGTTGGTCTGTATTAAACAAATAGACAAATTGGCAATTACAAAAACCAGAAAAGTGGGTCATCATGACCAATTGTTAACATTATCAATATTAATTTTCCAACTGAATGTTCTAGCCTGATTACAGTATTGTACCAGAAATATCCGAAAATTAAAAAAGAAATGAGGAATTTAACACTGACATAAAAAATCCATCATACGCGAATGAGACTAGAAATCAGTGAGTCTCTAATGTTAATTGCGAGCTGTTTGGAATGAAACACTACACTTTATATGAAGCACGGATATTTCTAATGTTTTAAAAATGGAATCTGGGGTTCATGGAATTGGCAGCTTTTATATGTGAAAAAAATAAAGTCAGGCAATTTTAAACTTTTATACACTGCAATTTCAAAAACATTTACAAAAGATGTTTGAACATCAAAATAATTCAGAAGATCTGTGTCCATGCTGAAAATGGCTTATGCAAATTTATCGCATCTGAATCTGTCATTTTGCCTAAATAGCTGAAAACATAAAGTTTACATCACCATACACTGATTTCAGGTATTCCCTCACTCCCTAATCTTTCAATATTCTACATTTTAATTTAATAATTAACAGAAATAATAATGTTAAATTATGTATTAATTTTTCCTTCAATGAGAAAGGAAGAAAGCTAGGAAAGGTTTTATAATCTCAGGTGCTTGAAATTAACTGTACCCTACAAGCAATAAAATCTTTGTGAAACTTTCCTGTATACAGACTAAATTTGTCTTTAAATATTGCAGAATCATTCAAATAATGGCTGAAATTTTCTGATTATATTATGAAGTCTGTCTATATCACTATCTAAGTATCTGAATTTAGTATGAAGTCATAGACAAACTTAGTAAAGCTACTGGGAAACTTGGAAATCAAGAGTCCCTTGAACAGAGAGACACTCTGCTAGGTGAAAAGAATTTCCAAGAATTCAAAATACAACCATTTCAAATTTCTTCAGCAATAACACGATTTTCAAATTAGCTGTTGTGATGTGCAAACTGGATCTCAGAGTACTGCCATTTTAATTTATAAAAAAAAATGACATCACTGACAGTGTTTTGATTAAAACCCTATGATAAATTGATCACCTGTTTAGGAAGAATGGTAACAACATATTCCATAGTGTCAGCAATATTTGATATATGACTGACACCATCTTCATTTACGACAAACAAGGTATCTTATGAAAACTGATGAAAAGCCCATGTTGATGCAGATGTCCATCTGGAAGGAGCAGAAATATTAATAGTTAACACCATGGTGGCAATATAGATGGTTAGTCTTCTGAAGAAAACCCCATGTAAAAATTGTTTTCCATTCAAGAGATGTATCAAAAAAGAAAACAAGATTTTCCAGATGGCCACACATTCAGTGCCATTTTAATTTAGGATCAACAAAACATTATAAAAAGTCTTTCATTAAAAACATCATGCTGATGCTGACCATTCATCCAGGAGAAACAGCGATAAAGAAACTTTCAAGTAGGTCACTGTGACCACTCCAATCAGCACTTTTGTCATTTATGACAAACATAAAAAGTCTTCTGCAGACTTTCCATATATCAGGAGTAGTTATAACAAGATTGCATATGATGGTCACTAGGAATCATCTGTAAAACAAATAGCCTACAGCACCTGTGTCTAAATTATGCCATAGCATATAAGGGTCTATGATGTTCTCTGTGGATATTTGTAAAACAAATAGCCTACGGCCTAATCTGTGTCTAAATTATGCCATATCATATCAAGGTCTATGATGGTCACTAGGAATCATCTGTAAAACAAATAGCATACAGCACCTGTGTCTAAATTATGCCATAGCATATAAGGGTCTATGATGTTCTCTGTGGATATTTGTAAAACAAATAGCCTACGGCCTAATCTGTGTCTAAATTATGCCATATCATATCAAGGTCTATGATGGTCACTAGGAATCATCTGTAAAACAAATAGCATACAGCACCTGTGTCTAAATTATGCCATAGCATATAAGGGTCTATGATGTTCACTGGGAATCAAAGTTAAAACTGATAGCCTACAGCCTGATCTGTGTCTAAATTATGCCAAGGCAATGTCAGGGTCTACCATGTTCACTTGGAATCAAAGTTAAAACTGATAGCATACAGCCTGATCTGTGTCTAAATTATGCCAAGACTATGGCAGGGTCTACGCTGTTCACTTGGAATCAAAGTTAAAACTGATAGCCTACAGCCTGATCGCTGAGTGCCAAGCAATGAGAGCTGCTAGTACCAATTTTAAAAGTCTCTATTATGACTCAGTCAGGGTTTGAATCCCCAAACTCCCATATCCGAGGTGGAAGCTTAAACCACTAATACTGGAGAGGTATTTTGGTTATGAGAATGTAAGACTGCTCTGCATGATTGAATCTAGTCTTTGTTTTTTCTTTTTGAGTTATTTCATCTTGTTAATACCTCACCAACAAATGTCACTTAATAATTAAGTAAACTAACTGATCTTGTCTATAGCAATAAATCAGAGAATATCACTGAAGTACACGTCTTTTACATCTCAGTAAACATCCAATTTATCTCTGACAAAAAGGAAATAATAAGGATATATGATACGCAATGCAGAGCATATGGTTATCTCCCACAGATGCTTCAAATTCTTAAATGTTGATAACATTTATCTAACTTAGCAAATTAATTCCTCTTTTGTATAAAAAATTAGGACTCCACTGAACCTCTTAAGACCTGGTATGACATTATGAAATGTTTTAGATCAAATTACTCCTTTAAAACAAAAATGAGTGAAACACCGTCAGAAACTCACATGGCTTACAACCGAAATCAAAGAAGCCAGACATATAGAGACTGTTTTCAGAAGGAAATCAAGAATTGAGAATTGGCACAACTTCAAATTCTGATGTAACAGATGTATGACCATGATTTAGTCTGCTAAAAATAATTTTATTTTAAATATCTGGTGAAATGGTAGAAAATCCAAATGAAAGGTGGAAAACTCTGATTTTACTCCAAAATGAAAAAAAACAATATCCAAAATCGACTAATGATGTTGCTGTTGTTGATGGGGTTTTACCACCATTTTTCAGTGTATGATATGTTGTACACAGCAGCAGGTATATATAGCTGGTGGAACAAGAACACAGGAAAAACACCAGTAAGAACCATTCACACAAGGGAAGTTACTGGCAAGCTTTCTCACCCACCCACATTGGCTGTTTATGAGACTCAAACCCATGCAGACGTAGGTGAGATGACAGTTATCGGTAAGAGCAAGTATTTTAGATGCACAGCAAATAATAACTTATGGAATAATAATTAATATTTATAGGTTACTGCATTTGTATGGGAAAATATGAACGAGTTTTTCGGATGGATATACTGCACTCCCAAGGTCGTGCGGTATATTCTTCCGACAAAACGAGTTCATATCTTCCCATACAAATACAGTAACCGTTTTATTATATGCTCATTTCTTATTCTTCTCAAGGCTTAAATATATAAACAAAAATACACTGAAAGAAACAAAGTAACTAAATGTACGTCGTATTCCGAACTAAATACATAAGCGTTGATGGATCATTAAACAACATTATTAATGAGTGCATAACCCCGCCCAGATAAATATGAAGTTGGTCGCGATCTAGACGTAAGTTTCGGAAGAAAATGGCGCTTGCTGTGCTTAAAATTGAAATTTGGAGTAATATTGTTAATGATTACGCATTGCAACAACTTTGCCATTTGATGTGGAATGAATACTTTTTGGTATTTTTTTCGATTCAACGCAATCTTTTGATTATTTATTGTCTGGATTTATCTAAATGAAGTGACTTGCATCGGTCTGCCAATTTAATGTTTTGAATTCTGTTGACATCGGCATGCGTGTTTCTTTTCTGTCATTGAATAATTCAGATCACAATGTGGGAAAATTATGAAGCCTTTCCATTGCAATTATCGAAAACACGCTGTGGAATTTAATGTTTATTTCTTTTCGAGTGCAGTAAGGAGGATGTAGCTACACTTGGAATATACTCGAAATTACAGTACAATTTCAAAATGTGTAATCAATCTTGAGAACCCATAATATGGCACATCTAATTCAGATTTATAGACTTACAAAATTATATTTTTTGAGGTAATTCAGGATGTAAATTGTAAGTATATTTTTGGCCATTTTTATTAACAGCTAAAGAAGATAGTTTATGTGTATAACTTGCATTTTATTGTGAGGAACCTGTCTAGCGTCAATATATAGTTAAATTTGAAACATTCTATCAAAAAAGTAAACGCGGAATGTGCCAAAGCAGTTTGTATGTGTCAGTCTATGAAACATTAGCTGGTATGTGTCCGGCTATAAAATATATGCTTTAGTTCAGTGGTCCCCAACATTTTAGTCGCCGAGGACCGGTCAAAGTTTGATAATTTTACCGCAGCCCGCTGAGGGGAGGGGAGAGACGTTGATTGCTTATATTTTAGATTGTTCTGATTTAATAATTTTAATTGTATTTAAACATGCCTTCAAAATAAAATACAGTTACACCAAAAATGAATATAAATAAATATAGATATACATGAATATAGAGTGAATATAAACCCAAGAGAAAAACACAACAGTAAATAAAATGGAAATAATTTAATGTACCTTGGGCGGCCCGGTACCATTTGATCCACGGACCGATACCGGTCCGTGGCCCGGTGGTTGGGGACCACTGCTTTAGTTCATTCATAAAAAAAATGTTTACGTTAGAAAATAGCTCCTTTGCACGTGGGATACAGTATAAAGGTGTTCAATATCGGTGAATATTGCACGATTCTGACAATGTAAAGTTAACGGAGAAAAAAGATGAGCATATAATAAATCATATTCTTAGCAGTTTAATAAACAATTTATTAATATAACAAAATGTAAATTCCAATAACTAAGATACTAAAGTAAAACATAACAAATTACAAGGTTTTATTGTCTCTAAATATCCTAAAAATATATAATTCAATATTCCATTTACAGTATGTGTAGACGTACTATTTAGTAAACTGAAAAGGCTAAATTCTAAGAAATTTGCTGTTTCAAGCCAAAAAGGTCCATTCATCTCAAATAAAGTTTTTGATATTATTTCTCCATCTTGTATACATAATTAATTAATATAATTAATCAAATCTTTGCAAAGTTAATCTTCTCATCTCAGCTGATGGCTGCTAAGGTTTTTTGGGGGTGAGTATTACCATGAAAAAACATACTGCAATACAGCATGTTTGTACTGCAAACATGTTTCAATACATATTGGTCATTGACACCATGTATGATTGTAAAGTTAATAGTGATTATTCTGTACTGTAATAATTAGCCATTTTCTTATTTGTCAAATAAATCTGATCAATAAAATAAGTTTATATTGCTTTTAATTTCACCAAACACCAAATAAATATAATAATTACATAATTGATTTAGCAAACAATAAATATATGATCATAACTGGAAACCTCCGGTGGATGCAAATGAGTTGAAGTAGTTTGCCTGAGTAGAAAGGTCTTTTGGTCAATAAATTAAAAAAATTAAATGGTTCTTGGACAGTAGTTCAATCATGACAATGAACAAAAATAAGTAGAAAGTCAATGTATTCATAAATTTTCACACTAACAAATGTCTTGTTCTGAATTGAAAAATGAATGAATAATGTAATAAGTTAGTAAATTAGTGAAATCAATAATTTCACAACCTTTGATGGATTCAAGCAAAAAGACTAACACATGCGAGGGACACATTATTTGATGTCTTCAATGACTTTTAAATACATTTTTGGGATAATTTTCTCTGGGAAATTGTCTAGACGGTATATTATATCACAGATAAAGCACCGATGACATGTTTATGACTCCCCTTTTCAACAAAACACTTCATGGATGAAACGGACAACGTCGTCAGTGATCCCTGTGGCTCATTTCAATGAAGATTTGTATTTAATCTGTGCAACTAGCGCACCCACAATCATTGGATGCTGATCCGAAATGTTCAGTAGGACTTTACCGGTATCTTTGGCTCAGTGCCAGGGTTTGTCTCATGTTGATGCACACTAAAATCATGGATCATAAGGGTTTGTCTCATGTTGATGCACACTACTTTGGCTCAGTGCCAGGGTTTGTCTCATGTTGATGCACACTGAAATCATGGATCATAAGGGTTTGTCTCATGTTGATGCACAGTACTTTGGCTCAGTGCCAGGGTTTGTCTCATGTTGATGCACACTGAAATCATGGATCATAAGGGTTTGTCTCATGTTGATGCACACTACTTTGGCTCAGTGCCAGGGTTTGTCTCATGTTGATGCACACTGAAATCATGGATCATAAGGGTTTGTCTCATGTTGATGCACACTACTTTGGCTCAGTGCCAGGGTTTGTCTCATGTTGATGCACACTGAAATCATGGATCATAAGGGTTTGTCTCATGTTAATGCACACTAAATTCATGGATCATAAGGGTTTGTCTCATGTTGATGCACACTAAAATCATGGATCATAAGAGTTTGTCTCTAGTTGATGCACACTAAAATCATGGATCATAAGGGTTTGTCTCATGTTGATGCACACTAAAATCATAGATCATAAGGGTTTGTCTCATGTTGATGCACACTAAAATCATGGATCATAAGGGTTTGTCTCATGTTGATGCACACTAAAATCATAGATCATAAGGGTTTGTCTCATGTTGATGCACACTAAAATGATGGATCATAAGGGTTTTTCTCATTTTGATGCACACTAAAATCATGGATCATAAGGTTTTGTCTCATGTTGATGCACACTAAAATCATGGATCATAAGGGTTTGTCTCATGTTGATGCACACTAAAATCATGGATCATAAGAGTTTGTCTCATGTTGATGCACACTAAAATCATGGATCATAAGGATTTGTCTCATGTTGATGCACACTACTTTGGCTCAGTGCCAGAGTTTGTCTCATGTCGATACACACTACTTTGGCACAGTGCCAGGGTTTGTCTCATGTTGATGCACACTAAATTTATGGATCATGAATGAGTTCACAGGTTCATCCCTCCACCTGCATATTTGATTTCAGTTTTGTGTAAATAAAACATAGCAACCATTTTCTCAAGTACATTGGTGCCTAGCTCACTTATAAGTCAAACATTTTATTCCAACTAACACTATTTTTGCTCTAGGGTCCTTCATGAACGAATATTTAGAATCTGCAATGTTGATAATGATGCCAAGACTAATGGAGGACTGGAGTGCTGAAAGCTAGTTATTGAAAGTCTTGTGTAGGTAAAGGAAAAATAAATGACCTACTGGTATTTCTATATTTGCATCATGATATACTAAAATGAGCATTTTTTTTGCAATTTACCAGTTCATCGTTATATTGCTTCACCGTTAAAGTTTATGCTTGTTGATAAATAGGGTTCAAAATCAAATACAGATAATTATGGACTAATATTCATTCTGCCAACTATACAAAAACTGTTTGACAGACATGTTACCAAATAACTATATGATTACCTGTCAAAGTGCCATTTAATTCACCCATCCTAACTTGGATTTAGATAACCACTGTCAGTCTGTGCTTGCAAGCAAATCTCATTGAAAAATGGCAGCTTTTCAACCGGACAATGGAGAATTGGTAGAACTGTATACACTGACCTTTGACTTAGTTGACCATAATATACCTGTACGGCAATTTGATAAATACAAACTTTCTCACTTATCACTCTCATGTATTATGTATATTTAATTTATACTGTGTGCTTGATAGTATGCAGATTCCATATGTTTCATTTAGTGCCAAGGCAAATGTATTAAAAAGCCTTAGCCTTGCCAGGAACACAATGCTGTGACAGGATTGAAGATGGTTGGACTTAAACCCACTACCCACAGGACACAGGTGTGAAATGACAAACGCTCAGTAGAAGTTTTTTCAAAAGGACACTGAGTTTATGTGCTATTACACACCACACCAAATTGACCAAAATGCAATGAAAGCTGCAACCAACAAAGTCATCTCCACTCATTATAATTTTCCTAACAAATGACAAAGTTACAAGCTGTTTGCTTACCATGGGTTCAAAGAAGATCTCTTTTGTGTACACATTTCGAAGATGACTCAAACTCTCCCAGTTCCCATTCTGCAGCATAGCAATCTTACTGGCAACAATAAGCTGCGCTTTGGTCTTCACAATGTCCCACTGTAAAAAAAATAACAATTATACATGTGGATGAAATAAAAAAAATTTCATGGATGGCTTAGCCAGCTATATATGCAGTCAATTTAACCTCTTCCCTATGACCTTGAACTCTGACCTCTAAATCTAAGAAATTTTAAGATCTCTATAAAATTTCCTAGTAAAGCCTTCTCTGCTGTTAAAAGGGTATACATGTAGTTTATTAATTTTCTATGACAGTGAAACAAAATTGATAATTTAAAACAAACATTAAATTAACAGCCAGATGGTAGGTAATTGCCACACAGAAAATGCAGTGGCCCTTATGCATATTATTTCTGGATTTCACAGACAAGACCAAGGTTACATGCATTCTGCACAAGAATAAACATAAAAATCTGTCAATATTAATGGTATGTTTAGCATATTAAATATTTAAATGCAAATATTCATTGAAACCTGGAGGTAAAGAGAGTTCTAACATCTGAGTCTTTCATACTTGAATTATGAGACAGAATTTTGGCAATCATTCAACAGAAAGAAAAGTAACGTGCAATTGTCTGACCTCATTCATTATCATCTAATCCATATGTTAGCCAGAAAAAAAATCATTATCTCTATTGAAGACTAAATTATCAATGTGCAGTTAAAAAATTTACTTTATAATCAAATGAAAAGGCTTCATCTGGTGTATGTGGTGTTAATAATTTTTAACGTAGCTTTAACAATTTTTCAGTCATATCGCTACGATAGCTGCAGTGTGGCAGTTTGTAGTGATGTCTAGCATTGGGGAATCATGCCGCAGACATGTAGCATGATGTCCCACCCAGCCACATTATCCTGACATCAGGCCGACCAGTCTTAACACTAACCTCTTAATGCTGAGCGTCAAGCGAGGAAGTTATTAGTACCATGTTTGTAGGTTTTTGGTATGATTCGACCGGAGATCGAACCCACGACCTCCCACATCTGAGGCGGACGCTCTAACCACTCTGCCACCGGAGCGGTTGACTTCATCTGGTGGCATAAATTTCACCTGCAAAAAATAAAATCATTATTAATTACACCGTTCAATTATTCCCTTTTATAAGGTAATACACTAGTGTGAAGGTATGTAATTATCCAACATCATTCATGATACAACAAAGCAGGTGGTGTTCCAGGAAAGGAGGAAGATCTACATCAATACCAAGCAATGTAAAGTTTCTACTCACATTTAAAAATACATCAGAAAATAAATGTAACCATGCAGATTCCGTTTAGGTCAAAATTTTCAAAATTTAGAACTAGAGTTAGTGTCTTGTCAGTTCTAAAACAGACTGGTCCCAACTACAGAGACAGATGAACCTTTGCAAAGCAATGGGTAAGTATTTCATTTGGATCAACAAACGGGGCAAGGACAATAAAATTATGGGTCCAACAAGTTAAAAAAAACCCCACAAAAGACGTTCCGTTTCTATTCTTCTTCACATGCATAGGCCAATAACTGAAATGTATTTTATACACTTGTACACCCACCCAAAGAGTTCCTGGAAACAGATGTGTTTGGATGTAATAATACGTTTTTCAAAATAAAAAAAACCATCTTTCCTATAATTTCAGGTAAAAATGAAAAGACTGTTTAGCAGAAAATGACTGAGTTAATTCAATTGAACCCCAAGGACAAGAAAACACAGCTGAAATTAATGTTCTCAGTCCAGTTTGGGCATGATTCGTTGTTATACCGGAATGTAAAAATTATCAATGAAAAATACGCCTAGACTTTTAACATGGTGTGGAGACAGAAAAATTTCGAAATAATTTGATCCGAAAACTGACATTAAATAGGATCAAAATAATACAATAACTAATTGATGTCAAAATTAATACAATGACTAATTGATGTCATATTAGTCATTGCCACAGTACATCGTCACTGGGAAGAAAATTACATATACCATGTTAGGTCTATATAAGTACTGCATGCCTTCCATGAATGTCACTTAATTGCCATGGTATTAACCGAAATCATATATACCTTATATCCTCCTGTAACACTGCTGTTTGTTGGGAATAGTCAGTTGAACAAACAACGTAAAACCTGCCTTTTCACCATGGTCTATGTTGTTTGCAGTTTAAGGATTTCACTTATGTGCAAATACAAATATGTATGGTATATCAATCTGAGAAGAACAAACCTAGGCCAAAGAAAAGATGTATAAATTCAGCAATTTTGGTTCTGGGCCACAGAAACCTAATATTGGACTGTTTAATATTATTCAGCTCAAGCTTCATGAACACACAATTAAGAAGCAATATTACTGATACAAACTGTGTGAAGAAATCATAAAAATACTAATATAAATGTAGATATGTGCATGTGCATAATTGCCTAGGAATGCAATTTATGACACCATGACCTATTATTAAATTGGTGTGATACAAGAATAACTTTCAGGATCTAAATCAATCTGGGGGGGGAGCGAGTGGCCGAGTGGTCTAAAGCACTGTCCGTTACGGATCACTGCCATCTCACCTCTGTCCGCATGGGTTCGAGTCTAGAATTCGGCGAATGTGGATATGTGAGAAAGCTTGCCAGTAGCTTCTCGTGGGTCGGTGGTTCTTTCCGGTGATTTCCCGGTTTCTTCCTCCACCATTATTACTGGCCGCCATAAATAGCCTATCGTGTGCTGAAAAATGGCGTTAAGCCCAACAACAACTAAATCAATCTGTACAAAATTGACCAAATTAGAGATTTTTTTAAAAGGGATTTAATTGAAGCCATGAATTACACTTTTTTTATCTAAAATTTGGAAGTGAGCATGCATTTTCTCAACATACAAGTAAATGCATATATATATTGACAAATATCTGTTGGTGGTAGAATACTAGAATATGTAGCTGTTCTAATTAGCAAACCATCATCATCATCATCATCATCATTATTATTATTATTATTATTATTATTATTATTATTATTATTATTATTATTATTATTATTATTATTATTATTATTATCATTATTGGATTTCATATTGGCACCATTTTCATTCAAGACCAACTAGACATCATAATAAGTCATTAAGTGAAAACCCCATCTTGATCTAGCATTATTAAGCAGTAACAAACTTTTCAAGATGGCTGCTCTGGTAGCCATACTGGATTGCCAAGCACAACCCTTTACATTTCAGACCAAAAGCAAAAAATATTGCATCAAAGTATTAATACAGTTTCATGGCATTCCTCCAAGTAATGATAAAAGATGGATGAAAAAAAGACAACAGACCATCCTACACGTCCCTCTAATCTATGACATAAACAAATCAAACAACCAACCATTCAACATCCATCTTCCATAATCAGCTAACATAATTCATGCCAATGTTCTTGACAAAGCTGTGGGACTAGTGGCACATATAAGAATCAACATTTAACATCAAATGGTTGATACAAGAGCTTAACATAAAACGAAATTAAACAGCGAATTAATGGTATTTTTCAAGTATAACTATTATGTTGATTACGTAGATTAAATTTTATCCATACATCGATGAACTCCAGTCAATTTAATTAGCAATGTATGCGAGCTCCCTCTCAACTGTGAATAATTTGATAATTATCAAAAAACAAATTTAATCTTTATGTGGGGAACATGGGTGTCTACATATAGCAACAATAGTGTGTGTGCACTTGCCCCTCCCTCTGATGTGACCTCAAAACATGTTTTGGTCTACTTAAAATATTTTGACTGACCACTACAGGTTTGTTTTGGTTCCACAGAGAAAAAAGTATATTCCAGCTGAAGAAAATAGACACAAATGGAAGACTTGATATAAAATCTTCACATAGAACGTTTTATGTTCACCAAGATCATGGCTAGTACATGGGAAAGTGAATTAAATATTTTTTTAGTCATATTTAAATGGTCTACCAAGAAAAGTCACGTCTTCCCAAGTAGAATATTTAACAATGTCGGTAAGGTTATCTTTAACTAAATACTGCAATGCAATAAAATGATATTCATTGAAAAAACATTTTCCGATAATTATTATCAGTACCAAGACACCTTCGTTTGTAATAACATTCTCTCTCTCTGAATGATCCCACGTAAATTTTGTCATAATGTGTGTAGATATACAGAAACTGCTGGCGAACACTGTTTAGATTGGATGTAGTGTGAACTCTGCTTGACAGAGTGATTATAACAGAGCCTAGATTTGATTAACCAGTTTAAGTCGACCAAATTGCTTTTGTCAACAGACTGCTTGGAGCCTTCGCAGGCCTGCGCAAGATCCGTCTTTGCTTCTCATCATTATGAAGTTTCTCATCATAAAGAAGTTTGCACATCATATAAGGAAGTTTGCACATCATATAAGGACGAAAGCACCGCATATAAAGAAGTTTGCACATCATATAAGTACTAAAGCACAGCATATAAAGAAGTTTGCACATCATATAAGGACGAAAGCACCGCATATAAAAAGTTTGCACATCATACAAGTACGAAAGCACCGCATATATAGAAGTTTACACTTTATATAAGTACAAAAGCAGCGCATATAATAAAGTTTGCACATCATATGAGTACGAAAGCACCGCATATAAAGAAGTCTGCACATAATGCAAGTACAAAAGCACCGCATATAAAAAGTTTTCACATCATATAAGGACAAAAGCACCGCATATAAAGAAGTTTGCACATCGTATAAGGACGAAAGCACCGCATGTAAAGAAGTTTGCACATCGTATAAGGACAAAAGCACCGCCTATAACGAAGTTTTCACATCATATAAGGACGAAAGCTCCGCATATAAAGAAGTTTGCACATGATATAAGGACGAAAGCACCGCATATAAAGAAGTTTGCACTTCATATGAGCACGAAAGCACTGCATATAAAGAAGTTTGCACATCATACAGCAAAAGTTGTCATCTTAAGACAGCTGTAGGGTTCCATACGTATGAACTATTTTTTCATTGGTTTTTGGATGATGCCGCATATTTTCTACAGTTATAAGCCATTTGTTTTCAAATTACCCATGACGGTTATATTACTTTTATCAGTTTTGTCAGGGTATTTTGTATTCTCATTACATCATATTGTAGACTATACGATAAGACTAACTTTCGTTTCATTTGCGCAAACCAAAGAATTTGCTCTTTTAAAACCACAAAGTGACGTGGAATGCCTTTGCAATATGCATATCGAATATGTCTTCATGCATAACTTAATGGCTTTATATGGCTCTACATAATATTTTTTATTTTCATTTTAGACGTGTTACCGTACCTTGAAATCGTTAATTCTTTAGCTAATCTCCGATGCCTGATAAAGAGATCAACATAATCTATTATTATCTTTCTAGCTCAGATCTTTCTTTTTAGTGAAGGAAAGAACCTTCGAATAAATAATTCTGAAGTTATTTTCTTAAATTTTAAATATGTTTGCCAAATTTATATTAAACATCTAGAACTTCTGAAAGAAAGACAACTTTTTGAGAAACAATGGGACGTAATTGCTATATTTTATTAAATTCGGTTGTCTCAAAAGAAAAGATGTTTTTTTTTGAAACAAAGGGATGAAATTCGTACATTATTTTAAAAGTCTGATTGAATACTCGTTATTTTTAAAGAAAAGTTAGTTTAGAAATGGATATAATTATGATATTTTAAATTATTTCAATACGGTTTTTAAAAGTTTTAATTATTTAATTTGTTGTTGAAGTTGATTATATTTTTTGAAATAAACAAGAATATTAAAATGTATAATATTTTAGGGGAATATAACAGATTTCGTGTATAAACAATTCGCTGAATGAGAAATTTAATGAATACACGGAGTGTAATATTGCATTTGATGGATCATATATTTAATTTATACAGTTTGAGTCATATCGCTACGAGGTCTGCAGTGTCGGCCCTGTATTAGAGGAGGACGCTCTAACCACGTAGGCCACCGGATGGGTTAAGCGATTTAAAATGTTTATTTTTTCTCTGCTAATGTGATATCATTTTTTGTTGTTGGATATCTTGGAAGAAAAAAAATCAGTATATGTTGCTGCGTAACGTGAAGTATATTATATGCATAATGTATGAGTGTTCATTTTATTTTATAGCATGCTTATAAAATATTATATATATATATATATATATATATATATATATATATATATATATATATATATATATATATATATATATATATATATATAAATATATATATATATATATATATATATATATATATATATATATATATATATATATATATATATATATATATATATATATATATACTATATATATATATCCATGACGCATCATATTAAATAGTATATACATCCATGACGCATCATATTAAATAGTATATATACCCATGATGCAACATATTAAATAGTATATATATATCCATAATGCATCATATTAAATGGTGTACACATCCATGACGCATCATATTAAATAGTATATATATCCATGATGCATCACATTAAATAGTATATATATATATATATATATATATATATATATATATATATATATATATATATATATATATATATATATATATATATACTATTATATATATATATATATATATATATATATATATATATATATATATATATATATATATATATATATATATATATATATATATATATATATATATATAATATATATATATCCATGATGCATCATATTAAATAGAATATACATATATATATATATATATATATATATATATATATATATATATATATATATATATATATATATCCATGCTGCATCATATTAAATAGTATATATATCCATGATGCATCATATTAAATAGTATATATATATATATCCATGATGCATCATATTAAATAGCATATAAATCCATGATGCATCATATTAAATAATATATATATCCATGATGCATCATATTAAATAGTATATATATCCATCATGCATCATATTAAATAGTATATATAGCCATGATGCATCATATTAAATGGTATATATATATAGGCATGATGCATAATATTAAATAGTATATATATATATATATATATATATCCATGATGCATCATATTAAATATTGTTGTTGTTGAGCTTAACGCCATTTTTCAGCACACAATGGGCTATTCATGGCGGCCAGTATTAATGGTGGAGGAAGAAACCGGGAAATCACCGGAGAGAACCACCGACCAAGGAGAAGCTACTGGCAAGCTTTCTCACATATCCACATTCGCCGAATCCTAGACTCGAACCCACGCAGACAGAGGTGAGATGGCAGTGATCCGTAACGGACAGCGCTTTAGACCACTCGGCCACTCGGGGCCCTCATATTAAATAGTATATATAGCCATGATGCATCACATTAAATAGTATATATATATATATATATATATATATATATATATATATATATATATATATATATATATATATATATATATATATCCATGATGCATCATATTAAATAGTATATATATATCCATAATGCATCATATTAAATGGTACACACATCCATGACGCATCATATTAAATAGTATATATATCCATGATGCATCATATTAAATAGTATATATATATATCCAAGATGCATCATATTAAATAGTATATATATCCATGATGCATCATATAAAATAGTATATATATATATATCCATGATGCATCATATTAAATAGTATATATATCCATGCTGCTTCATAATAAATAGTATATATATCCATGATGCATCATATTAAATAGTATATATAGACATGATGCATCATATTAAATAGTATATATAGACATGATGCATCATATTAAAAAGTATATATATCCATGATGCATCATATTAAAGAGTATATATATCCATGATGCATCATACTAAATAGTATATATATCCCTGTTGCATCATATTAAATAGTATACATATCCATGATGCATCATATTAAATAGTATATATATCCATGATTCATCATACTAAATAGTATAGATATATCCATGATGCATCATATTAAATAGTATATATATCCATGTTGCATCATACTAAATAGAATATATATCCATGATGCATCATATTAAATAGTATATATATTCAAGATGCATCATATTAGATAGTACATATAGCCATGATGCATCATATTAAATAGTATATATATCCATAATGCATAAAATTAAAAAGTATATATAGCCATGATGCATCATATTAAATGGTATACACATCCATGATGCATCATATTAAATAGTATATATACCCATGATGCATCATATTAAATAGTATACATAGCCATGATGCATCATACTAAATATTATATATAGCCATGATGCATCATATTAAATGGTATACACATCCATGATGCATCATATTAAATAGTATATATAGCCATGAGGCATCATATAAAATAGTATATATACCCATGATGCATCGTATTAAATGGTATACATAGCCATGATGCATCATATTAAATAGTATATATAGCCATGATGCATCATACTAAATAGTATACATAGCCATAATACATCATATTAAATAGTATATATATATATATATATATATATATATATATATATATATATATATATATATATCCATGATGCATCATATTAAATAGTACATATATCCATGATGCATCATATTAAATGGTATACACATCCATGATGCATCATATTAAATAGTATATATATCCATGGTGCATCATATTAAATAGTATACATAGCCATGATGCATCATATTAAATAGTATATATAGCAATGATGCATCATATTAAATGATAAACACATCCATGATGCATCATATTAAATAGTATATATGTCCATGATGCATCAAATTAAATAGTATACACATCCATGATGCATCATATTAAATAGTATATATACCGATGATGCATCATACTAAATGGTATATATAGCCATGATGCATCATATTAAATAGTATACATAGCCACGAAGCATCATATTAAATAGTATATATATATCCATGATGCATCATATTAAATAGTACATATATCCATGATGCATCATATTAAATAGTATATATATATCCATGATGCATCATATCAAATAGTATATATAGCCATGATGCATCATATTAAATAGTATACATAGCCATGATACATCATATTAAATAGTATAAACATATCCATGACGCATCATATTAAATAGTATATATAGCCATGATGCATCATATTAAATAGTATAAACATCCATGATGCATCATATTAAATAGTATATATATCCAAGATGCATCATATTAAATAGTATACACATCCATGATGCATCATATTAAATAGTATATATATCTATGATGCATCATATTAAATAGTATATATAGCCATGAAGCATCATATTAAATAGTATACACATGCATGATGCATCATATTAAATAGTATATATATCCATGATGCATCATATTAAATTGTATATATATCCATGATGCATCATATTAAAAAGTATATATAGCCATGATGCATCATATTAAATGGTATATATATATATATATATATATATATATATATATATATATATATATATATATATATATATATATATATATATATATATATATATATATATATATATATATATATATATATATATATATATATATATATATGTATATATATATATATGTATATATATATATATATATATATATATATATATATATATATATATATATATATATATATATATATATATATATATATATATATATATATATATATATATATATATATATACCCATGATGCATCATTTTAAATAGGATATATATCCATGATGCATCATATTAAATGGTATACACATCCATGATGCATCATATTAAATAGTATATATATCCATGATGCATCATATAAAATAGTATATAAACCCATGATGAATTATATTTAATAGTATACATAGCCAAGATGCATCATATTAAATAGTATATATAGCCCTGATGAATCATATTAAATGGTATACACATCCATGATGCATCATATTAAATAGTATATATATATATCCATGGTGCATCATATAAAATAGTATATATACCCATGATGCATCATATTAAATGGTATTCATAGCCATGATGCATCATATTAAATAGTATATATAGCCATGATGCATCATATTAAATGGTATACACGTCCATGATGCATCATATTAAATAGTATATATATCCATGATGCATCATATAAAATAGTATATATACCCATGATGCATCATATTAAATAATATACATAGCCATGATGCATCATATTAAATAGCATATATATCCATGATGCATCATATTAAATAGTATATATATCCATGATGCATCATATTAAATAGTATATATATCCATGATGCATCATATTAAATAGTATATATAGCCATGATGCATCATATTAAATGGTATATATATATAGGCATGATGCATAATATTAAATAGTATATATATATATATATATATATATATATATATATATATATATATATATATATATATATATATATAGGCATGATGCATCATATTAAATATTATTGTTGTTGAGCTTAACGCCATTTTTCAGCACACAATGGGCTATTCATGGCGGCCAGTATTAATGGTGGAGGAAGAAACCGGGAAATCACCGGAGAGAACCACCGACCAACGAGAAGCTACTGGCAAGCTTTCTCACATATCCACATTCGCCGAAACCTAGACTCGAACCCACGTAGACAGAGGTGAGATGGCAGTGATCCGTAACGGACAGCGCTTTAGACCACTCGGCCACTCGGGGCCCCTCATATTAAATAGTATATATAGCCATGATGCATCACAATAAATAGTATATATATATATATATATATATATATATATATATATATATATATATATATCCATGATGCATCATATTAAATAGTATATATTCATCCATAATGCATCATAATAAATGGTACACACATCCATGACGCATCATATTAAATAGTATATATATCCTTGATGCATCACATTAAATAGTATATATATATCCATGATGCATCATATTAAATAGTATATATATATCCAAGATGCAACATATTAAATAGCATATAAAGCCATGATGCATCATATTAAATAGTATATATATATATCCATGATGCATCATATTAAATAGTATATATATATATCCATGCTGCTTCATAATAAATAGTATATATATATCCATGATGCATCATATTAAATAGTATATATAGATATATCCATGATGCATCATATTAAATAGTATATATATCCATGCTGCTTCATAATAAATAGTATATATATCCATGATGCATCATATTAAATAGTATATATAGACATGATGCATCATATTAAATAGTATATATATCCATGATGCATCATATTAAATGGTATATATATATATATCCATGATGCATCATATTAAATAGTATATATATCCATGATGCATCATATTAAAAAGTATATATATCCATGATGCATCATATTAAATAGTATATATATCCATGATGCATCATACTAAATAGTATATATATCCCTGTTGCATCATATTAAATAGTATATATATCCAAGATGCATCATATTAAATAGTATATATATCCATGATTCATCATATTAAATAGTATAGATATATCCATGATGCATCATATTAAATAGTATATATATCCATGTTGAATCATACTAAATAGAATATATATCCATGATGCATCATATTAAATAGTATATATATTCAAGATGCATCATATTAAATAGTACATATAGCCATGATGCATCATATTAAATAGTATATATATCCATAATGCATAAAATTAAAAAGTATATATAGCCATGATGCATCATATTAAATGGTATACACATCCATGATGCATCATATTAAATAGTATATATACCCATGATGCATCATATTAAATAGTATACATAGCCATGATGTATCATACTAAATAGTATATATAGCCATGATGCATCATATTAAATGGTATACACATCCATGATGCATCATATTAAATAGTATATATAGCCATGATGCATCATAAAAAATAGTATATATACCCATGATGCATCGTATTAAATGGTATACATAGCCATGATGCATCATATTAAATAGTATATATAGCCATAATGCATCATACTAAATAGTATACATAGCCATAATACATCATATTAAATAGTATATATATATATATATCCATGATGCATCATATTAAATAGTACATATATCCATGATGCATCATATTAAATGGTATACACATCCATGATGCATCATATTAAATAGTATATATATCCATGGTGCATCATACTAAATAGTATACATAGCCATGATGCATCATATTAAATAGTATAGAGAGCAATGATGCATCATATTAAATGATAAACACATCCATGATGCATCATACTAAATAGTATATATATCCATGATGCATCAAATTAAATAGTATACACATCCATGTTGCATCATATTAAATAGTATATATACCGATGATGCATCATTCTAAATGGTATATATAGCCATGAAGCATCATATTAAATAGTATACATAGCCACGAAGCATCATATTAAATAGAATATATAGCCATGATGCATCATATTAAATAGTACATATATCCATGATGCATCATATTAAATAGTATATATATATCCAGGATGCATCATATCAAATAGTATATATAGCCATGATGCATCATATTAAATAGTATACATAGCCATGATACATCATATTAAATAGTATAAACATATCCAAGACGCATCATATTAAATAGTATATATAGCCATGATGCATCATATTAAATAGTATACACCTCCATGATGCATCATATTAAATAGTATATATATCCAAGATGCATCATATTAAATAGTATACACATCCATGATGCATCATATTAAATAGTATATATATCTATGATGCATCATATTAAATAGTATATATAGCCATGATGCATCATATTAAATAATATACACATCCATGAGGCATCATATTAAACAGTATATATATCCATGATGCATCATATTAAATAGTATATATATCCATGCTGCATCATATTAAAAAGTATATATAGCCATGATGCATCATATTAAATGGTATATATATATATATATATATATATATATATATATATATATATATATATATATATATATATATATATATATATATATATACCCATGATGCATTATTTTAAATAGGATATATATCCATGATGCATCATATTAAATGGTATACACATCCACGATGCATCATATTAAATAGTATATATATATCCATGGTGCATCATATAAAATAGTATATATACCCATGATGCATCATATTAAATGGTATTCATAGCCATAATGCATCATATTAAATAGTATATATAGCCATGATGCATCATATTAAGTGGTATACTCGTCCATGATGCATCATATTAAATAGTATATATATCCATGATGCATCATATAAAGTAGTATATATATATCCATGATGCATCATATTAAATGGTATACACATCCATGATGCATCATATTAAATAGTATATATATCCATGATGCATCATATAAAATAGTATATATACCCATGATGCATCATATTAAATAATATACATAGCCATGATGCATGATATTAAATAGCATATATATCCATGATGCATCATATTAAATGGAATACACATCCATGATGCATTATATTAAATAGCATACATAGCCATGATACATCATATTAAATAGTATATATATATATATCCATGATGCATCTTATTAAATAGTATATATAGCCATGATGCATCATATAAAATAGTATATATATCCATGATGCATCATATTTAATAGTATATGTATATCCATAATGCATCATATTAAATGGCATACACATCCTTGACGCATCATATTAAATAGTATATATATCCATGATGCATCATATTAAATAGTATAAAAAGCCATGAAACATCATATTAAATAGTATAAATAGCCATGATGCATCATATTAAATGGTATACACATCCATGATGCATCATATTAAATAGTATATATATCCATGATGCATTATATTAAATAGTGTATATAGCTATGATGCATCATATTAAATAGTATACATAGCTATGATAGATCATATTAAATAATATATATATATATATCCATGACGAATCATATTAAATAGCATATATAGCCATGATGCATCATATTAAATAGTATACACATCCATGATGCATCATATTAAATAGTATATATAGCCATGATGCATCATATTAAATAGTATACACATCCATGATGCATCATATTAAATAGTATATATACCGATGATGCATCATATTAAATGGTATACACATCCATGATGCATCATATTAAATAGTATATATAGCCATGATGCATCATATTAAATAGTATACATAGCCATGATGCATCATATTAAATAGTATATATAGCCATGATGCATCATATTTAATGGTATATATATCCATGATGCATCATATTAAATAGTATATATAGCCATGATGCATCATATAAAATAGTATATATATATCCATGACGCATCATATTAAATAGTACATATAGCCATGATGCATCATATTAAATATTATATATACCCATGATGCATCATATTAAATAGTATATATATAGCCATGTTGCATCATATTAAATGGTATACACATCCATGATGCATCATATTAAAAATTATATATATCCATGATGCATCATATTCAATAGTATATATAGCCATGATGCATCATATTAAATAGTATATATATATCCATGGTGCAAAATATTATATAGTATATATATATATATCCATGATGCATCATATTAAATAGTATATATATCCATGACGCATCAAATTAAATAGTATATATATATCCATGATGCATCATATTAAATGGTATACACATCCATGATGCATCATATTAAATAGTATATATATCCATGATGCATCATATTAAATGGTATACTCATCCATGATGTATCATATTAAATAGTATATATATCCATGATGCATCATATTAAATAGTATATATATCCATGATGCATCATATTAAATAGTATATATATCCATGATGCATCATATTAAATGGTATACACATCCATGACGCATCATATTAAATAGTATATATATATCCATGATGCATCATATTAAATAGTATATATATATCCATGATGCATCATATTAAATGGTATACACATCCATGATGCATCATAATAAATGGTATATATAGCTATGATGCATCATATTAAATAGTAAATATGGCCATGATGCATCATATTAAAAAAAAATATATACCCATGATGCATCATATTAAATAGTATATATATAGCCATGTTGCATCATATTAAATGGTATACACATCCATGATGCATCATATTAAATAGTATATATATCCATGATATATCATAATAAATAGTATATGTAGCCATGATGCATCATATTAAATGGTATACACATCCATGATGCATCGTATTAAATAGTATCTATATATCCAAGGTGCATCATATTAAATGGTATACACATCCATGATGCATCATATTAAATAGTATACACATCCATAAAGCATCACATTAAACAGTATATATATCCATGATGCATCCTCTTAAATAGTATATATATCCATGATGCATCATATTAAATGGTATACACATCCATGATGCATCATATTAAATAGTATATATATATCCATGATGCATCATATTAAATAGTATATATAGCCATGATGCATATTATTAAATAGTATTTATAGCCATGATGTATCATATTAAATAGTATACATAGCCATGATACATCATATTAAATAGTATATATATCCATGATGCATCATATTAAATGGTATACACATCCATGATGCATCATATTAAATAGTATATAGATCCATGATGCATCATATTAAATAGTCTATATATCCATGATGCATCATATTAAATGGTATACACATCCATGACGCATCATATTAAATAGTATAGATAGCCATGATGCATCATATTAAATAGTATATATTTAAATCCATAAAGCATCATATTAAATGGTATACACATCCATGATGCATCATATTAAATAGTATATATATATCAATGATGAATGATATTAAATAGTATATATATATATATATATATATATATATATATATATATATATATATATATATATATATATATATATATCCATAATGCATCATATTAAATAATATATACACCGATGATGCATCGTATTAAATAGTATTTTTATATCCATAATGCATCATATTAAATGGTATACACATCCATGACGCATCATATTAAATTGTATATATATCCATGATGCATCATATTAAATAGTATATATACCGATGATGCATCATATTAAATAGTATATATATCCATGATGCATTATATAAAATGGTATACACATCCATGATGCATCATATTAAATAGTATATATATAAATCCATGATGCATCATTCTATATAGTATATATATCCATGATGCATCATAATAAATGGTATACACATCCATGATGCATCATATTAAATAGTATATATAGCCATGATGCATCATATTAAATAGTATATATACCCATGGTGAATCATATTAAATAGTATATATATCCATGATGCATCATATTAAATTGTATACACATCCATGATGCATCATATTAAATGGTATACACATCCATGATGCATCATATTAAATACTATATATAGCGATGATGCATCATATTAAATAGTATATAAACCCATGATGCATCATATTAAATAGTATCTATATAGCCATGATGCATCATATTAAATGGTATACACATCCATGATGCATCATATTAAATAGTATATATATCGATGATGCATCATAATAAAAAGTGTATATAGCCATGATGCATCATATTAAATGGTATACACATCCATGATGCATTATATTAAATAGTATATATATATATATATATATATATATATATATATATATATATATATCCATGATGCATCATATTAAATGGTGTACACATCAACGATACATCATATTAAATAGTATATATATATCCATGATGCATCATATTAAATAGTATATATACCCATGATGAATCATATTAAATAGTATATATATATCCATGATGGATCATATTAAATGGTATACACATCCATGATGCATCATATTAAATGGTATACACATCCATGATGCATCATATTAAAAGTATATATAGCCATGATGCATCATATTAAATAGTATATATACCCATGATGCATCATATTAAATAGTATATATAGCCATGATGCATCATATTAAATGGTATACACATCAATGATGCATCATATTAAATAGTATATATATCCATGATGCACCATATTAGATAGTATATATAGCCATCATTCATCATATTAA
Organism: Potamilus streckersoni; assembly: GCA_016746295.1. Classification (NCBI taxonomy): domain Eukaryota; kingdom Metazoa; phylum Mollusca; class Bivalvia; order Unionida; family Unionidae; genus Potamilus; species Potamilus streckersoni. Next base: position 3,815,211 of record JAEAOA010002053.1, read on the forward strand.
ATGGTACACACATCCATGATGCATCATATTAAATAGTATATATATATCCAAGATGCATCCTATTAAATGGTATACACATCCATGATGCATCCTATTAAATAATATATATATATCCAAGATGCTTCATACTAAATATTATATATATCCATGATGCGTCATATTAAATAGTATATATATATCCATGATGCATCATATTAAATGGTATACACATCCATGATGCATCATATTAAATGGTATACACATCCATGAAGCATCATATTAAATAGTATATATAGCCATGATACATCATATTAAATAATATATATACCCATGATGCATCATATTAGATAGTATATATATAGCCATGATGCATCATATTAAATGGTACACACATCCATGATGCATCATATTAAATAGTATATATATCCATGATGCATCATATTAAATAGTATTTATATAGCCATGATGCATCATATTAAATAGTATATATATATCCATGATGCAACATATTAAATAGTATATATATATATCCATGATGCATCGTATTAAAAAGTATATATATATATGCATGATGCACATCCATGATGCATCATATTAAATGGTATACACATCCCTGAATCATCATATTAAATGGTATACACATCCATGATGCATCATATTAAATAGTATATATATATCCATGATGCATCATATTAAATGGTATACACATTAATGATGCATCTTATTAAATAGTATATATATCCATGATGCATCATATTAAATAGTATATATATCCATGATGCATCTTATTAAATAGTATATATATCCATGATGCATCATATTAAATGGTATACACATCCATGACGCATCATATTGAATAGTATATATATATATGTATCCATGATTCATCATATTAAATAGTGTATATATCCATGATGCATCATATTAAATGGATTACACATCCATGATACATCATATTAAATAGTATATATAGCCATGATGCATCATATTAAATAGTATATATACCCATGATTCATCATATTAAATAGTTTATATATCCAATATGCATCATATTAAATGGTTTAAACATCCATGATGCATCATACTAAATGGTATACATATGATGCATCATATTAAATGGTATACACATCCATGATGCATCATAATATATAGTATATAGGGCCATGATGCATCATATGAAATAGTATATATATCCAAGATGCATCATATTAAATAGTATATATATCCATGATGAATCATATCAAATAGTATATATATCCATGATGCATCATATTAAATAGTATATATAGCCATGATGCATAATATTAAATAGTATATATATCCATGATCCATCATATTAATAGTATATATAGCCATGATGCATCATATTAAATGGTATACACATCCATGATGCATCATATTAAATAGTATATATAGCCATGATGCATCATATAAAATAGTATATATACCCATGATGCATCATATTAAATGGTATACATAGCCAAGATGCATCATATTAAATAGTATATATAGCCATGATGCATCATATTAAATGGTATACACATCCATTATGCATCATATTAAAAAGTATATATAGCCATGATGCATCATATTAAACAGTATACATAGCCATGATACATCATATTAAATGGTATATATATATATACATCCATGATGCATCATATTAAATAGTATATATAGCCATGATGCATCATATTAAATAGTATATATACCCATGATGCGTCATATTAAATAGTATATATATCCATGATGCATCATATTAAATGGTATACACATCCATGATGCATCATATTAAATGTTATACACATCCATGATGCATCATATTAAATAGTATATATATCCATGATGCATCATATTAAATAATATATATAGCCATGATGAATCATATTATACGGTATACACATCCATGATGTTTCATATTAAATAATATATATATATCCATTATCCATCATATTAAATAGTATATATATCCAAGGTGCATCATATTAAATGATATATATATATATATATATATATATATATATATATATATATATATATATATATATATATATATCCATGATACATCATATTAAATAGTATATATATCCATGATGCATCATATTGAATAGTATATATAGCCATGATTCATCATATTAAATGGTATACACGTCCATGTTGCATCATATTAAATAGTATATATAGCCATGATGCATCATATTAAATAGTATATATAGCCATGATGCATCATATTAAATAGTGTATATCCATGATGCAATATATTAAATGCTGTACACATCCATGATGCATCATATTAAAAAGTATATATATATCCATGATGCAACATATAAAATAGTATATATACCAATGATGGATCATATTAAATGGTACACATAGCCAAGACGCATCATATTAAATAGTATATATAGCCATGATGCATCATGTTAAATGGTATACACATCCATGATGCATCAAATTAAAAAGTATATATAGCCATGATGCATCATATTAAATGGTATACACATCCATGATGCATCATATTAATTAGTAAATATAGCCATGATGCGTCATATTAAATAGTATATATATCCATGATGCATCATATTAAATGGTATACAAATCCATGATACATCATATTAAACAGTATACATAGCCATGATACATCATATTAAATGGTATATATATATATATATATATATATATATATATATATATATATATATATATATATATATATATATATATCCATGATGCATCATATTAAATAGTATATATACCCATGATGCGTCATATTAAATAGTATATATAGCCATGATGCATCATATAAAATAGTATATATATATATATATATATAGATGCAATAAACTGACGACGAACAGTACGAAACTAGTAACTAACTAGCCTAAGCGCTTTCGAACTGTTCGTCGTCAGTTTATTGCATCTATTTTAATTAATCCCTGACAGACGTGATCCCTTGGTGGATCCAGTACGCTTGAGAGGGTTGTTATTCGCCATATGATTTGTATTCTTTATATATATATATATATATATATATTTATATATATATATATATATATATATATATATATATATATATATATATATATATATATATAACCATGACGCATCATATTAAATAATACATATAGCCATGATGCATCATATTAAATAGTATATATACCCATGATGCATCATATTAAATAGTATATATATAGCCATGATGCATCATATTAAATAGTATATATATCCATGATGCATCATATTAAATAGTATATATAGCCATGATGCATCATATTAAATAGTATATTCATATATATCCATGATGCAAAATATTAAATAGTATATATATATAGATATATATATCCATGATGCATCATATTAAATGGTATACACATCCATGATGCATCATATTAAATAGTATACACATCCATCATGTATCATATTAAATAGTATATATATCAATGATGCATCATATTAAATAGTATATATATCCATGATGCATCATATTAAATAGTATATATATCTATGATGCATCATATTAAATGGTATACACATCCATGACGCATCATATTAAATAGTATATATATATCCATGATGCATCATATTAAATATTATATTTATCCATGATGCATCATATTAAATGGTATACACATCCATGATGCATCATACTAAATAGTATATATAGCTATGATGCATCATATTATGTAGTAAATATAGCCATGATGCATCATATTAAAAAATATATATACCCATGATGCATCATATTAAATAGTATATATATAGCAATGTTGCATCATATTAAATGGTATACACATCCATGATGCATCATATTATATAGTATATATATCCATGATGCATCATATTAAATAGTATATATATCCATGATGCATCATATTAAATGGTATACACATCCATAATGCATCAAACTAAATAGTATATATAGCTATGATGCATCATATTAAATAGTGTATATACCATGATGCATCATATTAAATAGTATATATATCCATGATGCATCATATTAAATGGTATACACATCCATGATGCATCATACTAAATGGTATACACATCCATGATGCATCATATTAAATAGTAAATATAGCCATGATGCATCATATTAAATAATATATATACCCATGATGCATCATATTAAATAGTATATATATAGCCATGTTGCATCATATTAAATGGTATACACGTCCGTGATGCATCATATTAAATAGTATATATATATCCATGATGCATCATATTAAATAGTATATATAGCCATGATGCATCATATTAAATGGTATACACATCCATGATGCATCATATTAAATAGTATCTATATATCCAAGGTGCATCATATTAAATGGTATACACATCCATGATGCATCATATTAAACAGTATACACATCCATGATGCATCACATTAAACAGTATATATATCCATGATGCATCATATTAAATAGTATATATATCCATGATGCATCATATTAAATGGTATACACATCCATGATGCATCATATTAAATAGTATATATATATATATATATATATATATATATATATATATATATATATCTATATATATATATATATATATATATATATATATATATATATATATATATATATATATATATATATATATATATATATATATATATATGCATGATGCATCATATTAAATAGTATATATAGCCATGATGCATCATATTAAATTGTATATATAGCCATGATGCATCATATTAAATAGTATTTATAGCCATGATGTATCATATTAAATAGTATACATCGCCATGATACATCATATTAAATAGTATATATTTCCATGATGCATCATATTAAATGGCATACACATCCATGATGCATCATATTAAATATTATATAGATCCATGATGCATCATATTAAATAGTATATATATCCATGATGCATCATATTAAATGGTATACACATCCATGACGCATCATATTGAATAGTATAGATAGCCATGATGCATCATATTAAATAGTATATATTTAAATCCATAATGCATCATATTATATGGTATACACATCCATGATGCATCATATTAAATAGTATATATTTATCCATGATGAATCATACTAAATAGTATATATATATATATATATATATATATATATATATATATATATATATATATATATATATATATATATATATATATATATATATATATATATATATATATACATATATATATATATATATATATATATATATATATATATATATATATATATATATATATATATATACATATATATATATATATATATATATATATATATATATATATATATATATATATATATATATATATATATATATATATATATATATATATATATATATATATATATGTATATGTCCATAATGCATCATATTAAATAGTATATATACCGATGATGCATCGTATTAAATAGTATATTTATATCCAAAATGCATCATATTAAATGGTATACACATCCATGACGCATAATATTAAATAGTATATATATCCATGATGCATCATATTAAATAGTATATATATCCATGATGCATCATTTTAAATGGTATACACATCCATGATGCATCATATTAAATAGTATATATATATATATCCATGATGCATCATTTTAAATATTATATATATCCATGATGCATCATAATAAATGGTATACACATCCATGATACATCATATTAAATAGTATATATAGCCATGATGCATCCTATTAAATAGTATATATATCCATGATGCATCATATTAAATTGTATACACATCCATGATGCATCATAATAAATGGTATACACATCCATGATACATCATATTAAATAGTATATATAGCCATGATGCATCCTATTAAATAGTATATATATCCATGATGCATCATATTAAATTGTATACACATCCATGATGCATCATATTAAATGGTATACACATCCATGATGCATCATATTAAATAGTATATATATCGATGATGCATCATATTAAATAGTATATATAGCCATGATGCATCATATTAAATGATATACACATCCATGATGCATCATATTAATTAGTATATATATATCCAACTGCATCATATTAAATGGTGTACACATCCACGATACATCATATTAAATAGTATATATATATATCCATGATGCATCATATTAAATAGTATATATACCCATGATGAATCATATTAAATAGTATATATATCCATGATGCATCATATTAAATGGTATACACATCCATGATGCATCATATTAAATGGTATACACATCCATGATGCATCATGTTAAAAGTATATATAGCCATGATGCATCATATTAAATAGTATACATACCCATGATGCATCATATTAAATAGTATATATATATAGCCATGATGCATCATATTAAATGGTATACACATGAATGATGCATCATATTAAATAGTACATATATCAATGATGCACCATATTAAATAGTATATATAGCCATGATGCATCATATTAAATGGTACACACATCCATGATGCATCATATTAAATAGTATATATATATCCAAGATGCATCATATTAAATGGTATACACATCCATGATGCATCGTATTAAATAGTATATATATATCCATGATGCATCATACTAAACAGTATATATATCCATGATGCGTCATATTAAATAGTATATATATCCACGATGCATCATATTAAATGGTATACACATCCATGATGCATCATATTAAATGGTATACACATCCATGAAGCATCATATTAAATAGTATATATAGCCATGATATATCATATTAAATAGTATATATACCCATGATGCATCATATTACTTAGTATATATATATAGCCATGATGCATCATATTAAATGGTACACACATGCATGATGCATCATATTAAATAGTATATATATCCATGATGCATCATATTAAATAGTATATATAGCCATGATGCATCATATTAAATTATATATATATATATATATATATATATATATATATATATATATATATATATATATATATATATATATATATATATCCATGATGCAAAATATTAAATAGTATATGTATATATCCATGATGCATCATATTATATAGTATATATATCCTTGAAGCATCATATTAAATAGTACATATATATCCATGATGCATCATATTAAATGATATACACATCCATGATGCATCATATTAAATAGTATATATATATCCATGATGCATCATGTTAAATAGTATATATATCCATGATGCATCATATTAAATAGTATATATATCCATGATGCATCATATTAAATGGTATACACATCCATGAAGCATCATATTAAATAGTATATATATCCATGATGCATCATATTAAATAGTGTATATATCCATGATGCATCATATTAAATGGATTACACATCCATGATACATCATATTAAATAGTATATATAGCCATGATGCATCATATTAAATGGTTTAAACATCCATGATGCATCATATTAAATGGTATACACATCCATGATGCATCACATTAAATAGTATTTATAGCCATGATGCATCATATTAAATAGTATATATATCCATGATGCATCATATTAAATAGTATATATAGCCATGATGCATCATATTAAATGGTATACACATCTACGATGCATCATATTAAATGGGATATATATATATATATATATATATATATATATATATATATATATATATATATATATATATATATATATCCATGATGCATCATTTTAAATAGTATATATATCCAAGATGCATCATGGATATATATATATATATATATATATATATATATATATATATATATATATATATATATATATATATATATATATATATATATATATATTTATATATATATATATATATATATATATATATATATATATATATATATATATATATATATATATATATATATATATATATCCATGATGCATCATATTAAATAGTATATATATCCATGATGCATCATATAAAATAGTATATATATCCATGATGCATCATATTTAATAGTATATATATATCCATAATGCATCATATTAAATGGCATACACATCCTTGACGCATCATATTAAATAGTATATATATCCATTATGCATCATATTAAATAGTATAAATAGCCATGATACATCATATTAAATAGTATAAATAGCCATGATGCATCATATTAAATGGTATACACATCCATGATGCATCATATTAAATAGTATATATATATCCATGATGCATTATATTAAATAGTATATATAGCTATGATGCATCATATTAAATAGTATACATAGCCATGATGCATCATATTAAATGGTACACATAGCCAAGATGCATCATATTAAATAGTATATATAGCCATGATGCATCATATTAAATAGTATATATAGCCTTGATGCATCATATTAAATGGTATACACATCCATGATGCATCATATTAAAAAGTATATAAAGCCATTATGCATCATATTAAACAGTATACATAGCCATGATACATCATATAAAATAGTATATATATATATATATATATATATATATATATATATATATATATATATATATATATATATATATATATATATATATATATATATATATATATATATATATATATATCCATGATGCAAAATATTAAATAGTATATGTATATATCCATGATGCATCATATTATATAGTATATATATCCTTGAAGCATCATATTAAATAGTACATATATATCCATGATGCATCATATTAAATGATATACACATCCATGATGCATCATATTAAATAGTATATATATATCCATGATGCATCATATTAAATAGTATATATATCCATGATGCATCATATTAAATAGTATATATATCCATGATGCATCATATTAAATGGTATACACATCCATGATGCATCATATTAAATAGTATATATATCCATGATGCATCATATTAAATAGTATATATATCCATGATGCATCATATTAAATGGTATACACATCCATGATGCATCATATTAAATAGTATATATATCCATGATGCATCATATTAAATGGTATACACATCCATGAAGCATCATATTAAATAGTATATATATATCCATGATGCATCATATTAAATAGTGTATATATCCATGATGCATCATATTAAATGGATTACACATCCATGATACATCATATTAAATAGTATATATAGCCATGATGCATCATATTAAATGGTTTAAACATCCATGATGCATCATATTAAATGGTATACACATCCATGATGCATCACATTAAATAGTATTTATAGCCATGATGCATCATATTAAATAGTATATATATCCATGATGCATCATATTAAATAGTATATATAGCCATGATGCATCATATTAAATGGTATACACATCTACGATGCATCATATTAAATAGGATATATATATATATATATATATATATATATATATATATATATATATATATATATATATATATATATATATATATATATATATATATATATATATATATATATATATATATATATATATATATATATATCAATGATGAATCAATTTAAATATTATATATATCCAATATGAATCATATAAAATTATATATATATATATATATATATATATATATATATATATATATATATATATATATATATATATATATATATATATATATATATATATATATATATATATATATATATATATCCATGATGCATCATATTAAATAGTATATATATCCATGATGCATCATATAAAATAGTATATATATCCATGATGCATCATATTTAATAGTATATATATATATCCATAATGCATCATATTAAATGGCATACACATCCTTGACGCATCATATTAAATAGTATATATATCCATTATGCATCATATTAAATAGTATAAATAGCCATGATACATCATATTAAATAGTATAAATAGCCATGATGCATCATATTAAATGGTATACACATCCATGATGCATCATATTAAATAGTATATATATCCATGATGCATTATATTAAATAGTATATATAGCTATGATGCATCATATTAAATAGTATACATAGCCATGATGCATCATATTAAATGGTACACATAGCCAAGATGCATCATATTAAATAGTATATATAGCCATGATGCATCATATTAAATAGTATATATAGCCTTGATGCATCATATTAAATGGTATACACATCCATGATGCATCATATTAAAAAGTATATATAGCCATTATGCATCATATTAAACAGTATACATAGCCATGATACATCATATTAAATGGTATTTATTTATATATATATATATATATATATATATATATATATATCCATGGTGCATCATATTGAGTAGTAAATATAGCCATGATGCATCATATTAAATAGTATATATACCCATGATGCGTCATATTAAATAGTATATATATCCATGATGCATCATATTAAATGGTATACACATCCATGATGCATCATATTAAATGGTATACACGTCCATGATGCATCATATTAAATAGTATATATATCCATGATGCATCATATTAAATAGTATATATAGCCATGATGAATCATATTATATGGTATACACATCCATGATGCATCATATTAAATATTATATATATATATCCATGATGCATCATATTAAATAGTATATATATATATCCATGATGCATCATATCAAATAGTATATATATCCATGATGCATCATATTAAATGGTATACACATCCATGATGCATCATATTAAATAGTATATATAGCCATGATGCATCATATTAAATAGTATATATTCCCATGATGCATCATATTAAATAGTATATATATCCATGATGCAATATATTAAATGTTGTACACATCCATGATGCATCATATTAAAAAGTATATATATCCATGATGCAACATATAAAATAGTATATATACCCATGATGCATCATATTAAATGCTATACATAGCCAAGATGCATCATATTAAATAGTATATATAGCCATGATGCATCATATTAAATGGTATACACATCCATGATGCATCATATTAAAAAGTATATATAGCCATGATGTATCATATTAAATAGTATACATAGCCATGATACATCATATTAAATAGTATATATATATATCCATTATGCATCATATTAAATAGTATATATATCCATGATGCATCATATTAAATGATATACACATTCATGATGCATCATATTAAATAGTATATATACCCATGATGCATCATATTAAATAGTATACGTAGCCATGATGCATCATATTAAATAGTATATATAGCCATGATGCATCATATTAAATGGTATACACATCCATGATGCATCATATTAAATGATATACACATCCATGATGCTTCATATAAAATAGTATATATACCCATGATGCATCATATCAAATAGTATACGCAGCCATGATGCATCATATTAAATAGTATATATAGCCATGGTGCATCATATTAAATGGTATACACATCCATGATGCATCATATTAAATAGTATATATAGCCATGATGCATCATATTAAATAGTATACATAGCCATGATACATCATATTAAATGGTATATATATATCCATGTTGCATTATATTAAATAGTATATATAGCTATGATGCATCATATAAAAAAGTATATATATCCATGATGCATCATATTAAATAGTATATATATATATCCATGATGCATCATATTAAATGGTATACACATCCATGACGCATCATATTATATAGTATATATATATCCATGATGCATCATATTAAATAGTATACATAGCCATTATACATCATATTAAATAGTATATATAGCCATGATGCATCATATTAAATGGTATACACATCCATGATGCATCATAGTAAATAGTACATATTTCCATGATGCATCATATTAAATAGTATACAGAGCCATGATACATCATATTAAATAGTATATATACGGATGATGCATCATATTAAATGGTATACACTTCCATGATGCATCATATTAAATAGTATATATAGCCATGATGCATCATATTAAATAGTATATATACGGATGATGCATCATATTAAATGGTATACACTTCCATGATGCATCATATTAAATAGTATATATAGCCATGATGCATCATATTAAATAGTATATATATCCATGATGCATCATATTAAATAGTATATATAGCCCTGATGCATCATATAAAATAGTATATATATCCATGACTCATCATATTAAATAGTATATATAGCCATGATGCATCATATTAAATAGCATATATATAGCCATGATGCCTCATATTAAATAGTATACATAGCCATGATGCATCATATTATATAGTATATATAGCCATGATGCATCATATTAAATAGTATATATAGCCATGATGCATCATATTATATAGTATATATAGCCATGATGCATCATATTAAATAGTATATATATATATATATATATATATATATATATATATATATATATATATATATATATATATATATATATATATATATATATATATATATCCATGATGCATCATATTAAATAATATATATATCCATGATGCATCGTATTAAAAAGTATATATAGCCATGATGCATCATATAAAATTGTATATATATATATATCCATGACGCATCATATTAAATAGTATATATAGCCATGATGCATCATAATAAATAGTATACACATCCATGATGCATCATATTAAATAGTATATATATCCATGATGCATCATATTAAATAGTATACACATCCATGATGCATCATATTAAATAGTATATATACCGATGATGCATCATATTAAATGGTATATATAGCTATGATGCATCATATTAAATAGTATACATAGCCATGATACATCATATTAAATAGTATATATATATATATATATATATATATATATATATATATATATATATATATATATATATCCATGACGCATCATATTAAATAGTATTTATAGCCATGATGCATCATATTAAATAGTATATATAGCCATGATGCATCATATTAAATAGTATATATACCGATGATGCATCATATTAAATGGTATATATAGCCATGATGCATCATATTATATAGCTAAATCGTGCATTTCGTTAATGGATTAAGGATAATATTTTATTTTATGGATCGTACATTTTCTTAACCATAAACGTTTAAAAAAAGTTCGAAACTCGGTAGAGTACGAATTTAATTTCTCTAACATGTATGATAGTATTGTTTGTATTAAACTATTATTTCTGCCCAATATTATCAAGATTATACTACAGAATCCAGCAATAGCACAGTCTGTTCTGTCTGGTATATATTTAAAATTAATTTGTAATACAAAAATCCTATATACCTTGATTTCTTTCATAGGAATATATATATATATATATATATATATATATATATATATATATATATATATATATATATATATATATAAGCTGAACCCACCCCAAGCTTACACTCAGTAGCAAGCACAGAAGCCTCTCCATATTATATATGTATATTTTAAATTCGGCTAATAATGATACTCACTGAGAAAGAAGTTCTGGCCTACTGTCTGGCGTCTAATAACTTGAATTGGTTGATTATAATACGAAGTTATAAGTAATAAAAAAATGAACATGCTGTTCTGTGAGGAAAAAACTGGAACTTTCTAGTATGGAGCTAAAAGTCTTTGATTTAACTAGGTCGGGTTTCGAAGGCGGACGATATATCCACTAGGCCACTGGAGCGGCCTGAGCAAGAGACAGTTTTATAGGCACAAATTTAATGTTACATAGACACCTGCCAAATATAAAATGTAATTAAAATAAAATACATAAGTGATGTCAAAAAGGTCCATAGTTTTTGATTGGTATGATAAAGCCAAACATAGAAAAATCATTCTCTTTCATTGACAAGTCAGTGGATATTCATATAATAAAAAGTTGATGTAGCCCATTAAAATTTGTACATGCATTTGTCATATTAGAAGGCCTGTTTTGAGAACACATGATGCTCACATTGCAATCACAAGCTCTTCCCCTAAGTGATTGAAAAACACTTTCTACTCAATAGCTTGATGTAATACAAAATAATTGTTATCAAGGTAGGTTTTGAGATATTCTATTTGTCTCGAACCAACTGATATTAGTGGCTAGCTCTTCTTCCTAGCTGACTACTGGTATTTCGTTGGCTGCAAACTGTGCAGTGACTGTATACATGCCTCATATCAACTTCAAGAACAACACAAACCGGAAAGACCAATGCACAAATATATCCATATCTTTAACTATTACACAATAATAGCCGAAACAGTCCCACTATAACCTTAGGTTGCAACATTTTCCAAGGACAAATTTACCACCTTAACACAAAATAAATTCACACATCAGGAGGTCCTCAGTTGTTGCACTGCCTTGCATTCCTGACATACACATGCTGAAAAGCTAAACCGAAGCTGAAGCAATTGTCAGATGCTAGTTACAAAACAAGTCTGGTTTGCCGATCCATCACCAGATACGACGAGTACTTCAGTTGAAATCTTGGCTGAAGTTGAGATTTTTATCAATCGCAAAACAAGGGCATAAAGTAGAAAAGATGGGTGGTGATCATGTCTCAAAGACCTTCCTGCCCACCAACCCCGGCTGTAAGTTAACATGTTTGTTAATAGACTTTGTTAACTCAAAATTATAAGTCTTTCTGGCGAAATATGTCCTGTCGGTCATTGGGGTTCCTGAATCAGAATCATCACCTACTTATTTTTTTAGAAAAAATGTTATATTAAACAAATGATATATATATATATATATATATATATATATATATATATATATATATATATATATATATATATATATATATATATATATATATATATATATATATATATAAAAGATTTATTCGATCAATGCAGCGTCTGGTTGTACTGGTAAAAAACCTCATATAATAAGCGATTGTATTAAAAATGTAGGCCATCATATAC